>JAVDOI010000012.1:1805681-2230681 GCA_032191485.1 Leptoclinus maculatus
TCACCGTGCTTTTGCTGTTATTTGGTGAAAAAGACATTTGAGACATGCACATCGATCATCACAAGAAGAGAATTGTGGACACAGGACTGGTTTTGTTATCGTCACTGTTTTTGTTAACAAAAGATTCTCAAAGAAAACGACATGACACACACAGAATTACCATTCATGTGAACATATACAGTACATTACCACATTAAGTAAGTCATACACTCTTTTTCTTTCATATAGTCAAACCCTTATGCAGACACACATTCAACATTCTGACACATTTAAATGCACACACAGCTTTTTGGCTATTACACACATATTTTAGCTTTAGTCTATGTACGCAAAACAGCTCTGACTTGTCAGGAGCATAAACAGTTCTACCCGGCATGCCTGTGGCCACGGTTTACACATCTGATAAGGCTGCATACAAATTTACTTGTGTGAGGACACACACATTCACACAAAACCACAAACCCATAAACAGGAGATTAACCGATCAGGTTAAGAATGCTGTCAATGTTGTGTTTATGCCATGCTCCGCCACACAAACACACCACAAATCCCATAAACCCTAGACGGTCTGCTGGTCCCTCACAGCAGCAGGGCAGTGTGTCTGCATGTGTACAAATTATAATTAAAATTGGCTGATTATTTCGAGGATGCTGAGATATGCAAAACATAAGAGAAAGCCAGCGTTAGTTGTGTTTAAATGATACAAATGTGAGTTTTTTCATGTCTTTGTGCGTAGTTGTAGTTATGCTATGACACCGCTTTTATAGGTGAAGCGTTTTTTGATACATTATGAGTCAAATCCATCCGAAACCTAATCTTTGGGTCTCACATAATATTACATGAGCCTTTGCTGCTGTTGCTATAAGAAGCCAGATAACTTGTAAATGATGTTTTACTGATGTTTTGACCGACAGATCCAATTCTTTCTTACTCCCAAGGCGTCAGATAACTCAGCTTGGTCAGTGATCCTCTTTGTCCGACACCGAAGCTTTGGTGTATGCGATGTCCCTTTTAACGAGAAGTTACAAACGTACTCTGTTGTTTATTGTAATTTGGGGGATTTGTGACAGTCATCTCTTGTTCCTTTCGTCTATTGTTGTCGTTGTTGACTCACATATTTAAGATCTTGAACCCAGTTGGCTTTGTTTCGAACAGAACAGCCGGTCCCTGATCGCCACATAGACTGACTAATTACACAGGATTGCTTTATTGTTCAGTTGTTTTTGTATCTGGAGTTGTAGAAGTTCACTTTCATGAGGCTCACTGCAAATCACTTATTGTTTTTCGAAATTATATGTTAAGCCTCACTGAACTGTCGAGTTGAAGTGTTTTGTATTTAGTGTTTTCTCTCTCGTGGAGGATGGACATTCCTCCTGCTGCCCATTCAAGCTGAAACAACTCCAGAGTCCAGCTCACAGTAAGATGATTATCTTCTGTTTACTGCTGTTGTGGTTGTAGTTGTTGTGAAGGATAGTCATGCTATGAGGCTCTGTGGCTGGACACAGTGTTATGGCACTAGAGACATTGAGGTATTTTCAGACATTTTTGTAAGAGATTCAATGTTCCAGACATAAGACAGCAACCAAATCCTTGCCACTATATCATCACCCGCTAATGCTAGAATAGAATAAAAGGAGGGAGAGGAGCAAACAGGAAAGTATAAAGAAAGAAAGAGTATTTATGTTTGGAAGGACGTCACTGGAGCAGTCTGAGGAACTGCACTGAGGGATGAGTGTTACATCTGAATAAAAAGGAGGTGGGTAGAAAGAAAAGGAAGAATATGATGTATGTTTTATAGTTAAATATGACGAATGGAGGGAGGGAACATGAAGAAAATGAACGAAGGATGGCGAGACTGTTTGGAATATACCAACCACAGTGTGCTTTCACATAGAAACAATATTAATCTCAAAAAGTTGGTATATTTGAGTGAGACAATTATATGAAAATTAGAAGTATAAATAAAATCTGCCACTAAGTTGAGGTAATTTCACCTGGCCTTAGTAAAAATTACTTTAGTTTAAGGCTTTCGTACTCTTTTATAGTCAACATTCACATTCACTCATCCAAGTTTGAACAGTATTACTCTGCAATTAAACCTTTTTTTGGATGCTCTCTATTGGATAATAAAAAAAAGCTATCAGGATGCCCAGTCCCGTCGTATTTACCTGACAAATGCATTTCCACTTTATGGCTTAATTACTTCATCAACAACATGTATGAAAACATGTTTTGTGATACTGAAGAAAATGAATCGTGTTCGATGCCTCCATTCAGCCTTTCTAATCCACCATAGCTTTTGTGAAAATATTTTGAAAGAAAGCCCAGTTCATCATGAGGGGAAAGATAGAGGGGGAGATGAGGGAGAAGGAAAGGAGATGGGTTTAGAAAGAGAAAAGATGAAGTAGGACAAGAAGGAAGAGGGTAGAGGTTACAGCACACAGTGTTGACCAGACAAGAAAAGAAAGAAGGAGGAGGGGATGGAGGAGTGAACTAGGAGAGGAGCTCTGTCCTAAAGATGGAGCGTCTAAAGGACATTTCAGATGCGGCTGATATGTAAAGGTTAGTCGAGACTTCTAAAGTGGAAAGTGCAGTAGCATGAACAGAATGTGCCTCCACTTACACAAGTGTCTGGTACAGCCTCCCCTCTGCCACCACTTTCCTATTCCCCTTGAGCTACAGTGGCCTGAAAGTGACACAAGTGTAGTGACATTTTAACTAAATAAAGAGGAATAGGATGACGAATTAGTGCAGAAAGAAAGAAGGGAATGGGGTTAATAGGGAAGGATGGAGCAGGTAGTGAGTTGGAGAGTGAGGAAAAAGCCAGGGAGGTTCAAACAACATGGAGGAGAGGCAGTGGCAGAAGTTAGAGAGTTTTATACATTTCACAATGTAAAACAGATTATGACACTTTTTAAAATCCATAACATACGTAATGTAAATGTATGTTTTAGTCATATTATTGCTGCAGAAAAAAAATTCAGATTTATTTTTCTAAATGGACGTAGGCCATTCTAATGAACATCATATTTATATATATATAATCATTTAAATTTGCTGGTCAATAACTCTAAAGAAAGCTGTCAATTTTAACCAGAAAAAAAACCTTTTATGAGACAAAAGGTATTCAGACATTACTGACATTTGCCACAGAGTGAGAATGCCCATTACTGCAACCTTGGAAGAGACAGTCTGGACATCATTGTTAAAATTGAGACAGACATCAGGATTGGGATAACAGCAGTAACTGGTGGGGGGAAAGTGTGTCACGGTTCATGGCTAAAGGGGTTAAAGAACCAGACAAGATGGAGGCAAGGCTATTATTGGCAAATTAGTGTAAGATAGCGAGGAGGAAATAAAGAAAGGGAGTGTGGTCAGAAACAAGGTGGAAAAGGGAGGAGGTGGATGTTAGCATTCAGAGTGGCTGGGCAGAGAGGGAGGGAATGAGCGGAGAAGCAAGGAGGATAGGGGTGTTTGCCTGAGGGGTTATGGCCGAACAATTAGGAAGAGGAGGAGGAGGAAGAGGAAGATAGGGGCTGAGGCTGCAGGTCTACAGGCTAGACAAGACTATCTTCCCTCAGGGGAACTCAGCCGCTTTTTGTTTAGAGAGGAAGACACAAGAACAATCCACCGGAGAAAATAGGCCAGACAGACAGATGGATGGGGAGATCGAGGGATCGAGAGATAGCGGGAGGGAGGGAGGGATGGAGAATGGGAGGGACGATAATAGAGAGAAACAAAGAGAATGAGAGACACCCAGAGGGATCCTGGGAAGTCCAGGAGGATTTGAGCAGAAAGGGACGAGGGATGAGCACCCGATGAAAAGATAAAGAGAGAAAGAAAAGGTGAGAAGACGATTCAGAGGAGGAAAAAAGAAAAGCAGCTCAGAATGAGGGATCACCGTCAGTATAAGACGGTGGCCGGCTGTCTGACAGTGAAAGAGAAAGGAGATGTGGTTAAAAAGAGAAAAAAAGAAGGCATGAAGATGATTCCTGTGCAAATGCTGTATTCACATATATTTTATAAGTCCTTCCTGCTTCAACTTTAAAAATGATCAAATGTTCACCTTGACTCACCTGGTCAATTAACTTTGCAGACAGAAGCAGATTGGCTTCATATTTCCTCCGTGTCTGTGATGAATGTGTGTGTTTTGCTTTCCCTCCCCTGTTAAAGATTAATGACATTAAAGTCACTACAGTTAAATAAATCAAACTGACGGGAGGTGTAGAGGCGAGGTGGAACCGCACTAAATCAGCCACGACTCGTACTTGTCACGAAGAGATAAGAGTGAATTCTTGCCAAGCTGAGCTGTAAATAACTGAGACGTCTTGTTCTGGCTGCGTCTTCCAAAAGTTTAACTTTGTTTTCATGTGAAGCTGAATGCACAGTGAGGTGCTGAGAACAAAGAGACGCTGACTTACTTTCAAGCAGAAGGTAGGGATTCAGAGTTTTTTCCCTAGAGGCTTTACCAAAGTTTATATTAAGTTTACGCAGTACTTTTTCCAATATTGAACAGATTATATTAACTTTTACATGCTCCTCTTTTCTACCAGGCTTTAAAACAGGCTCCAGATTTCTCTTTCCCTTGCCAGCAAGTGATGTACAGGTATTTACTTGCTGGCTGCGTGCATGGCAGTGTCAGTCGGTCGGTCGGTCCACCTTGTTTACATTTATTATACCTGCTGAACATCATCATTATCACTGTGAGCAGGTTAGCATGCTGACATTTAGCTCAAAGCACCACTGTGCCCAAGTAAATACAGTAGTCTTTTTACCTGCAAATGATCAAATCAGGGCTCACTTAGTTGTAATGCAATTAGTGTTCTTTAAATGTAAACAGGTCTGTCCTGCTTGAATCCTTGTGTGAGCTTAGGTCCCAGTTTATATATGTCTAAACTGGCTGCAACTTCTTTTCTTGTTTCCTTGTTCGACACCTCTGCACGTTTATTTACCATTCCACAACTCAAACATCCTGCAGACACACTGCAGCAACAGTTTGATCTCTGACCACCTCTGTAAATGTGATTTGGATTAGACTTACAAATGGATTTTATCAGGAAGGGGGGTTTCAGACCCTAACCTGATCACTTGCTACACATGCTTCCACCAGGTTTAAAGGAAGTCTGTATTTCATCTGTACAGTAATGGCATCCACCAGGCTGACTGGCTATAAAACTCAGTCTTTACGGTTTTGATGTAAATCTTTCGATGCCCTTCTTTTGACTCTGGCTCACCCGAGAGAAACTTTGAGGTGCTTTGGATGAAAGCGTACACCAAAGAGCATATATATCATCCAGAGTAATAAAGCAAAACTGCCATAAAAAACAACCTTTAAGACAAGTAGAAGGAGAAAAAAGAAAATGGAGAGATGATAAGGGTTTTGATTCATGAAAGGAGATGAAGGCGGGATGATACAGTGTAAGTAAAATATGGAGCAAGGAACAGAAGTAAAGAGAGAGATAACTGCACAAACGAGAGCTCTGCATGTCATTTAAAAGCAGGAGAAGCGCTAAAGAAAACTTAATAATGAAGGAGTGATACATTGAATAAGGGATGGAGGGAGTGAGCAATGTGTACGCTGCAGGCTGCAGACTACGCATTTATATTCCTCTCTGCTCTGCCCCAAGGGGCCTGCTGATTGTATGTGTGTCCATACGTACAGTATCAGCATGTGTTCGACTATGTGCTTTGGTCCCTGCAGTTTGGTGTGTGCGTGTGTGTGTGTGTGTGTGTGCGTGTGTGTGTGTGTGTGTGTGTGTGTGTGTGTGTGTGTGTGTGTGTGTGTGCGTGTGTGCATGCATGTGTCCATAGGTGCTGGTTTTTCTCTCTGTTTGTGAGAGTGAGTTCTTGTGCTTCCAAATCTTTCGCTGTGTGTGGCAAGTGTGTGTGTGTGTGTGTGTGTGTGTGAGTGTGTGTGTGTGTGTGTGTGTGTGATGAGATGAGATTAGACTTCCTGCAGGGCTGTAGTTCTATGGAGGCCATCTGAAGCAACTAGGAACGTCAGGAATGTGGGAACAGTGATATGCTTCACTTTCTCTGTCACTGCAATAACATCTTTGCCTCATCGTAGGAGAGGAAAGGAGAGGAGAGGAGAGGAGGAGAGGAGGAGAGGAGGAGAGGAGAGGAAACAAGGAGTTGAGAATAAAGGCACAGACATGTCGAGCACACCTTGTTTTGAACATCCTTTTTCAACCTTTGTTGCTGCAAAGGTTGCCAAACTCTTTGTATCTCAACATCAACCTGAGTACTTTCCGGTTAAAACCTTTTTATAGAGTTTCTAAGACTTTTAAAGTTATTTGTCCCACGTTACCCTGAGAGCCGAGTTAAGTCATGTATTTATAGAATATCGCAGCATGCCACACAGAAAACAAAGAGCTCTGTTCTTCCACCAAGATGAAGAAAACATTCCCAACTCTTATCAAAAGCGCAAAACAAAAAAAAACTGGGATTTATTGGGATTTAAATAAACAGTGAAAGGCCTTGACTGTGCTGTGACAGCAGACAACTGAATTATACAACGATGAGCAACACTAGAAATATTAGGATAACGGGATTGACATTTCGAGACCATGCAGTAGTGTCGTTTTTTTTTTAATTCAGCACAATTTGTCAAAGTTGCACCAGCAGTGTCTCACACATGTCACACTGAGTTGTGCTGCGATTATAGGGCGTCTATTTGACCACTCGGTGTGTATTGTGAGGATGACTGGATTTATGGACTAGTTTTTATGTCAATTTAACTTGAAGGAAAGGAGTTAGGCCAAAAGTCAGGAATACCGCACTCACACCCCGTGGAGTTTTGCAAACAAATACAGTTCTATATGTATGTTCGTTTGCAAGTTTGTTAGTCGGAGAGAAGACATTTACTGGTCTCCTGACTTTTGGCGTATTCCTGTCAATCTGTTCGTTCATATTTTCATCTATTTCTGACATACTTCATTTCCTCTGTAATTTGGGAAAATGAAAGTGATTAGCCCAAGGAGAGAAACTACAGGATACAGATTTCATGGAACAGCAATTTGCTTTATTTGTTAAACACAATATCTTCGTCCAGAGTGTTGCTATCGTGCCAAGGTATCGAACTATAACGAGTGTAATTTATCAAAGTTGCATGCAAAGATTCATCATCTCTTTAAATTGGTCAAGATCAGACATTTAGTGTATGATACATCTTATTATGTATAAATATAAACATCAGCCATGGAGCCAATCGGTGTGTTTTCATCAAATGTCAGGACGCACTTTAAAAATCCATAATGCAAGTGGTGTCTGAAGACCCGACAGATGGAGAAAGCGACAATCCTCTCTCCACCTGATAACGCTGTGTGAGGCACCGCAGTAGGAGTGAGAAAAATGGACCGTATGTCATTCGCTGTGTTTGAAATGGAGAGTGAAGACTGAGGTGTGGTGTTAGTGTGTGTGTGTGTGTGTGACAGCAGGTGATGTTCTCCTGTGGCGCTCTGCTCTCCCATTGTGGCTGGTAATTAATGGCTACAGGTTCATTACAAGCAGCTATAGTCAGCCATGCTGCCAGCATCCCCGACGCTATTAGTCACACAGTCAGACTGATAGATGCACAAACACACATGCAGGCACAACACTAAGTAACAACACTTTTCCAATAGTTCAGACACTGTTGTAGTTTTCACTCTGGCTCAAATAATGTTTTACCTTTTTGTTTCCCTCCCCTCCTTTTCCTGATTACTCCCTCTTTTCCTTGTTCCCTCAATCCAGAAGACATCTTTATCCTCCAGGCGAAAGACAAGAAGAACCCTCTGATCTACGGCCTGTTTACCACCTCTAGGTATGTGCAGAAAACAAGGGAATACACTTTAGCAACTTTAAATGGCCATTTGAAATCTGTGCACACTTGTTTGCGAGTTAAAAGTAGCAGTATGACGATGGGCGGGAGGCACTGGGTGTGTCTTTAGTTTCCACTGGGTGGAGAGTTTTCATTCCTTTAGAGATCGCTCATAGTGTGAAGAGATGAGTTGAGTCATTTGTATTGATTAACAACCCCTGCATATATCAGCCTTTTTGTGCAACAGTGCAGTACAGCCAGCACCTTCTTCCTTTGCGTGTAAAAGAAACAACTCTAGATTGCTGGCCACGCTGTTGACAGCCAACATTACGTAACTCTCTTCCTGACGATTTCAACACGGATTTGCCAACAACGTAGCATTATCAGGGAAGCGATAGGGTGCACAAGAGTGTTAAACCACAGATGTGTAGTACTAGTTTGCACATGTGCAGTACCGATCAGGCAGGATGTACGGATCGGGTAGCGAGCTAGCGAGAAACGTGTTGTTGTTTCTATGTAGCTTTAATGAGCTGATTATATTATAATGGAACTGGATGGTGCGTACACTCACGTACCCCCTGATACTCGATCCAGCATTTCAGACTGTACCGGAGGCGTTTCCGATACTGTTATTAGAATAACTGGAATAACTTGGAATAACTGTACTAAAACATTTTCAAAGAGTAAAAGTAACGTTTTACATACGAAATAGAGAGGCAGTGGTTTTTATTTTCATATAAAACAGATGTATGTTATCATATGGAGAATTATTGCACCCAACAAAGTTGGAAGTTCTTTGAAATTAATCTTTTTCGATGAGACCACAAGAAACTTTCAAATTTAGAAGAAAAAAAAAACATGAAGACAAATTGCTGAATACAAAATGCATTGTGGGTAGAAACAGCTGTCTGCAGCTTGAGTCTCTTTCTCCTGTTGATTGTCCCTTTGCTTCCCTGTTGTTTCCCTTCTGTCTGTGGACTGATACAATGAGGAAAATGGATTAGGTACAACGGACTGCGTCTTAACTACACACACATACACACACAGGACAAACCGTGCTGTCCATCATTATTCTGAAACAACAGCTAAGCAATAGTAACGTGTATCTCAGCCAATAATGGGGATCTAATAGCAAGGAAAAAACAATCAGTTGATTCTTTGTCGGGAGCACCAATAATATACTGAAAAATAAGCACGAGTGGGGGGAAATATAAAGCGAGGAAAAGCCAGAACAAATGACGAGGGAGCGACAAACTGCAGTTTCTCATTTCCTCCAAACTTACTGACGGCACCACACGCTCTTAAAATAACCCGGTTTGTGAGGCGGACGGCAGAGCTCTACAGTAGCAGCAGCTGTATGACGACATTTGGCACGGCGGAGCAGGGAGTTGGTCTCGTTCTGAATTTTTGGAAAGTGTCTGGAATCTCAGCGGGGAACGGATAGAAATCCAAAGCATCACCCAGGGTGGGGTCCCAACCACAGAACTGCTGGGAGCAGAAAGGTCATTCCCTCTGAATGGAAACTTCTCTCTCTGGTTCACTCGTGAACAGACGTTTTTTTTGTCCCGTGTGATGAAGTCGAGAGTGTAGAATGTGGATCTTTCCGCTACTGTTTGCTTGTATCATTTTGTTTTTCATTTGATCATTTCTTAATTTGATTCACCATCTATCACATGCTACAGATAAATAGAGAGATTTATTTTGGTGCTGTTTTGGAGAAGCTGGTGTTTATTCATTTGTTTTCATTCATTCACTCACTCATTCATGTTCATTTGTTAACTTATCTGCTTATTCATTCATACATCATACATATGTTTGTTTGGGTATCTCATCTAAGATATCATAACCGGTCAAATGATAAAAAAAATTTGAGGAATTGAAATTCAGATTTAACAGCTAAATTCTTTAACTTTTTCTGTCCACACGTTTGGATTCTCACCCATCACTTATCCCATCTCGGACACCAGTGATAATATTTCTTATTTCTTGAAAAATGAAAGCATTTCGCTGCCGGATTTCATTTTTTTCCGATTCGTTTTCTGGTTTCCTGTGTTAATTCACTTTACATACAAATTCACCAAGGGCACCGGGGGTTTTAAGCTTATGTTTGAAAGAATTTGTCCTTTCTGAGGTGCCATTTAGCAACACACTGAACTCCATCCCAGCTACAGGTCCTCGGTGTGACCCTTTGACCCTTAGTGGAGAAAAGAGAACTTCCCTCCAGAGAAGAATTAGACCAAACATGTGTATGTGTTATTTATCTGAGCTGAAGGAAAACCCCCCTGATGCATCTCAACACTGCCTTTCTATTATTCTGTTTCTAGCCACTCGTCAAACACAACTTGAATCTGTAACCCAGATACAGTTAGCCCAAACATGACCATGGTCTTAACTGCAGTGGATGGGATGTGTTGTGGTGGGGACTGATGTGCTGAAACCAGCAAATTCTTTGGCTTGGACTACATTCAGGGAATTGATGCGTTAAAGCTGAAAAGCCACAATGACTCACAGCTCTTCATACTGTACATACATACATACAGCATATCACTTTCTTATTTAATGTACTGCTGTAAGACCATTGCAACTCATCAAAGCTCAGGTTATGTTTTGATTCATGCCCGCTGGAGGATGGAAAGATCATATAGAGTCTGTGATGAATGAGACTCTCCTTTGTTTCTGGTCTCTCCATAGTGATATCCTGAACGGTTCAGCAGTGTGCGTTTACCGAATGGAAGATGTGGTTCGAGCTTTCAAGGGAAACTTCCTCCATAAGGAGGGACCTCAATATAAGTGGGCAGAGTTCACAGGCAAGGTGCCCTACCCGCGACCAGGAACTGTGAGTTACTCAGCCAACTGTTTTAAAGTTCAATTACACCACATGTATTAAAAATAAATTCTCAGTTTCTTTATTTCAGTTTCATTCTGATCCTTTACTTTTCCTCTCTCTCTCTCTCTCTCTCTCTCTCTCTCTCTCTCTCTCTCTCTCTCTCTCTCTCTCTCTCTCTCTCTCTCTCTCTCAGTGTCCCAGCAGCACGTATGGAAGCTACAGCTCGACCAGAGAATATCCTGACGACGTCATCTTTTTCAGCAGGACTCACCCGCTGCTGCAGGTTCAGCTGATATTTCACTTTTTAAAATTACCATCAATCTAATTTAATTAGACTGTGGCCTATTTTACAGTGGGGTCCCAGTTCTTAAGTGAGATAATGAAATTAAAGTAGCCGACAGTAGTGACAATAAAATAAATCACATTGTTCATAAACATGACACAACTGTCCCACTGTTTTAGGAAAATGTGCTGCCGCTGGGAGAGCGCCCCCTCCTGGTCAGAGTGGGTGTTCACTATAAATTCAGCAAACTGCTGGTGGACAGAGTGGAGGCTGTGGACAGCACCTACGATGTCCTGTTCATCGGCACAGGTGGAGTGTGTGCGCTGCACATTTTCACAAAGTTTTAGAGGGCTTAGGATTGTGTGCTTTGCATTTTAACACCAATGTGTGTTTTTGGGTGTTTTTTTCTTGCAATAAACGTTTAGTTTTTTTTTAATTCTGCAGACTCAGGCCTCGTGCTTAAGGCCATTCATCTGCCCAGAGAACACGGGCAGAGTCAGGAGGTCACTCTGGAGCAGCTGCAGGTCTTTCAGGTACAGAAAACTCTTTGTGTACAAAAACACGTAATCTACATAACAATGATTTTGCATGTTTCACCATATTTATTATATTTTATTGACTACTGTGTACTGTAGGAGTTTCAATGGTCGGCATACTTAAGACAATATGGAAATGAATGGAAACCAACAGCTTAAACAATCTGGAACACACAGCATGCATTGCTGATATTGCAAATTGCAATGTATGCTCCTTAAAATGCAAATACATAGAGGAAACAGCATGATCGAATCTCCTATTATACTGTATGTTGTGTTTCCCAGCCATGAACCTAACACAAATACATATACTGTATACCATTCACTTTAAAGACTTTGATCCAAAATGCTCAAACACATTTTGCATAAATTGTACAGCTGCACATAGTTATCATGTCAGACTGTAAAAGACCACAGTTCACAATGTTCACAGTTCATCTCATTATTAATTCCACTGGAGGCTCAAGTTCCAGTGTGGTTGAGATTTCTTTGTCTGAGCGAAGTTTGAGTTTGTTTTTTCTGCTTTCTATGTATGTGCTTTGTAAAGCCCTATTAAAGTGATATGAATGATTACCAGACTATGAGATCAGTCCTCTAAATTATTTTACACGGTTTAGAATTATTGTGGTTTTCAGCCGCACCCAAAGAGTTTCAGACAAATTCCTTATTTTTTCCTTGGCAATTCATTCAATATGTTAGTTGACCTTTTCTTTTATCTAGCTGTCTGCCTGTTTCTCTATTCTAGTGCAACAACTCTTTTTTTTTGGTTGTCTCAATTTAAACTTGATTTTCTTTTCTCTGTTTCTCGCAGCACAAATCACCCGTGACAGCCATGACACTCTCAAAGAAAAAGGTAACAAATGAGAGAAACAGAAACTCACTTTCAAACTTCCAAACTCCCCTACACACACACACACACACACACACACACACACACGAACAACATCACACTTATCACTCATCTCCTCACCTTATATCTCCAAGGACAGCTTCATCACCAGTTGCTATGGTTACCCTACCTCAGTCGGTGCAGTAATGAAGGGAAGCCACACACACACACACACACACACACACACACACACACACACACACACACACACACACACACACACACACACACAGAAATACACTTTGCATTATTAAAGTAGTCCAGGTTTCATGAAATAAAAATCTGAAGCTGGTACACACACATCGAGATTACAAAAAGCAAGCATCACCTTGTATCTCTCTCTCACACACACACACACACACACACACACACACACACACACACACACACACACACACACACACACACACACACTCCCTGTAGTCACACAGCGAAACTGTTACAGTGTGAGTTGGATGTGTGAATCAGAGAGTGAAGACATATCTGGTTTAGTGGTTGACTGTCAATGCTTCTCACTGTTTTTCGGGAGCAAATAGAATGCCCTCTTCCTCTTTTGGCTCTCCTTCATTTCACTTCATTCACTCTTCCTCTTCCCCTACCATTCTTCACACTCTGCCTCCTTCATCCCCCTGCTTTCTCTTGCATCTCTATTTCTATGTTTCATCCCCCTCCTCATTTCCTCCTCCTCCAGCAGTGGTTGTTTGTGGGCTCCAGGGAGGGTGTGTCCCAGCTGGCGCTATACCAGTGTGAGCTGTACGGTCAGGCCTGCGCTGAGTGCTGCCTCGCCAGAGACCCCTACTGCACCTGGGACGGACACGCCTGCAGCCCCTACATGCCCACCGTGCGCAGGTAGGCATGACGAATTGGATCTGTTCATCCAAACAACACTAATCCGGCCATGTTGGATATCTTTTACAAGTACATATTTTTTCCCCTCTAAAGACTGAATAGCAAAGGAAAAACACATGGAATCGATCTTCACAAACCAGATCTAAACCACATTTGTTGATACTTTGAAATGTGACTCAAATCATTCGATTTTAAGCATTTTTTCCATTAGACCAACACGTGGTTCCTTTGCAAATTAGGACAAATACTAAATTTGCAAATGTTTCTGGTGACGCCCTTCCCTTTCCTATAGTACCACCATCACCACCATCAGCCAAAAGTATCACTTTTCACACACAAAATCCAATAATGTGAAACGCAGATTTGCCGAGCAAATTTATTCTCCCAAGTGGATTTGACCTTATTATTCATATGCCTGTATTGTCAGTGTATTGTTCGTCAAGTCAAACACATCACAGGGTGTAATGAACTTGGGCGAGTAGCAGGTTGTACTTCTTTGTTTCTTACTGTAATTTGATGTCTTCTTCCCTACAGAAGGAACGCTCGTCACTTAGGGGAGGATCAGGATCCGCTTACTCAGTGTGTCAGACAAGGAGGTGAGGAGCTATTTATGTTTTAGTATTAGTTCATTCAGCAATACTTAGAGATACAGTCACAGTGGTGTAACCTTTGGCCGGCAATTACTGTAACATTTGAACTTTACAGTAATAATACCTCAGCTACAGTAAGACACTAGTAACAGAATTATAGTCAGATTTAATATATGTCCCAACATAACAAATATATTATTGAATATGTGCACATCATACCGCTGCCCTTCATCCTGAGAACATCCAGATAAACTCCACAAATGAGTAAAACACACTGAAAATTACAGCAACGTAAATGTATTTCGTAAACTAGGCAGAAATATAAGTAATATAACAAAAGGAAGCCATCAGAATTCAAATGGAACATGAAACAGATGTCTAAGCTGTCATATCTATCGATGTCATGCAGCCGGGCTGCAGGTGGAGGCGGAACAGAGGATGATGATGGTTGCCGAGGGCAACAGCACCTACCTGGAGTGTCTGCCCCGATCCAGACACGCTGCCGTTACCTGGTACAAACAGGCTGGAGAGAACAGTCCTGAACTCAACCAGGTACCCACACACACACACACACACACACACACATTTTACTGTAATACTGTTATTTAGGTTCTCATTTTTAAAAATAAAGGAAATAAATACTGGAGGATAAACTTGTCTAGTTTCCAATACCACCCATCTACTTTAATTAAGAATGGATGTAGCATCACTTTCTTGGAATACAGCATCTGCTAATAACTGCAAAGACAGAGCAGAGTACTTTGCAAGTGTATAACTTTTGTTTTATGACATTAGCCAGACTGCCAAATACACAGAAACACAAGTACTGAGCATTCATCTGCTCTCTCTCTCTTTCTTTCTCTCTCCAGGTGGTAACAGGTGACCAGCTAGTGGTGATCGAGCGGGGCGTCCTGATTCGTCAAGCTGAGCTGTCTCACGGTGGCGTCTACCACTGCCAGGTGGAGGAGCACGGCTACCACTGGACCGCCGTCACTGTCCGCCTCGCTGTCTGGAGCCCCTCAGCCAATCGCCTACTTGCTTCCTGGTCCGCCTCCTCTTATCAGAGCGCCGGATCCCAGCCCTGGTACGAGGACGTGATGGCGCTGATTCACCCCGGAAACCTCGGCCAGCACTGTCGGGCCCTGGGATACCGCCCCCCACGCAACCAGCGTCGCCATGGTGATATCATGGCGGAGCCTAAGAAGGAGAAAGAGAGGGGGGAGAGGCACAAGCACGGGGGAGGAAGAGGAGGAGGGGGAGGAGGAGGAGGAGGAGGAGCAAGAGCAGCGGGGAGGAAGAGCAGGAGCAAGCCTCAGCAGAGGGCACCGAGGAGCGCTTGAATGTGTCGCGGAACAGGAGGGCACATTTTCAGTGACTTAAACACACACACACACACACACACACACATTTATATTAACGTCCACATTAAGACACATACACCTACACACACACACTTAACTTATACA
Organism: Leptoclinus maculatus; assembly: GCA_032191485.1. NCBI lineage: Eukaryota > Metazoa > Chordata > Actinopteri > Perciformes > Stichaeidae > Leptoclinus > Leptoclinus maculatus. The sequence goes on from JAVDOI010000012.1 coordinate 1,820,923, forward strand.
CTGAGACACACACATACTGTATGTACAGAGACTATGACATGCGCATGCACTTATCTACAAACAAAAAAGGCATCCTTTCATTATAGTGACCAACTTTCAAACTAAGCTACACATAAACAAACTGAAGTATGTACAGGAGGATGTGAACAAAAAAGACAAAAGACTTGTGAATAAAAAGGAAAAAGTAGAACACCTTAGGCTGCGTAGTATGTTGAACGAAGGATGAACGGCACGTCCAGATCACTCAGTTTAACTGACTCTGTGTCGTGGCAAGGATACGGGAAAGGATGCTTTGGATTGGAAGCTTCTACAGAGAGAGAGAAAAGTCCGAAAGTAGATATTCAGCTTTTGAAAAATCCTCCAACCCCTCTGAAATCAGTGCTGCCTTAAAGGACCATACTGGTGGCGTTGCATGTTTTTGCCCATTGATTCTAAAAACACATACACACTGCCCATTATTCTCTAAAGCAGAACAGATGTGTTTAGATAGATTTGCGTACCTTCCAGGCAGACACTGGTTTCCATTAAATCCAGTACGCTTTGAAAAGCATCTTACAGAAACATTTAAAATGCTTCAGGGTTCAGAGTTGTTATTGCTTGTTGCAAGCCGCATTTTCCAAACTACTCTGTGTTGCTTTCAAATTTTAAGGACACCCCATAATTCGCTTTTATAGAATTGACGGCCCCCTGCTCAAAAGATTATGATTGACAAGCGATGTCAGTGGAAAGTCAAAGCGTGAAGACAAACAAGCAAAGTGTGAGCAGAGACTTAAAACAGCATAACGGCTAAACTAAGACGTAAAGTAGAAGGTAAAAGAGAATATTCTCTGTGTGTTTCTTAGAAAATAATCATCAGTGATAGTTAAAGGGTTTTGAGAAGGTAATGTTTACTGTAGGTTGTGAATAGCAGTAAATAGCACTGATGAGTATTGTACATCCTTTTCCCCTAATGGATATAAACCAACACTTCACCAACAGTGTGAGTTTTGTTGGTTTCTTCAGATTGGTGGTCTCTGACCGCAAAATGACTGACCGTGACCACAAAGATGAAAGGAAGAGAAAAGCAGAGCGACAGCTTTGATGAGGTTACAGATCTACTTTCCCAGGATGCTGCAGCTGCACAGACACACCGCGGGAGATGTTTCCATTATGTTCTCCTCAAGGTTCAGAAATGTTAGCTGGTAATGTAATGAACTGCCAAGCAACAGAGAGCTTAGTATAGGTGTGGGGGAAAAGTGAGCAGAAATGAAGCCACAGGCGATCTGGTGTGTTTTATAAGGTCAGAAAAAATCCTATTGTGAGTGTTGATTTAGTTTGCCTGAAGTTTAGATTTAGGTAATAATGTTTATTATTACGTAGGACAAAACAAACATCTGCACATCAACTCTAATAAACAAATTTAGTTTTTGCTTCATAAGTTTCTGGGAAAATAAATGTTTAGCTGCTATTAGATGAGGTACAATCCAGTAACTACAAAAAATAAATTCTTCCTCCTGACATCAATATTGAATCTGTTTCAATAGTTTTAATGAGACTAAGCGTCATCACCGTGGACATCATTACATTACGACATTTTCGCAAAAAACACAGATATTTGAATTGGTAATATTTCAAATCATATTTCTAGCAAGTGGAGACTGAAATTTGAGAGGCTCTGTATCTAACTCTGTATCTATTGGACAAACTATTTGTTTTTACTGTAACTTTGGTCATACTGAACCGTGTGGAATGTCAAGACGCTTTTAAAAAGATGTTTCATGAGTGTTTGATAAGACATGGACAAGTATCGAAGTATGAACTGAACCAAGAGACTCTGTACAGATCGTGCATGTTTTTCAACCTATGGTTCACCACCCTAAATGGGCCATTGGTGACATTGAGTAGGTTCCAGCTCACCTAAAGAAGTGGAGTAATATATTGCTGGTCCCGCAGCTCCAACTGGTCATGAAATCTGGCTGTAAATTATGAAGCAGGCCCGATGTATAATAAAGAAGCCTTTATTCCACAAAGTTGGAACTTGAGAAAGTGCCGGTGTCGAGTGGACTCTGGCGTGTGGGATTTTAGCAAATTCAGTGACTTTGCAAGGCAGTAAATTGTGATTTGTTCTTAATGTTAAATCAACACAACTTGTTCCACCTCTATTTGACTTTCTTCTCAGTGGTATTTATTTGTTTAGTCTGGAGTAAAACTGCTTGTTTTAGAAGTTGGGAGGACCGATTTTTTGGGGAATACCTCAAGCTCCCAAATCAACCAACTCAACCTTGATGTCTCAAAAACTGGATGCTTATTTAACGTATGTTTGTGTACCCTTACATTGAAGTCTGCACAGTACTTTTCTTTTTTTTGTTTTTCAAGATTTTCAATTGTTAACATCTGCTTCTGTTGATGCACCTTCCCACTCCCACCTGTTAGGAAATTAGGATCAGTCGTGCCAGCCATCATGGTTATTTTTTTTGAGAATCTGGCCCATTCCACAATTGTTTTCGGCTCAAAGGAGCGTTACCTGAAATTTGATGGCTTTGTCTTTCTGTTTCTCTGACAGTTTAAGTTGTTTCCTAGAACAACGGATACAAAACAAATGCTGAAACAGAACAGTGCTGTAGTTTACAGAGAGAATGGACAGGGGAAAGGAGAAAGCCAGATAGACACATGGATTAGTCCAATAATAACAGCCTCTCATATTTTCATATATTTAACTTCATCCCACAATGATGTTGCTGAGCATGCAATTCCGGCAATAGTAGAGTAAATATATCCTGCTGGGTCTTGTCGGATCCTAATCTCTTTGCATTGCTGGTTGTATGTATTTCTGCATTTTTGGATGTGTGTGCTTGTACAGTATGCATCTGTGTGTGTGTGTTATGTGATATGAGTGGGATCACAGTGTGACGAGCTCAGTCTAAGGTTCAGAGGCCAAGCCAGTAAATCTATCAAACGGTTAACACAGCAATGGATGGTAGACACTTTTGATGCCGTTAGAAAAATAAACCAGACCGACACAGAGCAGAGGGAGCCCGCAGAAATTTAACATGGGCTCGGCTACTTGGCTTTGGCCACATGAAAGAGCTAACCAGCGCTGAGCTTCTGAATGTATGTGTTTGAGTAGAGAAAGAGAGAGTTTATATGGGAGTGTGTTGAATATTGAAAGTGTACAAGTGTTGGGGACAGCCACGCCTCAAAAATGTTGGCAGTATGATCCAAATTAAATCAGGATTTGGTGTCTTCTCGAACTGAGTTAGTTTGTGAGCATTCACAAACAATATTGTATGAGTCGTAGTCACTGACATACTGTCTGGGCTGTTGAATGCTAACACCTTGATCATTGTTACATTTTTGTTGTCATATCTTGTTCCTCAAAATTTCAAGTACACAGTTAAAACACAATTGACTACGGAGGATTAACGTCCTCCTCAAAACTCCCTCCCTGCTAGCTTCTGCTGCACACTAGCATCTGTAACTCAATGAGTTTCTTCATATCAGCCTTTCTGAAAAACATGATACTGGTGTTTTCTGTTCAAGATAAAAGGCTAGTGTATTTAAACATGAACACTGTGTTACTTTAACCAAGATAATGGCAGTTACTTTGTTACCACTCAAAACAACATATCCTATCAAGTAGCCATTAGCACATAGACAAAGCCTAATGAAAGCAGTGTAGTAATAATACAATAATACACTATGTACCATCCAGTTCAGCTGTAAATAAAAATCTAGCCTCAAGGAATAGTTTAACATTTTGGGAAATATAGTTTAAAAGAAGTAGATTGATGTCATTCTCATGTCAGCGAAGCTACCGCCAGCTGTTGGTTAGCTTAGCTCAGAGGAAATGCAGCTAGCTTGTCATACAGTTGCTTTAAAATGGACATAAAAAACCTCAGGGACATTTAACTTTTCAGAAAGACGGATAAAAGAAACCTTCTAGCCATTACATTACAGTGCTAACTGCAGAGGCTAGCAAGGAAAGACAGAGGGATTACGGTTCTCTATATGCGGCCATATGACTGACCAGCTTTCAGGCACCATCCTGTTGGCAAATGAAAAAAGCAGGCTGTGCAAAAATGTTGACACAAGCTGCGAGCCAGAAAGATGTTCCTCAGGCAAACATAGCCAAATGTGATGCTTTTTTTCGGGCGTAAAAGCTAATTTTGCTTGCGAGAAGATGACAACTTTGATTTCATTTTGAGTATGCTGCCTGAGTAATAGTTTCTAATTTGTTTGGGCTCTCACACAAATATGCATCAAATTCAACAACCTAAAGAATATGAAAATAATAAAGCTTGCAGGGTCTTCGGCTTGTGGATGTTGTGTGTGTATATGAGTGTGCAATGTGTGTATATGTGTGTCCAACACCAACACGATTAAGAGGCAGAACTCCTACAAGACATTTTCAATGACGGAGCGTTGCGACCATTGTGTTTCCCTCAAAGACATTGGTGCAGAGCTGCTCCTCGTTCATTACAACGGCCTCTTGTGTTTTACTCTTTATTACTGTAATTACATCTCAGTGTCAATATTCGTCCCCTGTGATTATCCTGAACGACTTCTTTGCAGACAGAATGAAATAGTCTTCAACTGATTTCCTCTCATGTGCCGGGACTTTGTTTTTCTCTTTTTGTAGATATGTATAAAGGTCTGCTTTCAATTGAGTATGTTTGTGTTTTGTGGTTTACTGTACCAATAACAAATACAGATACTGAACAACACAGAAACACATATAAACAGTAGATATAACATACAGGTGAAGATATACGCCCATTTTAAGGTAACGGAAACACACTGGTTCTTATTTTCAGGTGATTATATACAAAAGAAAACACTTATTAATATGATGTTTCATTTCTGCCAATAGTTCTCCCTAAATGCTACTGACTGTTCCTTTAAATCTCGGTTGGATTATTTATGTATTGTCATCAAGGTTGAAAACCCCAATCCTCTGAAGTGCTACTCTTTGGAGTTTACTATCAGAAGTAGTCTAAAAGCTACTCAGCCAAATTCACAAATACTTCAATTACCTTTTTAATACATTGTACTGTTCTGTTGAGTCATGAGGCTTTATGCTTTTAAACAATGTAAAGTTTGTCCAAGGTTGAACATTCAACTTAATTTAATCCCATATAATGTAAACCCTCTCATCCTGTAGGCCCCAAGGCTGCTCTGTTTATAAAAAGGCAACCTCAGCAAAGTATACCAGCTCACATATTAAAATTATTATTTTTTTAAGCCGCATACGCACAAACAGGTTTGGGAACAAATCCTTGCACAGTTATTTTACAGGGATTCATTCCATTCCAGCTGCGTTATTCCTCAGGCACACGGTCCGTCACTTTGTTCACTCCAAAACGGTAACATACCATACAACACCAAACCACCATCCATGCCTGCCAAAGTGACCACATATAGTACTTTCACATTTAATGTTCAACAACTGTTATGATCTGCTGAGCAATCTTCCGGGAGACAGATGCATTCCAATCGAGCTGGATAACAAACCTTCCCTTCAGTTGTTGAACTGTTTCCAAACTCTTGTGGTGGTATCGAGGGGGTCAGCAGTACATCATTGTTTTCTGCTGTTTGTTTATAATGCCATCCATGCACGCTACTTTTGAAACTTGACTGGCTCCGGTCAACTATGTGCAACTGCGGCTTTCCATTTAACTTACTGCCGGGCTTCACTTTGTAAGCTTTTGAGTCAGGAATCTCCTTGAGGAAATTATTGGACTGAGCTCCAGTTTGAGAAACAGGATATCACAGCAAAACAGAAAACCATGCATTAAAGAGAAATGAGTGTATTGCAGTGCTGTGTTTTGTTAGGAATGAGACATTCTTTCCTCACTGCATCTTACAAGCCTCCTACTGTCTGACAAAGTATAGATGTGATACCATAATTACAGTATCTTGTACAGACTTTCATCTGTATAGCCAAAGGATAACAGCTAGCCGTGCAAACATCCCATTTCAATAAATACACTTTTTTAACTAATTGGTGTCAATTTACACTTTGAGGCCATGATGAATAGGCTCGGAGAGGATTTTTAGAAAATGCTCTTTTTGTTTTGGTATGTGACAATGGAAACTTGTTCTCATTGCTGATTAGTCGCCATTTATCTTTTCACATGTTTATCACAGACACTTTAACAGGAACATTTAGATGTTTGTGTTCATACTGAGAGGTCATTTTGGTTTCTCTTCACTGACCCGGCCGCATACATGATCAGTACTGTGATAGTTTGGTTACCTTCAGAGCTGCTACATGTTTTCTTGACTCTAGGGACGGCAGTGTCGGTGGGTCAGTTCGCCACCTTGATCTAGACTGAAATATCTGAACAAATGCTAATTCGATTGCCATGACATTTGGTACAGACATTCATAGTCTCCAGAGGATGAATTCTGATGGCATTGGTGATACCTTGACCGTTACCTTTTCCTCCAGCTCCTTCATCAGGTCAACATTTTTCTTTGTCCATTACTTTAGTTTTCAACCAAATACCTTAAAGATCATGGCATTCCCATCAAATTGCTATAGGAAAAAAAAACAAGAGAGGTCTGGCAGTGTCAGTGACGATTTGACGGCAATCCACACCCACAATTTCAACAGTTGCCTCCAGACGTGTATTCCTGTGACAAAATGATAGATTCAACTAGATTTTCCAGGCGCGGTGACTCAGAATTGATTTATATTTATTGGCCTGTTACGTTCCCTCCAAAGGACTCAATAAAAACCTACTGCATGGTTGGAATATGCACCAAACAACACTTCATCATAGGAAATAAGCAGTCAGGAGGAGACGCTTTTGGCATTTGTCACACAGAGTGACTCATTTACCCATATGACTTTTTTCCTCATTGCTCAGACGACCAGAAAGTCTCCTTTTCAACATTTTGCTCATAAAAGTGCCCTTTTGGTGTAATGAGAGTTGTGTGCACTTCACCACAGTATCCCTTTCAGTGTAGTTCTCATGCTGGATGAAAGTGTCAGCTCATGCTTAAGATTTAATTTTACAGCTAACTGCCTCTGACGTTTTTCTGTGAATCTCAAACTAATTTCACTGAACATTTAAGGACTTCATGGAGGCTCAAACAGATCCCTGAGTGACCACTGATACATGCCACTTTGTGTGAAGAAAACAAGTTACCCTGAAATGTCAACCTATTGCATTTAAAACAAAAAAGATTGCTTTGGAGTTCAGAGTGGGGTCCCTTCTTTCTGCGTTATAACCCTTTGTCTGCAGTTTGAGGGAAACTTCCTGGTGTCACCAGTTAATAATGAGTACAATGTGAATGCAACATTAGTTCTGGTCTCTGTGAGGTTAATCTGTCTCATTTGGGGGGGGGGGCAGGTTCATCTCAGGTTCATCTCCCCTGAACTGGGATACAATTAATATTTTCAATTTACGGGAATATGATTTATGGACCCTCACTGTCATTTCGGTTGCAAATGTGCAACATGCAGTCTGTGGAAAAACCACATCTGTTTGAAGACACGTGCTTTCAATTAGCTTTGTATGCCTAATTTTCCTAAATGTTGCCTTTCATGTGGCAGTTACTTGTCTGTTAAAAAAGGTTCTCTCTGACAGTGATCTCTGACGAAGGTTATGGTGGTTATTGGGTGTTCTATTGGGGAGCTCTGGAAGCCATTGGCTTATTTCAGAGGTCTTAGGTAAATGTCTCAAGCTTTGAGGTTTGGCACAAAAGGAGAGGGAACAAATGGGATAAAACAGCCAAATCACCACCAAGACAGAGGGAGCAGCTGGCCTGGATGGATGGGGCTGATTAGAAATGCTAAAGGATCTTTAGATGTGGTGACAGTGTAGTCTCGAATCGTCTCTCCTCCTGTGTACCAGTGTTTGTCATTTCTGGCAACACTCAAGGGTTTAAAAAGCCACAGACGCTGGCCCGACTTCCATTGTGGAGGGAAACAGGCGAAACCGAGGTCTTCTCATTATTTAAACCACCTCTCCAGTCTGTTCACCATCAATTTAAATAATTGCAAACACATTTCTTAAATTCATCAATGGTTTATGAGGCAAAACAAGAAGCAGTTTTTCAGCTAACTCGAACAGACATTTGCCCTGATTGTCCTTTTGCAAACAGGAAACTTATTTTAATGAGGACTGGAAGTGATAAGACACTTGTAAGATGATACTGTGAGCATGATGTCACAAGGAGGGATAACAAGAACACTATTATGATTCCTAAAATTTAAAATTGTGAGAAATTGTTTGTTGCTGACAGGACTTTCTATGCAGCTTTTGCTTTTAATGTAAATTCTGTTATCAGTGAATTTTTGTTTTGAATGGTCATTGTTACGGGTCCCAGGAATGGTACCACAGCAACAAAATGAATATCCTGTAGGACACAGGTAAAGTTCAGCAGAAATCAAGACACTAGCCGTTCAGTTCTTCTTCCAGATACATCTGAGGAGTGAGCGGGCGTCACACCCTAAAGCAACTGTGCGCAACTGCTCCGGTGTCAATAGTTCCTCCTGAGGCGCTGCAATTCTTTACTGTCCCTCTGTATGGTCCATATGTTATAATTACATTGTGTAATTATTACTTAAATCCCTAAGGTCATGTTCTACATATTAAATTGTTCAAAATAAACAATCACAAATTAAATCATACATTAACATCAATGTGGTCAAATTTTTGGGTGTGCCACATCATCATACATCCTAAAAACCATGTACCTGATCACTAAGCATTGGAGTTGAGCACAAGACTGCTATGTTGTGATATGTCATATCATTAGTGAAAAAATTAGTTGTCTGAGAGAGTGCTATGCAGTATCCAATCAACACTTTGCTCTCTTGGTTTTCTGATGTTCAGATGAAATATTGCCATTTTACTACAAATGCAAAATGACTGTTGGAGGCCAGTAACTGCAAATTACATAAGCACAAAGCAGGACACGCTGATTCTTGGGTCTTATGACATGCTTTAAAAGCTTTACAAAATATACAGCTTCTACTCAAATTGTGCTTATATATCCTAAAGAGACACAGAATATCTCATCACGGTCAACAAGCATTCATGTTTAATTTTTTGTTTGAGAAAATTAACGTGTTGATTGTTTACTGCCCTCACCAGGAGGTCAGAGGTCAGACCATCAGGACGCTCTGCTTCTATACATTTTTTATTTTGAAATCACCAATATACTACTTCTAATCTTGAGGACGTTATTTCCTGAGGGTCTGTGGTGTTTGTCTCCATCTGTAGGAGAACGGAAATACGTGCAGGATGAAGCGTGATGGTATGGATAGAGACAAATAAACTCACAGCTACAACATGCGGGAGTTAAATGTTGCTCAGCATGCACTGCTCTGGTCTTTTTTTACATACGAATTAACAACAACTTATTTATTTTACTTATTTCAATAAATATTTTAATCCGTGACATACTGCTGTGTCAATCGAACAATCGCTGTCATCATTAACATTCAAAGAAGAAGATTGTATCTATATTAGATTATCATTATTTAGCTTGAAACGCTTTTATTTTTGCAAGGCGGAACTCTTCTGTTGAGATTCGTGGGGAAGGATTTTCTTATCGGACTCTGTTGTTACTTACATTTTTTGAACAGGAACTACACTGGTGAGTGTTTTCTTCATTAAATTAAGCTATGCGGTACCAATGTCTGGCTTTATCAATAGATAAGTAAATAAAATGTACATTCAATGACCATTTGTCGTGTAACAGTGTGAGACAATAAAAGACGAGCTGTGAAAGCATTGTGATTTAAAGGCCTGGACAGCTAACGTTAGCCGTGCTGCGCTAACGTCATTCAACAACATTACGTTAACAGCGAGCTAGCTGTGAGGCTAATGACTAGAGGACATCAACTTCCTCAACGTTGACAGGCAGTTATTTATGTCTTCGTCATTTCTTTGTTCCTGTTTGTCTGTTATTCAACGTAGTAATTGTCCATGGTCGTCTGATCAACCTCCACAGGCGTTGTCTGCTTAAAGTCATGAGAATGCTATGCAAGCTAGCACTAACACTAAGTTAGTTAAGTGTATAAGCTAATGCTAAGCAACCTAATATTACGTCATTTCACATTGAACCACACAGTGGGCCCAAATAACAGCTGCTGTTATGAATAAATACTCTTGGCCACGATTGAAATAATAGGATACAAAGGTGTATGATGATTACAGTCTTCACATAAACACAGCTAAGGCTGGGGTTAAGATATCTAGATAGCTTCCAGATATCTCTGGAAGGATAAAGCAGTGGCATGTCAAATCTTGCACTGCGGCATTTAAATGTTCAATCTGTTCAGTCCTCACCACAGTCCCTCCTCAGAATGTTTATTTATTATATTTAACACTTCCCTTGCTACATGCAGGAGACCAAGAGACTTTGAATACAATTAAGCGTCTGTTAGCAGAGGGGCTGGGAAGGCTTTAAAGATATGATTAAACTGAGAGGTAATAAATATTTGTCAACCATCATGTGGTAGCACTCCCTTTTTACATCTCGGATTGCATTTTCAGACCATAGTTTGCTATGTTGAAAATCAGTGAGCAGGACTACTTCAACTTGAATTTTTAAATGTTATACTTCAATGTGACTATTTAATTTAGTTGATCAAACTAAAGCAGACATCTTGTTATTGCGGTCTTACCTAGAATTCCAGAAATCTACTTCACCACGACATATATAGATTAGGCAACATAGAATTACACATACCATAATGTAATATTTACCATAATATGATATTTACTAACTAATGAGTAGCAACAGAAATGTGTCCGTACCATTTGAATAGTGAAAACTGTTCTGATCAGACTATATTTTATTATGTTAACACTTATGCATCCTATTCCCCAATCAAAGGTATAAAAATAACATTGTATCAGTATTAAAATATGATATTGACACTGGTTAGTAATAATGATACCTATATCCAGCAAGCCATAGTACACGATAAAACCCTGTAATTGAATCATAAATTAAATATGAATTTTAAAAAAGTCTCTAACATCCTTTCTTTCTTCATCAGCAGGTGGAGGGATGAGTCTCTCCCCTGTGATTGGCACAGAAGTGCCAGAAACGGCTAACGGGGTTGTGCCACCCGGCCCTTACACTCCGGTCTCGGTGAAATGTGGGGGGAGCAGAGTGCCCTGTCCTGGGGAGGCATCGGAGGATAGAGCCCTTACACGCACAGAGAACCACGTAGATGCGGAAAACAGAGTTTACGGTGGCGACGGCCACTTGGACACAGAGGTGTACAATAATGGGAGAACATCTACTAGTTTATCGCTGCACACCTCTCGTGTGACAGGCGCCTCACTCCCCGCTGCCTCCTGCACGGGAGACTCTGAAGAGTGGGAATCAGGCTCCAAAGACACAGACATTCACGAGGCCTCTAACAATGTTGAGCCTCCTGATGCAGCTCTGTTGTGGGACCCAGCGCAGCAAGCACACACCAAAGAGTCATCTCAGCGAGGAGGCCCTGCCGCTACAGGCAGACAGCAGACGGAGACAGAGACTTTAGACGGAGACACTGACAGTCGAGACGAGGAGGAAGATGGAGAGAAGGAGAAACAGGATGAGGAGGACGATGAGAAAAATGAAAAAAAGTGGATTAATCAGCGTGCAGGAGGGAGAACAGAGGTGGCGGTGAGATTATATTCATCTTTATTTGATTATGTGTGATTATGCTTTTGAATAGACTGAACGCTGAGACTTCAGTGTGCTTCAAATGAACTACAACACATTGAGCATCTACGTCTCGCGACCAAGTTGGTCAAACTTTTTCCAAATGGCCAAATTTGAGTGTGAGACGAGAAGTTAATCAATTAGAAGAGAGGGCCAATGAACAGGAAGAAAAGTGTGTAGCTCTTGGGCTGGTTTCATAATGATTTTTGCCAGCGTGATTAGATAAGCAGTAATTTAACTTCTCTTATTCACTTCCTCTTCTGCTCCATTCTCTGTTCACCGCCTCGCCCTTCTTTTTTTTTTTAAGTCTTCACGACACTACTCCTCCTCAGCCCCCGGTCCCAGCACCTCGTCCTCTTCCTCTCCTCCACCTCCTCTTCTTCCCTCAGACGATATCCCCTGCCCTCCCCACGTCATGGCCCAGGTCTGGGTACGCAACGTCCGGGGGATGCAGGACAGCAAGAGCCTGGATGAAATCAGCCAAGCTTGTGGAGGTAGATATCCGTCCAACAGGTTTGATTTTAACTGCAGTTTGGCTCGTTCCCTATCTCTTCACTTGTATGTACGCAAAAAGCTCTTTTAGCAACGCAATAAATGAGCAGAAATCTAGTGGAAATTGTGACGACATTAAGTAGGGCTTCCGTCTCTTGATAAGTCAGTAATTACTGGGAATACTTCACAACTTTATTCAGCTGATTTTGGTGTATTCGCCACAGGTGGTTTGGGGGCCCGGGTAGGGGGCAGAGGTGGCCAGTCAGAGGGCCGGAGGGCCACAATCTCCTCAGCTCTGGAGCTAGATGGGACAGTCAGCCAGGACGGTGACCTGACTCACTTCATCACCAAGAACCTGGAGCAGAAAATCAAAATGAGCTCCAAGCCCAGTCTGGACTGCAGTGACTGTGAGTATGGACCCGAAGCAACCTTCACAAGATTCTTATCAAACTGATAATTTAACTGATAACTGGGTCAACTGGTGATCTTCGCAATAAAACATCTTTGATGTGACGTGTCTAGTCTTGGCCAATCAGCGTTAAGATGTCTACACCGTCTTCACTTCCCTCCGTTACAGTTTAAGTTACGTTATGCTACGTTACCGTTCAGACTTGCTGAACATGCAGTTAACGTCCACTGCATGCGGAACTCTGTCGACTTTTAACGTTCGTCATTATCGCGAATTAGGAGGAAGTAACGTGATGAAACATGAAGCCCCCCCCCCCCCGTGTTCCGGTTCAGTTCACGCGGCCACTCGTTAACATTAAACCAGAACACCGGCGGGTCTGGTTGCTGTTTTTAACTCAAAGTAGAATGAAAGGCCCAGATACTGATGAGATGATGAGGTCAAAGAGCTTCAGGGCTGAGATGTGAGTGGAGCTGGGCCTGGATAAAGGTGGAGGTCTAAACAGACGTGTGTACAGCTTCCTGCTGTCACAGTGTTTTAAATACATTGATAAGGCAGGGTATGCTGAATGCAGCCTCTGCTCCAAGGAGATAAAGTACAGCAACAAGGGCTCACGTACATCACACTGTACACACTGTTCACTGTGATGACCACAGCCAGAGTAGATTATCATTTTAATTTAAATAATAGAACTGGATTGAATGCATATTAATTGCAAATAGAAGATAGGCCACTATTCTAACAGCTGTACAGTAACAGTAGAAGTTAATATGAAGACATACAGTAACAGTAGAAGTTAATATGAAGACATACAGTAACAGTAGAAGTTAATATGAAGACATACAGTAACAGTAGAAGTTAATATGAAGACATACAGTAACAGTAGAAGTTAATATGAAGACGTACAGTAACAGTAGAAGTTAATATGAAGACATACAGTAACAGTAGAAGTTAATATGAAGACATACAGTAACAGTAGAAGTTAATATGAAGACATACAGTAACAGGGTTCAATGAAAACTAATCACTTTATTTGCAGGCGATGGTTCTCACTACTCTTGCTATCTTTGTTTTTATTTGACTAAAACTTTTGAAAATGAGACCTCGTTCTAAATGCATTTTGTCTAAATAAAGGTTGTTAATAATAATAATATTGATTTAAAAAAGAAAAAAGAAGCTAACTAGCCAGCTGTTCAACTGGAGCTGAAATAGTGATAAATAACTGAATAATAAATTATTCTTTTGCTTAAAGTAAATATGCTCTTATCACTTAATGTTATTCTCAGAGTACACCAGAATGCTACATTTTAAAGATCATATTTAAAATGAAAATTCATGGTTCTTGGTTCGAGTCCAATGCCAACAGTTGTTCCTGCCGACTGGGCTGATGGAGGATGTGCGTAGTGCAGGTTACTTTTATAACTGCGACACGTTTGAGGGTCAGGAGGCCCTAACGGAGGATGTGTTTGTGTTTTCCTCTGGTGTCAGAAATTGCATTTCAGCAGGTTAATAGCATTTCTACGAGCAGCGGCGCTGGTGCTGGATGTCTGACTTGAAGTCAGATTCACAGCCAGCTTTTCCCCCGCAGAGGCTAACAGGCCCAGTCAGCCCCCACTCATCATTTATGCATAACTTTGGTCATGTCTAAACCATAATAAGTAATGGAGAATCAATGCACTATCTTAAGCAAATTAATTGCTGTATCTGATGTCTTATGATGGAGGTTTACATGAATCATCTGCCACCCTGCAGCTTTGTTATGTCACCTTGTTCTGGGCAAATTGTTCTTATTTAGTGATTTGAGACTGATATGTCTCATTTTGTAGCAATCATCCTATTTCTGTTTTGTTTTTTCATTTACCAGCTGATGTTCTTGATCATACAGTGCAGGGTTTCCCATTAACTACCTCGACTGGCAGGCTTTTTTTTTGTTTGCTCCAACCGTGGCTCATGGTAGCATGCGGAAGCTCCTAAAACATGACTAAATATATAACGTGTAATGTGCTACAAGTCAAGTTTAGCATTAATGCGTCAGTTAATCATCATTATTTAATGTGCTGGCTGATGAAATTCAAGAAAAATGACTGTGAAACTGTTAAGACTGAGATGTGTCGATTCTATAAAGAGTTCCTCTGTGAACTCATGAGAGCTTTGTTTGAGGAATAGTGAAGAGAAGTGTTGACGTAACAGAAACTGCAGAGGTGCAATACTCCCATCTTTATCACAGTCAATATCTAAGGTTTCTTGTTTCAGAGAGAGAAGTCGGTTGTGAGATGGGGTTTTCATGGTGAGAGTGCGAACTTAATGCAACCAATAATTTCAACCCTAGTGAATAGTGAATATAGGACATACATGGTATGTAAACACCTTTTTGCTATCTGCTCAGTCATCGGCGTAGCACTTAACAAACCAAAAAGTGTTCAATAGCTGTCAGACAGGTCGTCACGCGCCATGTTTGTACATCGTGACGGTCATTTTTAATTGCAGCTGGTTGTCCTGTGTAGTGCGGTACAATTGGTGAGAGAAACATTCTCCCAATCAGCTTCATCATTTTTTGATTCCTCTCGATGAGATTTTCAGATGAATAATTCATTCGTGACGGGCGCTCTCTCTCTTTGCCCTCGCCGCGTGTTGTAACGAGCAGCAGAGACTCAACCCCCGCAGCAATTTAAAACGGGATAGTTTTCCAAATGGTCACTCAGAAATGAAATCATCTCTATAACATCAGCAGGTTGACAAAGTCAAGCCTGTCCATTAGCGGCCATCTGTCTTGTCAAATTGTCCATGAAAAAAGAGGCCTGAACCGCTGCCCTCCACCCAGAGGGAAGAACCCATCTGTATTCGAGTGTCTGCTGAACTGGCCACTCAATTTAAACACGGGAACACAGTCGATATGCTCCCGGTGGCAGCTCATTCCCTCTACCTGCTGATTCAATTAGGATAGATGACTCACACTTCGTTTAGACTGGAGGGATTTATAACTGAGGTCCTGCTGCAGCCTGACAGGAATCTATTTCAGAGACGGAAAGCTGCTTATTTGTTTTACTTCACGATTCAGAGCGTATGTGTGTTCTTTTAATTATGTGCCGTGATGTGTTTAAATCTGTGCTGGCACTCTTTTTGTCAGAGCAGCTGTTCCTTCAAAATGAGAATAATTCTTCAGTTGCTCTTGCGTGTAATTTGTGTGATGTTTTTGTCTTATTTTTAACTTGAGGTCGTCGTTATTAGCTTGTGTTTGCATCACTCGCTGCCTTTCTCTGACTGCGTGTTTGTCCTTAAAGAAAAGTAATATGAACATTTTTAACAATCAATGACTCATTTGTCATTTATCAAGCAAAAACGTTAACATTAGCTGGCTCCAGCTTCTCAAATGGGAGGATTTTTTTTAATCCAAAAATCAAATGAACACAAGCATTAGTTACAGCCCTACTTGTGTATATTATTCATCAAATTTCATAATTATTTCTTACCAGCGGACTGCTCCGGTCCCATCTACCGCAGCCGGGGTTTGTCACGGAGACCAGCAGACATCCCGCCCATTGATCCAGCCGTCCTATTGGATCTTCAGAGACACACCCAGGAAGTGGCGCACAGTGTGGAGATGATGATGCGGAGCCTCAATGGAACCATCCAGAATGTGAGTCTGAAGCTCTGTCCGTTCACGATGCATGGTGTGTTTAGCTCCATCATTCTGTTTCTTTCTCTGGTATCGTCTCTCACACTCGCATACTGTGTGTTTCTCATATCTGTTTCTGTCCATGATTCTTCCAGATGACAGCTCTGAGTGTGGGCTACATCCAGACCTACAGAGACTCAGTTGACAGCTTGGGAGAGTCTGTGGATATGAGTATAAAGGTGACACTGTGTGTGTGTGTCTGTGTCTTTGTGTGTGTGTGTGTGTGTGTGTGTGTGTGTGTGTGTGTGTGTCTTACTTTGACAGAAACATGTTCTCTGGGGTTGTTGTAATTCTGGGAAATGTAGGAAATTATAAAACATAAAGATGTTTAAGTTAAGGGTCCACCAGAACGTGAATTACAAACGTATAGATTGATGATAGCTGAGTCTTTTCTACATCCTCTTGGACACATACAGTATGTGACCTTAATTTGTTGGATAACCTGTCGCAATAATCAATGTGTTGTATTTTTGCTCCCACAGGGCATGTACACACTGATGGCTCGCTGCGAGGAGCTGGATCGTTCCATGCAGCCCATACACACCCTGGCGGCCCAGATCCGTGACATCAAACGCACCCTCGACACTCTGGAGGCGATCTGCAAGTAGCCCCCCCCCCCCCACCTGTCCGATTTGAATACACGCCCCCCCAGCTGCAAAGATCCAACATCAAGCACATCCTGAACGAGGCTGTCTGCAAGTAAACCCAACCTTTCTGCAGGTAGCGCGCACACACTGCAGCGAAGATTAAGTGCACCTCTGGATTCCAGGAAGCATTGCTACTCGGCATGCTGGAGGATTGGCTCTCATAGTCCCGCCGCTTGTTCATCATTTGAAGATGATGTTTGTTTCGTGAGATTCCAAATTAATTTGCGATTGATTTGCTCTCGGGGTCGAGCTTTCTCTTATTTTCATTTTTTTTTTTTTTTTTTTTTAAAGCCTCTAATGAAGTTGTCGTGAAACGAAATCTCAGAAATTAACCCGTTTTGGAGACACTCGGTCAAGTGCCCTGAACACACACACACACACACACACACACACACACACACACACTCACACACACACACACACACACACAAACAGATCCTTGAAGATGTGTTTACAGCGTGAGGAGGAATATTGTGTCATTATCCGTCCAGCCCGCTTTGTTCAGATTGCACTAACCTTTCCTCCCCACATGGGGGCGATGTTTCTCTCTGTGTGTCTCTTCGCTGATGGAGAGGCCAGTATGAACTGCTCAGAAGACAGTGACTTTTGCACAGGAACAGAACGCCTATTTTTTAATCTTATGCAACAAAGATCCGATTCTTTTCACTGCAGGCTTAATGAGGGGAGGGGAGCATCATTTCTCATGTCTTGTCTGTCTTATTTTAATGTTTATTTATTAAGTGTTCTCAGCATGCTTGCTTATTCGACTACACTGCTACTCGGTGTCACTGGGAACTAACCAGTACAGCCAGAGTTTTGTCCCACTGAACGGTCCCTCTGGAGCATTTGGAGTTTAAGCTCAAGTGCTGCTGGAGGGTAGTTGTCGAAGGTAATGAAAGTGTTTCACTTTTTCTACTCGGATTATGTCATGTTGTTTATCAATTAAAACCTTGCAAACTTTATAAATCACAGGTCTGCTTCTGTAATTTAAAGCCACCCCCTGCCAGGTGTCCTACAACCTCACTTTCCTCCTCCTTTTGTGCAATCCGAGATGTTTTCGTGCACATCACAACATTCCCAATGGCATTAAATATTTTAAAGGCTTTGTACTTATTTGACTTTTAAATGTCATCAAACAGAAGAAACATTTGATACATATTGCCAACCTGAAGACTTTCATGAAATCTGAACCGATTTGAAAATGTAATTTAAATTCCAGACATGCAAGTAGCCAACAAACTGCTGAGTGTCATTGATCCTGTAAATGAAATTCAAACCAGTTGTGGTTTGCTTCTGCATGTACTGACCAATCACGAAGAAGAAGAAGAAGAAGAAGAAGAAGCTACGTTTCTGTGCAGCACGTCCTCGCTTTTGTTTTCTTCAACACTGAAAGGATTGGACAACTTGTTTCAAACAAAGAGTCAACGTCACTGGAGTCGGGATTCAGTCGTCGCATGTGAACTAACGTGGACTTGTGTCACGTTTAATAGAAGTGAGTATTTATTAATTTACTCAAAGATAAAAGCTACTGAACGAGTGCAGTGTCGCTCGGCTGTTACTTTCCCGACCTGAAGCCATTGGCTCTCGTGGAGCGTTCTACTTGATTTAATGAGACTGTGGTATGTCTGTCATTGCACTGCTGGGTGGCCTTGTAGTAGATCGTTGTACTATTACTTTTACATATACCCGTTACTGATGGCAGCAAACATGGAATTTGGTGGATTTTGGGATATTCATCTAAAAACTTTATCAAAGCAATATTGGAAGCAAAGTCGGTACTTATTTTATCCGCGGTTCTGCATCGTAACCTGTTCATGTTAACCACAAAAAGCTCAGATTGCATTCTTTGTAACATCTGCTCTTTGTCTCATTGTCGCTTTCCTCAAAAACCTTGTTGGCAAAGAGGAAGCGGGCCGCTTCTTCAAAAAGCTTACATTAAAGACTGGAATGATCCTGATTATACTGAAATGTACTCCAACATGTCTGTGGTTGTAAAGATGTTGATGCTCGTTTGCAGATGAAGGTTAATGTCCAGAGAGTGGACATTTGGGAGTCTTAGTAGATTTCCAGGGTGAGAAAAGATCCTTTTGAAATGGGAAATATGAGAGAAAATGCCCTTGTTCATAATGTAAATGTGTGATTAATTAATTTTTCTGTTGTACAATCAGATGATGCACCTGTGTAGATATGATCTCTTTCTGTAACTAAAAAAAAAACAATTTAGATACCCTTCGTCTTGAGTGTATATTTTAATGAAAAATAACAAATAAATTTACATGAGCTGCAAGAACAAATGTTTCCATTCTTTTTTTTTTTTTCAAAGTGTACTGCCTCAAGGAGCACTGAAGGGTGTGCATGTGAAAGAAACGGATATAAACAACTCTGACTTACAAAAATATATATATATATACATACATGCAGGTTTTCTATTACAGATGGAAGTTTTGTGTTTTTTCTGAATTGAAAGGTTTGTCCTTTTGAGTTAACAGTTAAAAAGGCCTGAACTACATGCTGGGGAGACCAAAAGGTCTTTTTCACTGCAGATATTTTGACTTGTCACAGCGGTGTTATTAATATAACGATGGCTCTGTTTTGTTGTCACTCAGCTGTGACAGTGAGCCAGCATGCTCAATACCAGGACCCTGAAACGTAAGCAGCTAAATGGGATTCAGCCATCATTCATTTTTATTATTCATACTTGTGCTTTTCCCCTCTGTGATATTTCCAAAAGGCCCGTGTTTAATTTTGCAGGTTTTTTGCCAGAACTGAGGCAGAGGATGCTAATATAGAGCTGCAGTTCAGCAGATAGGCCTCTTGAAGACGTCAACAATCCACAGCGTAAAAAACCTGGATGTTTGAAGGCCAAAGTTGACACATTCTGTTTGTCTGAAATTGCATTAAACATGTGACTCTCTAACTACTAAAAGATTTATGAAAATGACAATCTCTGTCAGGCAGATTAAATGACGGGTTCACTCAATTTGCAAATACACAGAAGGTCTCCCCGACCTTTCTGCTATCTAGCACAGCAGATCGTTTTGGTTTCATTTTAAGGATTTAAAATATTAGCCTCTGACCTTTTCTGCTGTCACTCCAATCCAACGAAGGTGAATAGAGTTTTAATTATCTCAGGGTGAACCAGCCTTTTAACCCAGCACGTCTACTTGATGGAAAGAGAAACTCATAATGAAATGTATATCTTGTTTATTGTATATATTTCATATGTGTGTATGTACGATGAGAGTAATGTGTAACCGGAGTCAAATTCCATGTATGCGCACGCATACATGGAAAAAAAGTGACAAGTGTTTGTACCACTACTGTCTCTCGGCACATTCAGTGATAGGTTTGAAGTTCCAGCTGTGAACATCGTTTTTTTTTTTTTACAAAGCAGCACTCCTGCAGCTAGCAGAGATTCAGTGTTTTGCTCAAGGGCACTTTAGAAGGGCTCATATTTGCAGTTATAGCCCAGACCTTCCAGGTGAAGGATGGTTTGTTCTTATTTTAAGGTTTCCAGGCAAAGACTTCCAGCCACCAGCAACAGCAGAACAGTCAGGTTTGGGGCACTCAGTGAATTCGTTCCACCGTCTGTAGTTACTTCCGGTGAAGGCGATGGGCTTCCGGTTCCAGGTGAACTGGTTCCTCTCAACTCAATCACAGAGGCACCTTTTGTTGTAGAAGCTATAGTAGAAGTTGCTGTAATCCCCAATACATCTCCAGTATTTTCTTTTACTGTACCCCCAACGGACGCTCCGTCTTTGGGGGACTGCTGGTCTGAGACGTCTCCGTCCACAGTCTTGTACCACTGGCATTGGAAGTCCTTCTTCCAGATCTCAGCTGGGTCGGGTTCTGGTTCAGGTTCTGCCGGTTTGGTGTTAGTCTCCGGCTGATCCGTGGCTTTTGCTGCCTCTTCCTGGTGGATAGAAAAATAATGTGAAGATTAGCAAACATTGCTGCTGTGATATCCACAGGGAATAGTGAAGGTTTTATGATATCAGTCTGAAAAGTAAAGATCAAAGAGTACGGCTCAAATTCAGATGGAAAAAACAAACTTTTCATAATGTTCTGCAGTTGCAGCAATATTCACACTTTGTGTCTTACATTTTATGACAACTGAATAGTGATGAGTGCTCCCAGAGAACACAATGTTCTTGTGTTCAGTGTTGCAGCATATCTTTCTCTATTGTGTGTCAGCTCCTGTATCCCCCTCTGCTTTCTTACTGTCTAAAGACAGAAGATCCTCAGGCAACTGGACTCCCTGCTGTTGTCTTGGTTATCTTTATCAGTCGTGACTCAGAATCAGTTTGTTCGGCTTCCAACTCCACACAGAAAGAACATAAGTTGAGAAGTTGTGTCTCGTTTGACAATTGCTTTTCAACGTGTGCACACAGGCTTCAGTGAATCAAGTCTTGAGTATCAGAAAAGGGAGGAACTCAAAGAGCTTTCATCTTTTTAAGACATTGTAGTAGAATCTTATACCTCACCATCACGTGTGTTTGTTAACCTTTCTACAAGCATGATTTGCATACTCATCGGGGATTCCTCCTGGTGAAGGATCTTTGACCTACTGTCGCCGGTCAGTCATGTAGTGTGAAAAACACAACGACTTCCAGACTCCAAGTTACAAGTCAACAAGTTGTGTAGTGAGGACAGTTCGGCGATCTGACAACTTGTGTAGTGTGAACTTTGCTTTAGACTGCAGTAGTTCTAGCTTTGTGTAGCTAATTTAACTGGAAACCGAACGAGCTTCATCTGTCATAAAGACCACAAGGTCACCAGGGACAGAACAAGTCTGTTTTACATCTGAACAATATGTCTCATGTCATCACCTATTTTTGGCTCATTGTAGCAGTGGGATTCAGTGCTTGTGAACGGGATCAATGACATCTGGAACACAATACATGAACGGAGCTTTATAAAATCCAGCACAGATACATCTTGAAATCGGCTTCAGATGACATTCCCTTTACCTTTTCCGTCACCTTCTCCGCCACTTCGGTCGGCAGTGGGAGGTGGAGGTACACGGAGCTCTCTGGATTTTGACGGACGCAGCGGCCCTTTCCCTGGCACAGAGAGGCTGAGCAGAGTCGAGTTGCCGTGGTTACGTTGATAGAGTAGGGTCCCAGGACCTTGCGGACAAACTCTGCCAGGTCTTGACACTCTCTCTGGGAGTAGACAGGTTTGGGATAGAAAATGTTTGCCAAACACAAAAGCCTTTCTTTGAAGTTTTCATGAGTGAGATGGAAAAAGTGAAATGGTAAAAAATGTGTGTTTATAAACTGAACTCTTGAAATGTAGAAGTGTCGGTGTATAAATGTGCAGACATATTCGTGGGTGTATGCACTTTATGTAAATGTGTGGCTGTATACCTCCGTCTTACTCTCACTCTTCCCCCAGATGACAACTCCAGCTGTTCCCATGGCAGCACTCTCTCCTATGGCGCTAACCAGGTCTGCCTGTTAACAAGACATTATACAAAGAGGGTTTTCTCTTTGTACTCGTCATAGTACGATACATTATGAACACCATTATACTTGTCATATGAGCCCTCTGTTTATGTTAACAAATCCAACACCTGATGATGTGGACCAAATACACCTTTAGCTTTCTAATTATTCTCCTTTTTCAAACAGAACTGTCAGACTGTAGAAGCAGGAAATAACTCGTGCTTTGATTCAACATGAATCTACTTCTGTCCTCCGTCTGCATTTGTTCTGCTTCATCATTGATGCCTTTGCAAGGCGCTTGGATCAATTACCAGACGTTTGACATCTCACCTGTGACAGGAAAGTGTTCGTTGATGCATAGACGCTCTCGACCAATGGGAATACAGGAAGATCAGACACAGTCCCAGTCAGAGATGATACTCGCAGTGCTTCTCTGATTTGACTGGACAAGTGAAGCCTGGCTCCAGAGGTCCCACACTATAAAAAAAAAGGGGACAGATTGTACACATTTTGACCTGTGAACCAGGTTGGTTTATAGTGAAGTGCCTTCTCTGGGCTCACAGAAATGTTGCTATGCACTGGTTTTGACAAGGAGAGGTTTTTTTTAACTTTTTACAAAATCTCACTGATACAACAGACATTTTTCATTTAATTAGTTTTTTGGTGTTACACTGGGAGTTGTCTTTCTGTAGTTGAATAGACGTCATTAACTGCTCATGGGATAAGCTTGAGTAGTTTTCACAACTTTGTGTGACTGGATCTCTCTTTCCTCCCCACTGTTTGAATCCTGCCAAGTTGAAGTAATTATGTGAACGTAGGCTGTGAAGAATACATTTTTATCTCGGAGGTAAGATTTGGTTTAGTTTGCCTGCAATCATGATTGTAATCTGTCTCAGCCCAAAACAAAAAATGTGAAAAGATACGCTAAAGTACAACACAGTAGTGTTACCCACCTGCAGCTTCTCCAGGGCGAGGAGAGGGTAGAGGGCGGAGCATCGTTTCCATAGCCACAGAAGCTCGTCGTTGAGGGCCATCTCCGTCACAGGGCACTGGCCGGTGTAATTGGCCAACATGGTTTGGGCGGGATCGCCATTGTAGCAGCTGGGGTAAGGGGAGACGCCCCATAATGCTTTGGGCCTTAACCTTTTGACCTCCCGTAGAGTTTCAATCATTACTGACTGGGCTGCTGCCTCGAAGTCCACCTGTGACAACATCAATACATCCTCTCTCAGTCCCTTCCAGACTTCTTCTATTTTTCTGGATTTTTTTGTGAATAGTGAATATGAAATGCCAAATCATCAAACCTAACCAAAAGGGGGGTGTGGGATGTAACCGTATTTACCGTGAGATGATACAAATGTGTCAACTGTTTTTGTAGCTATAATCATTTAAATAATTCTGGACAATTTGCAAAATCAGTAAGCAGAACAGTTTTATGGCATGAGTTGGCCTGCCGTCATTTTGCAGATATTAAAAGGAATAGTTTGACACTGTAGAAAAATAACCCTTTTGTGCTTTCTTGTTAAGAGTTAGATGTGACGATCGATAACCACTCTCGTGTCTTTTGATTCAATTTGAAGCTGGAGACAGCTGGGGACAGTTCTCATAGATTAGCATCTTTGTACTCTTCATCTTGTTTGTTTAATCCGTCACCGTCGGTTGCCTGGCAACGTCACGGTGAATAGAAGACTCCCCTGTTTTTTTGTTTTTTTTACGGATTAAACAAATATATACCATGTTAATTAGCTTAACTTTGGTTACCTTTTAGTCTGGATTTGGCTTATCCAGTGGCCGCTACTTTAGTATAAAATGTTCCAGTCAAACCTCAAATCAACAGCCTTTGTCTACCTTCTTATCACATGATTTCCAATTCAGCTTTATTCACATTTACCAAGGGCTTTTGTTTGCACACTATTCTAATCTTTCCAAACCGACTGAATGTAGTTCACAGGATCAGAGTTAAGTTGTTTTTACCCTTCATTGTAACTTTGACGCCATGTTTCTGCTGAGTGAATTATGCAAAAAGGAAGCTCACTTTGTCAGGTCATTACATACTGTGACGCTTCTTCCGTCTCTTCCTCACTTCGCTGCTGTGGTGCTCCATTATCCGCTCCTTCCTCCCTGCTCCCTCTTTAAAATGTGCTCGCATCGTAACATCATAATAAAATATAATTGCTAACATGATAGCAATACCAAATGCCAAATGGTACCATAATGATGTTGTTAGTGTTCAAGGCCCACTGAATATTTACATCAAAGATTTTGTCTTTACTACAGAAGAAACACTTTTGGAAGCTTTCCTCCCCCCTCAATCAGTATCTTGCACTCTCCAACATCTGCCAACCACTTTGAAAGTTTCCTCTCCACTTCCACTCATGATCCCTGATCCATGTTCTTATCAGTTATCACCCTTTCCTCACACTTTATCATCTTTTCTTACCTGTGACCACTTTTCCACCTCCTCCGGGGTCCAGTTAGGAAAGAAAGTCTTCATCAGGTTTCTCGATGCCTCCAGATACATCGCCTGCCTCTCTTGGTTCCTTGACCACTGGGGGACCCACTCTGCCCAGCGCAGCACCCCCAGCCCAAGGTACCTTGGGGCAGGTAAAGCTGCCTCCAAGTCCTGCTGTGTCTTCTGGAGGTGGTTGTCCAGCCGTGTGTGCTGTGGTAGCCCCCCATTGACCGGTGTGTCTTTGTCTATAAAATAAGGGTAGTTCCCCAGCGTGTCCTCATAAAAGACGGCCACACGGCCCTCCCGTTCCATCCCGAAAGATCTAGGATCCGGTCGACCGGAGCAGGAAGAGTCGGGGATGCCCCAGAAGATGATGAAAGGTTGTCCAGACAGGAGAGGGGGGCAAGCTGGCTGCGGTGGACCAGCAATACCCAGGTCAGCAAAGGCAGCAAGCAGAAGTAGGAGGGGCAGTAAAACTGGAGGCTGGACTTGAAGGATAGCTGATGAAAAATTGCCCCGAGTCTTTAGATTGTGAGGTGTGAGTTTTGGTTCAGGCTTTGGGTCTGGACGGGACCGTGGCTCGGCCCACGCCATTGGAGCAGCCACCTCTCAGGCCGTCACCCCTTCAGGCCCTCACAGCCAATCATGTTCCTGTTCAACACAAAGCAGAAGTCAAACCTTCTTCAGTCTGTCGGGTGATATGGTTATGATCAAATAAAATTCGACCTCTACATTCAACCCATCCTAAGCGTTTAGGAGCAGTCGACTGCTTTGAAGCGCCTGGGGAGCAACTTGGGGTTCAGAGTCAGACACTTCACATAACCGAAGGAGCCGGGGATCATAACGGCAACCTTGTGATTAAAAGACGACCCGCTCAACCACAGCTGCCCCAAAACTCTTAACGATGTAAAGCTAACATTAAGAGATCCGCACATACAAATCACAAAAAAACAAACACATATTCTATCCTGAGTAATTGGGAGATTGTATCTTGACAGACCGACACAAACAGAGGGCCCAGGATTTTGTCTGCTATTGCTTCACTATAATCATGCCTATTAGAATCTCCAGACATTTCTTTCAATCTATTTAGCTGCACTCTATTTTGACATTTATCGTTTATCGTCCCTTAAACTGTTCTTATCTTCTCTACCATCCTACATTACCCCCATTTCAAGTAGGTGTAGTAAAATTTGTGACCGATTATAATATCCTCATGGGTTCCCTCAGTCACACATGTCATGGAGAAAGCTGTTGTATTTAATATTTCATACACTCAGTGATGCAGTAGATACAGTAGACACTCAGTTGGGGGTCCAGATTTTAAAATGGTTACAGACTTTGTGCAAGGCTGTGCACAAAAGTAAAGAAGGAGAAATGCTGTCCTTACATCTAACGCAGATACACATTGTTTCATACGTTGCCAAAGAAAGAAAAGTTCCTGCAGCAACTCATCTACGTTCTCCACCTTGATTTTTGTTTTCACACTGATCTGCTGAGACACCAGTGACTGCCTTGCAATTGTTCATGTTGCCCCAAAACCACAGTGAGACGATGAAGAAATTACCACTTTAATCAGAATTATTCATTTTTTTGCCTCAAACAGCTGAAATACAAAAATCTATGCTGGCAGAAAACACAGTACAAAAACATGCACCTACTTAAATGATTAAGTATAAAACTAAGATTTTAAATGTGAATAATGAAAGAACGTGTGATCACAAGACACAAAACCTGAGGAAAAAGTGGTACTGATTAATTTAGAAACTATTATTATTCTGGATTAATGTACGACATAAAACAATCCTCGGTTGCTGCTGATATTTGCCATTATTCTACCATTTAAGGTCAGTGGCTGGATAGAATAGTTTTGGCTCGACAAGCCCCCATGTGGGGATAGTCCCACGAAGTCAAGTACTCCGAGTGTTGGAAATGTGTCACCATGAACGATGTGGATTATCTTCTTCGTCATTCATTTAAAAGTCAGCGTTTTGGGGAAAAATGTCGGATTAAACACGTCGGCGCCTATCAACCATGTGATATTGTTATTGACCAAACCCCTGGTAAAAATAAGCAGATTTAGGATCATCAAACATGAAAGCAGCAACATGCTGTATAATCCAGGTGTCTTTTTAACATATAACATTTTAGGAGAAAAGAATGTGACAATTTCATCTCTTGTAGCCTCTTGTTGAATCGGAAGAACTCACAAACTGGAAAAACTTGCCTGTCTTGTGATTTGGCTTGATACTTTTCTGTCAAATGAAACAATGTAGCAGTAGAAGTGTTATGTGAAATAAAGTTGGAGGAATCCCTTCCCTATAACAGACAGGTAGTTGTCAATAATTGGCCTGATTAGCGAAACATTTGGCCAACTGTGAGAAATATATATGTTGTTCCACAGTTATAGTGAAGGCTGTCGTTCAACAGGCAGCACAAGATATGAGATAATGAGAACTGGAAGCAGCACTAAACGTTACTCTTTTTAAATGATGATCTGGCTGAGTGGCAGCTTTGCGTAGGCAGTATAATCAAAACAAAGTGTGAAAGATAAGAACAGCGAGGCTGATTTGTCCCGACACAATTTGGTGTAAAATCGTATAACTTTGTGCAACATGTATAACTTATCCTGCTGTACGTGTTTCACACACATACACACAATCTGCTGGTATAAGTTATAAAATTGAGACAACTGACTTTTGGAACTAGTTTACAAAATGTGTGGGCCGTGGATGAAGTGTACAACTTGTGCCCCGTTTTCTTTAGCCTCCATTTGTTGACAGTTTGGCAAATTGGCACCATTAAACATCTGCTGACTTAGAGATTAAATATAAAAATGTATGTATCATGTCTGTTTACATTTGACTTTATCACTGCTGCTGCTGCAACTGTTGACCAATGGGCCACAACTACAATAACTGACTGTTTTCAGAGCACCGGCGTCTCATTCTCACTCACAACTCGTCAAATACCGCAGCTTGGTCAGTGCCCCTCGGTGTCTAACTCCAATGTAAACCCATCTGCATCCCTCACAAGCGACACAGCAACATTCTACCAACAAATCATATGGTTTTGTTTTGCCCTGTTCAGCTCTAAATGCCAGTTCCCAGTGCTATTTAACGACATAACTGTGCCAATGAGCGCTTGAGCAATACTCCCAACTGCAACTTGGCTGCTGTGTTGCTTTTGTGTCGCTCATAGTGTGAACCTAGCGCCAGACGTTCAGAGCAACTGACGTAGTATAAAGAGTAGAGTTGTTCTGAGACCGATACCAGTATTGGAAATGGCTCCAATACAGCCTAAAATGCTGCAGCGGGTATCGCAAGAGTCTATGCACCAATAACAATATCGTATCGTTTATCTGCTCATTTAATGCTACACAGGAACAACAACAACAACATGTCACTCGCTTCTCAATCCGTACATCCTGCCTGATCGGTCTGGGTGTTGGATCAGTATCGTTCAATTGAGTTGAGACCAGACTGCAAAGGCCGTAGCATATGATTCAGTGATCCTAGTGCCCTAGTTTGGAAGCGTCTTGTTATGTCTCTCCACTCATTTAGTCAGGTTTTTATGTACAGTAATGATGAACACCACTGTATTACACTGTGTCACATTCCTCTGCTGTTAACAAAGGCCTGTAGCATCTTCCCGTTCTCCAGCTTACTTTTCTTCACCGGTAACTTGTCACATTTTGGTGACAAAGGTCAAGCAATTGCTTGTTAGCAATGGAAAACCCTTCTCTACCGCCCAGATAGCTGCACGCTCTCTACCAAGCCATTAAAAAGGTAAAATATAAACACTATGTGACGAATGTCTGGTGGAGATAAAATGCCGAGAGCCTCTCGTCACATTAAATATTCTACATGCAAATGAATGCGCATGCTTTAAAGGTGGCAAAAGAAGCGAATATATCTGCACCCTTACAGGTGTTTCTCATTAGCCTGGCTGATTAGACCGCTAGTCAGGTGGTGCTATGCTGGAAATAATGTGATGTCACCAAACTCAGTCTCCATGGACTAACAAGAGATGTAAAGGTGTCCCACGAAGGCGTAAAGGATTTGTCAAATGAAGCGACGTCTGCACACGCCCACACAGTCCTGCGACTAATCAGGCTCAGGTGAAAACACCTGTCTGCAGGGCCGTTGCATTTTACGCGTAAACGTGAGATTTAATTTCATCATTTAACAACTTGAACGGGAATGTTTAACATATTCAAGAAGAAAATACCATACTCTACATCAACATTGAAGTTTTAATCTTCATGATTTTTTTTTTTTTTAGTTGAAGTTTAAAGTAATCCATTAGATCCCCACCTCGGTCCAATTTAAGCATTTTGCGTAAGCTCTGGTCCAAACAGACCTCCAAAGAACTGTTGAATAAGCTCCCGGATCACCAACAGTATAAGCCACTAATACTAAGTGGGTCAAAGTTCTCAGAATGCACAGTGTCCTGCTATAGTCTCGCAGTGTTTCTAAATCCATCACGTAAAAAATGTGTATAGAAATATGAATAAATGCATTTTTTTTATTGTTTTATCTCTTCCAAATCAATGAAATATCAAGTAAGCTGATTTAGTAATGCTTTCTAATTGTTTTTATTTATTTTTCATTGGCTTTAAGGAGAGATTCTAGGACTCACTGTTATTGCCCACTTGATTAAGAGTATCATTTAAAGTTATTATAATCATTACCTGTCAGTTATCCGGTCTCAAACTGCTACCTTATTTTATTCTAATAGCTGCAACCCCGTCATACTGGTATAGTGGTGAAGGTGATCGCTGGCTAATCTATTCAGACAAAGCCTCTGGTCTGTGTTTACTCGTCTGTCTGGGCTGAGCTGATCCTGAGCCCACCGCCTCCGCAGCTCAAAGCAAACACCTTCAACCAAAGTGGTTATACATTGTGTCAGCTTATATATTACACATTAGTTTAGAGGTTCACTTTTAAAAAAAAATCAATTCACTGAATTAAACATTGTAAACAAAACAAACCCACATTTAGTTGATTGTTAATAACACACTTTAAATTATGAAACACATCTATAATTCATGTCAGTATTATATGTCCTTCAGCCAAGAAATAAATGAATGAGCATATGAATCCAGCATTTCAATTTGTTTTCATTTTCTGATGTTTCAATTCATTTCTCTCCAATGAAAACTTGCTTTGCTACGTTGAAGGAATCTGTTATTTCAGCCTCCTGCCACTCTGATTTGATCTTGTCATCATCAACCAGAGGCTGCTATTTAGTGAAACTCTTATGTAGCTATTTCAAACAATTCAGGAAAAAAAGATAGGGAACACTGTCATGTTTCTTTTATATATATATGAAGCCTTTAAGGGAAAGAGTAGATTCTCCTAGTTGGCCCTTCTCAGCAGCCTTCTCATGTCACATTAAACCAAAGGTAAAATGAATTATGGTGACATTCTATTCAGTGTGTCACAGCTTTTCCAGTGAGCCAACATGCACAATACCAGGGCCCAACCTAAACGTAACAGGGCCATAATTATTGTAATTAATTACAGTTGTTTACTCTGCAGTGACATTTCAAAATGGCTGCTGTGAGAAGTGCCTACTGGGGTAAATCACTGGTATTCTACTTCCCTGTGTTCTCTGGCCGCGCTGTTTGTGCTGCTGCTCAATGAACCGAGCGTAAAACGCCGGTGGGATCCAATCAAGGCGGGAAATCGGCGAGATTAGGAAGATATATGCGTCGCTCCAATCTGCCCAGAAAAGAACCAGTGCAGCCATGCTTACAGCAAGTCAACATAGAGTTTCAGTGTTTAGAGGTTACGCTGCATTTGACTGTAGACAAGACGTCCTCACAGCCTCAAGATTTTGTACCTTTTATGTCATTTATATTATAAGTTGTTGATTTGACGCAGCAGTCTTCTCGAACAGTGCATGTCGAGTATATATGTAGTGTATGTTCGTGCTAACTGCATTGTTAGACTGCTTGGATTTAGTTAGGAAAGTGATCGTTGTTTCTGTTTGCTCAGAAAATGCATGGTTGGATATCAAAACTTCTCAAAGAATTCCACCGGTTGTTGCCATTTTTTCTCACTGAAAGTACATTTTAACACTGAGGAGTCTAAGGATGGAGATTTCTGTCCAGCATTAGTCACTTCACTGCCATAAAATCAAGCCCGATATCAGCTGGGGTCAGCTCCAGCCCAGCAGTAGTTGTAATACTTGAAACATGACTTCAACACGCTCAACAACAGTCTGTTAAATATGAACAACAATATTAGAAACCCCTCCGTGATCGTTTTTTCCTTTAATAGAAACAATTATGTTTTATGCATTTTTTTTAATGGCAGCTATTTTCAGACATCCTGTTCTTTTAGGACCACAGATTTTATTTCAACTATTTAATATTATTTTCAGTTGTGTAGCTTTTTTGAAACAGTGAACATGACATGTCCAAAATAACAGACAACACTTTAGTGTAGCAAGTAAACCCAATGACATGCGGTAGTTATTCATGTAAAATCAAACAAACAAACTTCTTCCCTTTGAATTTGAGGGGAATAGTTTAAAAGAGACAAATAAATCTTTATTTTTTTTAACCTTAGTTTAATTTAGAGCCATGCAGGTTGTTGGAACGATGGGCACAAACAAAAGAACATGTTCACTTCCCTGACAAGCCTGGCTCCAGACCCCACATCTCAGATATGAATACAACAGTGATTCAAACAGAATAATGGCTTGAAACTAAATGGTAATTCAGTTTAATTATGAGACTCGTCCCAGACCAGATGTCATGAATAAAAAAATGTGACTGCATTTGATTTAATTGAGGAGATCTGTGCTGTTGTGTGTTGTCATGTAGGCCAACATCTTAGTTTGAATTTGGCTTTTTGTAATCTATACTTTGCTGAATATACAATATGTCAAAACCACTGGCTTTATTACTTTACTCAAATTATCATTATCAAATAGAAGTAAACGACCACAAAAAGACCACTAATATTAGATAAATGGTATAATGTTTACCCCCATAGGAAGTCGAGACAAACTCACCGAGGCCGAGGTGGTTCCTGTATTTACTCCTCACCGTCTGAACATGATCTGAGTTATTGCTTCTGATTCCGTGATGTTTTAGTCCTCTTTCTTCTATTTCATTCGTAATTCTTCCAGATAGAAACAACAAGGCATCCGGCTGGATTCGTGAGGGCATGGATAAGCTGTGCATGTATAACATGCGCCAAAAAGAAGCCTGACATCTGGAAGACAGAGATAAAGAATGAGAGGGAGGGAGATAAAGAGACAGAAATAGACAAGAGAATAAAAAAAAAAAAGAAATTAAATTGTCAGGAGGGGAAGAGGGGAGGTAAATGAAGAAAGAAATGACAGAAAAAAGGTAAAAGAAAAAAGACAAGAGAGGTAGAGACGGAGTTGAGTGTCTGAGCAGGAGGTAAAATGAGTGGGCATGTGTCTGTGTGTGTGTGTATGTGTGTGTGTGTGTGTGTGACCTTACCTTAACAGCCAGGCTAAGCTTCCTTACTGAGAGAAGGTAAGCAGGTCAGTGTCGACTACGGCACCTCACATGACGTAATCCCATAATCCTCTGCTCTCCGCTACCGCTCTTGGCTAAACAAACACCTGAGCTATGGAGGATCACACCTGTCCTCCGCTCCTTCCTTCTCCTCCTCCTCCCCCCTCACTCCCTTTCCCTCTGCTTCTTCATCTTGTGCCTCTCCTCATCTTCCTCTACCTCACAGTGGCCCTCCACCCTCTCTCTCTCACCTCTGTTCATTTTCAATTACCTGGATTATTTTTCCCCCTCCTCCTTTTCTTCGTTCTCCTCCCCCTTTGGCTCCTTCCCACCCTCCCTCCTAAATCCCTCTCTTCCTAATCTCTTTTCTTCCACGCTTGACTCTCTGTTGTTTTAAATTGAACTTTTCTTTCAAGGATTCAGCAGCTACAAAACAAAACACAAGCACCGTCTGAGTTGGTGTGTGACACAGCAATAAACCACAGCTCCCTCTTTCTCCTTCCTCTTTCCTCCTTCTCCACTTTCAATCTCATCTATCCTTCTTTTTTTTCGTCCCTAGTTTCCTGTCATGCTGCATTATTGTCCTTCACATTTGCATACACATTGTATTGGCCTTCAAAAAGCACTCTGGCGTACAAAAGACCTGAGCCACACTGGCCCACCCGTGAGGATTGAAATGAGTGTTGATATGTTGACCTGTTGGTGGTGCTTGATTAAAAAGTCAGGATGAAATCTCAGAGTAACATAAATGTAAGTGAAAAGTTATTTTGAATGTGTTGGACGTTATTCTCAGTGGCAGGTTGTAGATAGATGTTGGTTGTTTTTGGATTTAATCCAACATTCCACATGTGACCCTTTGACCTCTTCTGGTGGTAATATTTTAAGCTTTGGTATTTTAGAGTTCACGATCATGTAGCGTCTTGTTGTGTGATGTATTTCTGACTGACGTGGATTGTCTCTATAATAAAATATATGATATATATCAAATCCTTAAGATTTGATTGGATTGCTTGAAGTGGGTGTGGCTGAAGGAATACAGCACAGGATACGGAGCTGTAAAGCAATATGTGCTGAGTCGTTTCTAAAATGCAAAACATTGCATTGTGTGATTGTTAGCAGACAGTAGCGTACGTGCTATGGAAACGCTAATACCCAGCAGCTAACGGCCAAGGGCAGTTTTATGGTTAGCTATAGTCACACCAAATCACATCTGACTGAATACATTCATGTATACACTCCTAAATTCATGATAAGCCATGGAAAACAATTTGATGTTTTAATGGAAAATAAAAAACACTGATTTTGTTGTAAGACTACCCAAAAAAAAAAACATATAATAGACAACTGAACGATTAAAACAAGGACACAGGATTAGAATTTTTGAGAACTTATTTTGTCTTCAATCCTGTTCCATGATACACATACGTACTTATGTTTAGTTTAGTTTTGCCATTTGTAAAGTTAATTATAAGCTGACATTATTATAAGTTGTTATTATCTTCATTTATGTCATGCATGCTTATCACTCAGGATTATGCATGGTGCAGTGTTAATGAAGCACTGGGCCAGTCTCAGATATTTTATACGGGCTATATTTATGTTGGAGACACAAAATATAGAATACTGCAGCTCCACCATGTCTGGCTTCTGTGCGACAAATCACACACTTATTTTCTCCATCTACCGGCCTCATTTCTGCTCATATTCTATGCCTCACGACATCATCTTTTCCTTCATTGTTTTTGTCTATCATTTTGCCTCTTATATTTCCATCCCAGTCCTTTTATTTAGGCTCCATACCTTTCGCATTCCATCTCTCTCTTCTAAGTTACCTGTCATTTTTTCCATTAGAGCTGTCACTGCACACAATAGCTAATAACCTGGTCAAAGAATCGCACCTGTGCTCTCGTGCTTTTTCTATAAATGTCCCTTTTTTCTTCCTCGTCTCACTGCTGGTCTTTCCTTTGAATTTCTATCCTGTTAACTGTCACACTTTCTGATTCTCTAGATGCTGCATTTATTTTTGTTATGCTTGTTAAATTTCTACAAAATTTGACCAAACTAATTTGTTCATATCCAATTAAATGTGGCAATGATTTATTACTCTTAAAATATTGCATGTAAACTCTTTCTACATTAGTATCCTCCACATGTTTCCTGTGCGTGTCGTCTGTGCATATTAACGTGTGCATGTTTGTGGAGTTCAGTGCATTCCTCACAGTATCTGCGTCTAGCTAATGCTCATGGATCTTACATTTTCCAACCTTGTATTTCATTCCCACTGAGGTTTCCTGCCCTAAAATACATGCATTGCACCAAAGGGAATTCCGGATAAAAGCATCCACCACATGCCGAGCAGCAGGCTGGATACAGCGTATCTTAATATCAGAATGTGTGTTGTGCATCAGTGCTTTTGTATTTGTTGCATTGCGCTCCATATATATTGCTTGTATCTCTTTCACATGTGTGCATCTGGTTTATTAGCAATTCTATCTATTTCTATGCAAAACAACCAGGGAGAGGAGCGTAAATGACTGTAAACACCCTGCTACATATCATATCTATATCTATCTAATAACTGATCCTTTTCCCCACTAAGCAGTTGGAGGGAATGTGTCTTGCTCAACGGCACCTCAGCAATATTAATGAGGGAGGGCCGTTCATTCCGTCAGTCTTTAGATTCAAAAAGCACATCTATAATTCAAGTTTTTACATGTGAAAATTACAGAATAGAATACGTTTGTGAGGATGACACATTGGAGTGTTTTGTGAGTAAGTCGTCGTGTGTGCTGTTGGGTGTTATTTTTAGTGCCTTTCATGTTGCGCCAGTCTTTGTTTTAGGTCCAACTGACTCTGATTGCGTTGTGTTGTTGAGTAAGAAGTGTTTTTAATTGTACAGCATGTTGTGTAATGTTGGCGGGCAGAGGTTTTCGGCCCTCTTCGTGGTGGAACAGACGGAGCACGCGGATTATACAAAGGTGACCAACAGTACCTTCAGGTTAAACACACATGGACCATCATAGACACACAAACATGCCTGCACGTCAGACAGATTAAATGTATTCAATACCCTAAGGTCATCCGCTTTTCCCTGAGGCCATGTTTCCCTGGAAGCTGATCAGCACAGGGATCATGGTGATGATGGTGATCTCAAAAGCCGGCACGTACGGATTGAAATAGGACACACAGTGGGAGCAGATAAGGAGACAGGAAGCACATAAGGAGGCAGGAAACAGATAAAATGGAGGAGGTAGATAAGGAGCTGAGGCGTAGACCAGCTAGGAGGAAGGATTAATTTGCAGGTTTTTGTACTAACTAAATCAATTCACATATTGCCGGATGATTACATATCAGCATTTAAGATCCTATCCTGATGTTTGATTCAGTTATTACTGTTTAATAGTAACATTTAGGCTGCACAGATGCTGCTTAGCTGCAACCTGCTCGCCAAGACGTTAGTCACTCCTGAAAGGAAGCAGGACTTGGATTGAGGGGATGGAAGGGATGTAATACTGGTTTTATGGCATACTGTTTACTTCCCAGCCCAAGCCAGAGTGCAAAGCGTTGGCTGTGACCTGCTTCCTAAACCATGCTGTTGATTGGGCTAATCTGCCACAGTTTACGTACATCATGAATCATAAAGAAAGTCTAGCTTGCTAGCTAATTTGTATTTTGTGCATATTATTTACCTTTTTACAAGTTTCCATCCTTTTGAAGAATGCAGCCACGTCTTTGTTTATTGTCAGCTATTCTGGTTTACATGTCGCCTTGATTCATGGCATCACCATTGTGGATGATAAACCCGTCATACCACCTATCACAGTGGATGGCTATCAGGGTGAACCTGATCATTTCAGTCACTCAGACATTCATAAATTATGGAGAGATTGTTGAACCTCCCCTATGTTCTCATCAAAGTTAGTCTGGGTAGTTGTAATAGTTGGTGAAATCCCAACAGATGTTGGAACTGGCATGCAGTACAAACAGCGTTTACAGAAATAGCACAAGTTATGGAGAAACATCAGCCTTTGGAAACGGGATCACGGGATCACTCAACCAAGGGTTGTGTATATGTCGTCATTTTGAATGATTCAACTGGGATTTTCACTCATTCATTACAGCTCACTTCCAAACTGACGAGTGTGTTCAATGTTGTGCAGGCACTTCAAGTGTAGTGATTGTGGAAGGTGATTGCAGGGCTTGATTCCAGCTGCTGGACCTCATTCTTGGCTGAGCCATTGTTGGATTGTTGGCTCAAGACTTCCCTTCCTACAGTATAAAATAAGACACAGACTGTACATCGTAGAGGAGATCAGTAAATTTGCTTTTCATTTAATTAGTCTCCCTCTTGAGCACTTTGGCCGGGACATACTGTACATTCATACATTACGCAGAACTGACAGTGAAGACATGCAAGATTTATAATGACAAATAACATTTAGGTGTGATGTGGCTGCATGAGAGCCCCCCCTGATGGCCAGAGAGGGAATGAGGGACAGAGTGAGCAAGTAAAAGAGCAGGGACACACACACACACAGACACACACACGCACACACACACACACCTAAACACACACCAGAGTGAGTGGTATTACAGTTTGGCTGACGTTGCGGCTCTGAACTAAAAGATTTGCAGTGTGAAAGCACCTCTATTGTGCTTTTTAGTGTGACAGTATCCAGTAGGAATGTGAAGCTAAATGGTCCTTTTTACACACAATAGATAGCATAGAGTTCAGCGGGGACACCAGCCGCACAGTTTAGAGCTGACGTACAAAAAAAAACGAGAAAATAGAGAAACCGGAGGGGGGGGGGGGGGGGGGGGGGAACTGTAGCTTGTGTGTTGTCATCTCAAACAACTTGTACCGACAACAGTTACATGGCAACATGTTTTACTTCAAAATGAGATACTTGCACAATTTATTCTGCTTTAACGGAGCTTTTGTTGAATTAAAAAAAATCAAGGTTGGTTTACAAGGGAAAAGGAAGCTTCCATTTTTAATATGACTTGAATTAAAGCTGCAAATCATAATTGCAAGAAGATCAACATTCATGATTGCAAATTCCTGACACTCTTAATCCCAGATGACCTTCATTTTCTGTTGGAGATCATTTTGCAACAGAGCATCTCACTTTGTTAAGTCTAATTTTGGAGGCAAACTCCTAAAATCCAATGATGTGTGTGTGTGTGTGGGGGGGGGGGGGGGGGGGGTTACAGGGGAGTTGGAGAGAAAAAGCTCTTGACACTCTTTGAACTGGTCCGTTAATCCTCAGCTCTTCAGGTGGCTCGTCCCCATGGAAGCAGTGTGTATTTCTGTGTGTGTGGATATGGGAGAGAGAAGTGGGGATGGTGGGTAGTGTTTGAAAGAAGAGTGTGTGTGTGTGTGTGTGTGTGTGTGTGTGTGTGTGTGTGTGTGTGTGTGTGTGTGTGTGTGTGTGTCTGGAGCTGAATGACAATGGAGGCGGATGTGGACACGACATGAAACCGGAACACGGCTCTTCAAAAGGAAAGAGGAATAAAAATAAGGAAAAGCTTGCAATTGAAGAAGGACAGATGCAGTGTTACAGAAAAAGAGAGGAAATAGAAAATAAGAAGTGAAAGAAAAAAGATGAAGGAAGGGGGAAGAGGATGGAGGAAGGAAGAACATTGAGGTACATTGACTGATTTGGAGGATGGAAAGCAAGATGGAGGGAGGGAACAGAGGAGGAGTCAGTGAAATAGTCTTTGATCTCTGTCTCCTTTAAGGGGAAAGGAAAGGAATTACAATGTGTGTGTGTGTGTGTGTGTGTGTGTGTGTGTGTGTGTGTGTGTGTGTGTGTGGTTTATGGTTTATTAAATCTTCAGCTGAAGTAAAGTGTGGAGTTTAGTGTTTGAGTGTGTTCTTACATGTACTGTATGTGTGTGAACCTATAAGTGCGTGTGTGTGTGTGTGTGTGTGTGTGTGTGTGTGTTGAGGCCTTGGCGGATGTTTTCTGGGCTCAGCAGCCGTGTCGGGGTAAGGACGTAGAGAGAGGGAGAGAGGCTGGAGAAAAAAAAAGTGTGTCCCAGGAATTTACAAATGAAAAGAGAAGGTTTTTCTCTTAATGCGATTAAATTTTTCCATTTCACCGCTTCCCCGGCCGACAGTTTCAGCTCTTTAGGAGCACAGAGCCGCAACGCAACGCTGTCTTCAAGACGGGACGGTGGGGGGAGCTGGCAGGGGGTAAAAGGGAGGGTGAGGAGAAATGACGAGAGAGGGAGAGAAAGGAAGGCTGGCAGAAATTCTACATTTTGTAAACCACTTTGGCAGTGTTTCGTCTGGTTAACAGTCGTGCCAGTGCAGTGATTCAAGCTGAGAAATTAAATTGAGAAACTGAAAGACAGAGAGACACAGACAGAAAGGGAGGGAATAATGCAAAAGGATTAGCACCGGATAGACCAAGCATGTTTAGGGTGAATGTGAAGGGGATTATTTCAACTTTAGACTGTTTAAATCAGCAGTTTAATTCATTAAACCAGGCGTGGACAATACAGTTTGAATTTGAGGAATTTAGTTTGTATTTAGTTTCTTTGAGAAATTTCTTTTTTCAGAAATGTGACACTGTTGCAGATCCACTTTAGGTTTGATGTCAACGATATAAAATTACATTTTCTGACATCTTTCCTTCCATAGATAGGTAGCGAGCACCATAATCTAAGGTTGATGGAAATTTCATTCGATTTGAATGTATTTGGCCATAAACCGAAGCAATGGACAAATTCAAATTTTGACTTGATGATGAAAAGTCAGACGATCACCAAAGTGATTACAATTCACCCTGAGGCAACGTGAATATTTGTACCAAATTGCATGGTAATCCATCCTGTAATTGTTGAGATATTTCACTCAAAACCAAAAATGTCAACCTCATGGTGGCACTAGAGGAAAAGTCAGGAGGGTCCATCCTCTGGGGAACATGAATGTCTATACAAAATGTCATGGCAAAATGTTCCATTAAAGGCAGCAGCTTCTGTCATTCACTCAAGCAACACCCTAACATTACATTAATGTGATGTGACCATTTAAACACCACCACTAATACTGTAAAAACCCTTTGTTGGTCAGGAAACATCAAATCTTCGACTTCTCAGAGAACCTTGAAAAGTTCAAATGTTTGCTCTGATTGTAGAATGTGCTTCATGCATAAATCGTGTTTCCGTACATCACTGCTCTGTTGGGTTTCACTCCCACTGAACAGGAGTCAACAGGCTGTTACTAAATGTTGTGTACCACACATTTCACTGGAAATCTATTTTCTCGTTGAAAACACCCTCGGGTGGATTGCATTTGTCTAACTGGGCCTAAACAAACTAAGTACACAAATGCAATAACGTGAGCTGATCCACAGTGATTGCGACCAAAGAAGACAAACTGTCTGTGTGTGTGTGATTGCACCAGGATGAGACCAATGAGGCGTCGCATGAAAAGAAGTTTCCCGTGTTAACACGACAGATCTGAGACACTTTGCAATGAGATGGGGTGTCTGAAATGTACTCCTTCAAATTCATTCACACCAAACACGAAAAAAGCTGTTTCACAGAGAAAGATTGAAGAAGAGAAGAGCCGACGAGAGTAATACCAGTTTCGACAGCAGCCAATCCGTGAGATTTTCGAGAGGCGATTTAGCTTTTTTAAGAAACAAGCACGAAGACGGAGGCGAGCGATGCCCCATCTGTGTGTTTCATGGAGAGGCTCAGCAGCAGCAGACAATAAACAGACACGACACAACTTTCTGACAGATGCTTCTTGCTAGCAGCGCTTTAATGTAATTTAATGAAGTGTTCTCATATTGATGTATGCTGAGTGGATGACAAATTTAAGATGGATACCAGAGGACCATCTCTCTAACTAATTTACAGTGAAGGATACAAAGATACGTTTGGCTAAGCTTTTTCATTAAAGGTAACCACACTCGTGTTATTTTTAGCTGGCAGCAATATTTAGCACAAAGTGGTTTCCTCCACTGTGAAATAAACAATTTGAAGCTCCACTCACAGTGAGAAGCATGAAGCCTGGGCAGCGCTCCGCTCCAAAGTGCCTGTCTGGCGAGTCTCCCTTCCTCTGCTGCTATTTGCAGTTTTTGGCCACAGTGCTCATCTCTGTTGTCAGACAGAAACCACTTATCTGTGAAAAATACAACAGTCTTTTATGTGGTTTAAAGCACCCAAAAGGTCACACAGGGAAACCTTGGTTGAGGTTTTCCGCAGGTCAGTTCTGCATCTGTTACGCTGCCAGCTGCCATAGAAATGTAGACCACTTCCCCACACATACCGAGTGCATTTTCTCTTCCTCCTGTACTCATGCAGAATTATTCAAAGCCTCTTTCACACATAGTTCCCAGTAAATTACTAGGATAACCTTTCAGGCACTGCTAGTGATTTTACACTATTGACACACATGCACTACATTCAGGAACATTTACATCTTGCACCTTTTCACACAAGCATGGCAATGCCGTTATAGATGGGGCAAGAGACAGTCCAGCAGATGAAGATGGTGCCAGGCCGGATGTACTTGTACGTGGCGGAAGACGTCTGGTATTGTTTTCAGGAACATGGGCGGGCGAAAAGGTGTTTTTGTCCGGTGCCAATGTTCTTGTAATACATTTAATATTCTGAAATTTGTGAGTCGAATCACCCACTAAACTGTAAAACAAGTTGCGGATTCAATTACATCATATGGCGGAGTCTTGTGATTGGTTTGTCACTCTACTTAAATTATTTACATGTTTGTCCCTGCAAAATTACTGCTTTTAATGACAATTATGAGTAATACGAGTGAGTAATATTTCTTGTACCGGGATGTAAACATGTTTGTTTCTGCTGTTAAGTAGGGCACGTTAAC
The DNA here is from genome assembly GCA_032191485.1 of Leptoclinus maculatus. Classification (NCBI taxonomy): domain Eukaryota; kingdom Metazoa; phylum Chordata; class Actinopteri; order Perciformes; family Stichaeidae; genus Leptoclinus; species Leptoclinus maculatus. Next base: position 1,862,065 of record JAVDOI010000012.1, read on the forward strand.
ATGGATTGACTATGTGGATTGACTCACTTTTGGAGCCAGTCTCAAGTGGCCATTTGAGATACTGCAGTTTTTGGCACGTCCGCATTGGCTTCATTTTTCCAAAGTGGGAAATGGGCAGTACAGATTTCCCCAGTGGTGGGCCGTCAGGGCCAGCAAAGCCTTCTCTGCTGGCATAAACAGAATCATAAAGTTATAGCTATTTCATAATTTAATAATTTTTCACAAATACACTACATGTATTATAATTTTTTTGCCCATTAGCTTATTTTCTCATTGCACAGCTCCTGTCTTCCTCTGTTGCTCTGCTTCCAGCCTGCAGCGCTGCTTCCAGCACAGCTTGTTTTAAGGAGAGCTTTTATCCAATCAGATTCAGCCCCTATGTCTCTGGAGAGAGGCCCGAGGTCCTCTAGGTAGACTTTGCAGATTAAAGTATATGGGGACGATATTGTTGATTGTCATAGTCTTCAACCAATCAGATCTTTAGTTTGACATGTTGGGCGTATTCTTTGACGTGCCAGTGCTACCGAGGTAGCCTGCTAAGTACGTCTGCATTAACGTGCGCCAGAAAGCTAGCTAGCAGATCTTAGTATTTTGTAAGAGTTCAGGTTGAAACATATGTAAGAGAAGTTAAGACATTTTTTGCGTTTTGCTTGGTGTAGATTATTTTTTTGTTCTACCTAGCTTTGTTCAATGGCTGAAGGAGGAGAAACGGATTTCTGGAGGACATTTCCAGAAAAACTGGACATCGTATCAAAGGGTCGGTCAACCCCACAGCTAGCAGCCCTAACCCAGCATGGAAAAGGATTTGTACGAAAGTTATTTCTGGCTTACAGCGGCGGAGAAGCGTTGCACATTTTATGGCTAAGAATGTGTTTCATTTGCAACTGAGCTCTTGGTGTTTGGAGCTGTTTGGAGCTACGCTATGCTAACCAAGGCAGCTACATGACAGGACACGCACAAGCTACGTGCTTTTGAAAACATTTGGTGAGACCTGAGTGGATTTACAACTCAACGAACACGTTCACAGGAGGACTCTGGCTGAATACATAAATACATAAAATATACTCTTTCAACATCAGATAGTTGGTGGTGATTACTGGTCTGTTCCCTGCTGTGTGTGTTAGTGAGTAATAACAACCTGTTCTGCCTCGATTAAAAAAAATGGACGGACGGAAAAGTGAGTGCAGGAGTAACGGAGCCCTTTATGAACAGTTTGGACAGATATGAAGAGGTGAAGATGAAATGTGTCAAATTGCTTGAAGCCACTTGTTGGCGAGTAAACACACAAGAAGACGAGTCGTTTTCATCCTGGTGTAGAAGCAGCATAAGGGACTTTGCAAAATGCTTTGTTGCTCTTTACTGTTTGGCCCAGAGCACCTGGTGTCCACTCTGAGCCACAATTCTGTAATTACAAACAGTCCTGTTTGGTGCCAGAATGCGGATTGGCACTCACCATGCCAGTCAGTGTAAGCGCCCACACTTTGGCCTTTGTAGTATTACGCGGCAGCCATCTTAGCTCCAAAGTCCTGCTCTGTGGATGTTGCTCAGTAACTTGTGTCTTCTGTGCCAGCTGGCTGGAACGCCACACATTTAACCATGGAGATGTTACGGAGGAAAGTGCTGTGAGTCTGCAGCCAAAAACTTGTTGAGTCCAGAGAGGAGGCTGCACCAGGTGAACCCAATAGTGTGTAGTAGAGGGGGAAATTGCTCTCTTTGCTTCCTCTGAAATAGAGTTCTCCTTGTGCATCAATTAAAAGGAAAGGATTAAGACCAATCTGTTTTTTTTTCCTTTCTGGCTCACCATCAGTCAATCCACACTGTGATTAGATTAGATTAGTCTTTCATTTCTACTTCATTTGAGAGAAAACAGGTAAGTGCCTATTGCACTGAGGCCCTACACTAAGAATTTGTATATCCCCCCCCCCCCCCCCCCCCCCCCCCAATAAAAGCCCTGGCATGACTGACTTTTTCAACATTACACAACAATGAAATATTCACCTCTAGACTTAAAAATCACATTTTCTTTGCTTGTTTTAATCCCGCTCATCTCTGCCTCTCTAGCAGAGATGAGCAATTACCTTGAAATATTACGCTTCTTCCACCAGTTGGTGAAAAAAAATCCAATTTATTTGGCTCTCATAATGCAGCCGAGGACAAGTTGTGTGTGACAAATATGAAACAAACAGAATGTCCTTGCAATATAATGCAATTTTCTTTTCACTTAAGAAATAACAATGCAGTATTTAAAGTACAGCACAGCTTTCAGACTTTTCATCTTTACATCTTTGAGTGATTCGTGGAGCTCAAATGCATAACGCACGAGTCATTACATCCTTAAGACAAACCAAACTGTGTGTTGTTATTGTGTGCAGCAGGATATTTCAGACAAAACTGGAAAAACTCACAATTGCATTTAAATTACAAGGTCGCTTCTTTGTACCATTTGTTATTCTCTGGCCCCCTGAGGCTTTCCTATGCCCACTTTTTTGGCATCTCTGTGCACCAGAGTGTAACAGCCAGCCATCCAGCCAATGAAGCAGGAAGCCTGCTATCCTGCCTGCCTGCCAGCTCTCTCCTCTCAGGCCGAGAGACAGTGCAGGATTGGGCTCTGCTTCTGGAAGCTAATGGTTCATGCCCTCCTCCCAGGGCTGAAAATGGACTGGAATGTTGTTTACCTCAAACACACCAGGCCGCAGCACAGAACAAAAATGTTTAATACAGAAAACTCCAGTCTGAGACTGGTGTCATTTTCTTGTATGCCGAGACATGCTGGGGTTAATCCATCTCATTGATACCTTCAGAGAAGATAACATATGAAATAGTTATTTATTTAACAAAAGCTTGAGAGTAGAGACAAATTTAACTCTGGGCAGACAGTGTTGGTGTTGTCATCAAGAACTGAGCCAAACAGTGTGAGAATGAAAAGATCAATCCCATTAAATGAACACTGAGCACAGTGAAGTGGTTTTGGTGCTGCAAAAATGTGAAAGGGATCATTAAGATATACTTCCCTTTGCATTTTTATTGACTTTAAATAAATGTCATCAGTTGTAAAAAAAAAAGAAGTATTTTCTTGTTTTATTTGAGGACACACGAGGACCCTGGAGGAGTCATCTTCCCTGGACGAGTCATCTTGGTGCCACAAATGACATTTGACAAACATTTTTGCTTTGCCTTTTTTTTTTAAGAATGTGGACATCTATCTTGATGTTTTTAACGCTTTACAATATCTGTCACTGAAGACAGGCGGTGTGACCCTACAGAGGGGCCTATATCGGCGCCACACGGCACATTAGATTTGAGTTCCTTGTCCAAAATGTAATTGAAGGAGTGGCATTGTACACCAACTGGGACATTCAGTCATTCAGAAAGACTGTTGATGTCTATGTTGATGTGTTTAATGCCTTTCAGTGTCTATCATGCGGTGTGGCCCAAGGTATTCACAGATGGGGCCCGACGCACCATTGAGAGTCCAGATGAAGACTGAATAGAGTGACAATAAAGGTGAAGTGGGAGGTCCATTCAGGCTCAATCAAAGGACTTTCACAACACACACACACACACACAAAGGTTTGAGTTTGATGATGAATGATGTCACAAAGGTCAAAGGTTGTTCGTAGGGTCACAGAGTCGCGTGTCAGAGCAGAGTCAAGGTCAAGATCAAGTGTTCAAGTTTATGTGTTTGTGTTGTCGGTGAAGGATTATAGAACATGAACATTAATAAGAAAGAGTCTTGTGTAAGACTGTTTATTATTAGAAGTCTGACCCTCACAGCTACAAAGTTAAGGAACGTATAATTTGTGCTTTAGGGATTTGGATTTGTTGCTCTTCCCACTTTTGTTGTTTTCATTGTCAATGCCTTCCGACATTGTCTAGAGTTGAAATCTAGCCAAGACAAAAACAAAACTGAGAAGCCTTCGATGGGAATTGAAAGAAAAAGATATATCGTTCTCATTGCATTGAACAGAGTGGCTTTTAAGAGAAAACAAGACAAATGGCCGTTTTAAGCAATGATGATTTCTGCACTAAAATAATTTTTCATGAAGGAATTGAGGCAGACAAAACTCATATCGCTCTCTGTAGCAACAACAGCTACATTGTTCACTTGTGAACACAATTTCTTCACATCCTTTGACTCTTTTGAAACTATTCAAATGCTCAAATAACTCTCAGAGTCTGATGTGTGAAAATGAGGTGGAAGTGAGTGAACAATGCAACACTTGCTGGAGTAGAAATCCCTCCTGAATGTTCAGTCGGTGCTGTAAAGGACAGCAGGTTGAATACTAGTAGTACTCTGGCTGGCTAAACCAGGCATGCTGGTGTATCGTCAGTGACCTTCAACAAACCTCGGACTAACACAAGACTATCCAGGAACTGGGGAACCTGCTCGCTGCTTGTTGATGTCTGTGAATGTGTGACTTTTCACAAAAGCCTTTTGATAGGTTTGCCCGTGGTTCATATAGTAGATGTAATTAGTGCAGCATTGATAACAAAGCTGACATTCTGCTGCTGCTATAACTGTGACTTCCTAGTCCTATAGACACTAAATGTGGCTCAGCTTTTATCAGTCCAAGAAAATGCGAAGGCTGTTATCAAACGAACTTATCAATGCAAATGTGTTGGTGGTAATGGTACCATGGTAACATGGTAATATTAGCAAGCTACCACTGACATTAGCAAGTTAACAAGTCTATAATTAGCAACCTGTGAGGTATTTTCTTTTACCATTGCCACTGAAATGGCTCGTAGCACAGCTAAAAAGCCAATTAGGCGTGAGCACATTTATCATACACTTATCTTTACAGTTTGTGTGGGATTTGTTAATATTACAGGTTTTAATAGACAAAAAATGTTTTGGGGAATTAAATCCTCCACTATTTCAGCTGTGTGTGTTTTAAGATGGCTCCACAGAGCAGGTGGGGTTAGAATTAGGAGAACCGGTGGCACGCTGGTTGAAATGGGCGGCACGTCAGAAAGAAACAGTCACATGCATCCAAACACATTAGAGCACGTTAGAGCAGTGTGGTGTGGCGTGTTTGTGGCGTGCCTGCATGTCATGGTAACCGTGTGAATCGCAGTTGAAACCTAAATGTAGTGGAAAGACGCTGGGAAAATAGTGAGTGAATTTCTTGCTTGAACTTCTGATTTTTTTGCTCGGGTGAGCATGTCTGGAGGCGGAGACGTGTGTGTGTGTGTGTGTGTGTGTGTGTGTGTGTGTGTGTGTGTGTGTGTGTGTGTGTGTGTGTGTGTGTGTGTGTGTGCTAAACCACCGCACAAAAAGATTTGGATGTTTTTTGATACAGAAATGGCAGCACAGCAGTGGTTGTTGGTTAACTCACGCTCCTTGCTGTGTTAGACACACACACACACCATCAGCCAGGCGCCAGCATGTGGTAGCTTCAGTTGAGTCACAGTTGTCTTGTCACCCCTCCTTGCTATGAACCTATTTGACCCGGCCACACACACACCTACACAAACATAAAAACACAACACACACCAGATGCAAACATGTGTTTGGATCCCCAAAAGTAAATCAAAAAAGATGAAATAACACACACTCAATGCCTCTTTTTCATTTTGACACACACAATAACAGCACCCACCTCTTCCTTACCTCCTGAAGTGTAGACATTCACACCCCTCTGAGACCCTGACAACAGGGCTCATCAGTCATCACACACACACACACACACACACACACACACACACACACACACACACACACACACACATATAACAGAGGGGGAGAAAATAATGACCAGTGTGTGTGTGTGTGTGTGTGTGTGTGTGTGTGTGTGTGTGTGTGTGTGTGTGTGTGTGTGTGAGAGAGAGAGCGTGTGTGCAAACAGCATGCACATTCCTGGAGCCGCTGACCCGGGCTCTGTGGGTAACCATGACGACCACTGCTTCACCATGGAGACGACCGTTACTCCCTTTACTCGCCCTCCTCTCCTCCTCCTCCTCCTCCTCTCTTGCTCCCCACTCCCCCCCCCCCCTCGCCTCCCCTGTTCCCTGTTCTCCGTTCTCCTCTCTCAGTGTGTCTCTCCGTTCACCAATGATATCAGTCGATCCTCAACACACCGGCCAGGTGTACTCTCCATCACTCTGTTTCTCTCACTGTCCATCTCTCCTGGTCCCCCCTGTATTTCTGTTTTCTCTCACGTTCCTTTCTTTCCTCTCCTCTCGATAACAGGATAAAGATATATTCTATATTGTTGTTATTGTCAACAAATCCAACAAAAAGACCAAGGGTGTTTTCATATGCGGCATGATGGATTTGTTCTGTGCCCGAGTGCGATTGCCCCCCTCCTCTCCAGTCCCCTGCAGCTCGGCTTTCACAGTCATGTAGTTCAATATCCAAGTACTCTCGCGTCTTTGTTTATGTTGTTGCTACAGTGTAGATACCAAGATACCGAGCCCATACGAGTCGATCTTTGCTTTTGTTTATATTTTGGACAGCGGCGGCATTGAAAAAACTACTCACTGTCTGCTTCTCGTGTTAAATAGCAGTCCACCTCCGTGTTTTAGTACACTGGTTTTTCGCACCTGATGCGAATCGTACCCGAGTTCACGTGAACCGTACTCGAGATCCCCTTTCAAGTGGAACGATCCGGGGCCCTGTTCCTCGTACGTCGCTAACTGAGTAAACCGGATAATTTTGAGGATAAGATTACACCAGTCAGGCTTATCGGTTTCCACGAAGCAAGTTTGGCAAAATCACCATAGCAACACATCCATAAGCTTGAGCCTGCGCTGGAAATAAAATGTCAGCTCCCTTCCTCATTCCATTGATGAAGGAGCGATATTAGTTAGATTAGCGTTTTATAGGGAGAGAGTTCTTCGAGATCGGTCCGTGTACGTTTTGATCGTCTGTTTTACCGTTCATTCGATAAAACGAAAATACGGAAATGTCCGTATTTTAACGGTAAAACAGATGACTAAAACGTACACGGACCGAGATCGCCAAGATCCGTTATCACATCATGATGACTTCCTATACGAGCGCTATCGATTCTGCCGACAAGGAATCATTTATTTACAAGACCTTCTGGAGTCATACATTGTGAACACCACACACAGCCGAGCATTGACTGTCCCACAGACTGTATGCATAGCCGTGCGCTTTTTTGCGAGTGGTACATGTTTGTACAGTGTGGGCGTAAAGTTTATTTGGTGCTTAAGAAAGTTATGGATGTGTTCAATACATTACCATGGCACATATTGTATGGACTCACTATTCTGAATAATGTTTGTGTGCTTAGGTTTTACTTGCTCCCATGTCCTCTTGATGGCTGGGTTGCAACTACATGGGGGTTGGAAGCACTCATAATTATATGACAGTGTTATTAGTACACCATAGCATATCATTATTGTACTCATGATAAGAATAGAGAGAATCACACACAATTTATTTTCACTGCTTCAATTGATTGAATTTCTGATTATGAATAATATACATACTGATCTGCCCATACACAGATTCACACACACATATTCAAACTCCTAGTTCTATATGGTGATCTACACATACATGTATATACACGTATATAGTATGATACATTAAGCGCATACAGTACATATATCCTCATAAGTATCTATTAATTCGTATCAATTAGATACTCTTCGGGCTTGTTTTATCTACTTATTCTGAAAGAGTTGAGATCATTATTTTCGCTATAAGATCTCATTCGATGATGCATTCCATTAAGCCTACTGCCGCACATTTAAAGAAATAGAATCTGATTGATTGGGGTGATGAGGCACTTAAAATTAGCCTATACATTTTCCCAACACTTATTTTAAGATATTTTGCCATGCTTCTTGTCTTGTTTAGCCATGATTATGGTCTTGACTTCCTCATATGTGTTCATGATCATCTCCTGCTCGTCAGCAGAGAAAAAAGACGCTCTTTCTTTGACTTTATTTGCTATTGTACTGTTAGAAAATCATGGTTTCGGTGATCGACGCTTCCCCCTTTTGACGTAAGACGGGCACGCCCAATTATCCTGATGACTGAGGTCTGGTTCGAATTAACGAGATTGTTTGAGCGCTGATCAGCCTTTGAGGAACCGAGATAGCCTGACTTCAATCATCGCGGTAATTTAAGCTGGTTAATAGGACATTTGATCGATTTAGTTGAGCGACGTACGAGGAATAGGGCCCTGGCCAGAGCTCACAGAGCGTTCACACTCATCACATAAGCTGGACTTTGGGGTGGAGTGTACTGGAATCCAGGCCCCGGGTCGCTGATGTGAAAACGTCCCGAAACTAACAATGAATTGATCCCTCTAACGAGTATTGTCTGTGAGGCTGAAGCCTGATCTAACTTTTTCCTCTGTGCAATAGAGCTCCATTGTTAAAAACTAAATAAACAGTTAAAAACACTGGGGGACCTGACTCTTTATTACCATGAACACACACACTGTAGTTATTTTAAGCTGATCCGACATTCACCATCATACTAATTAAAAGTACTTACGAGAGCACGGAAATGTGTATTGATAAAAGTCTGTACCTATATGTTGTATGTTGCTATAATGTATTTAAATGTTATGTTTTGTAGGGACGTTGATAAGTTATGCTAGAAAAACTAACGCACTGTTGGTTTCGTTAATTTCATGGGATTTGCTGACAATAAGAGGAACACAGTATAGACTAACACTGGCCTTATTCTTTCAGGTGTTTAAATGGTTTACATACTAACCAAACTTTTTAATAACCTTGGATTTGGATACATGGATTTCAGGTCAGCCAAAACCTTTTCTTCTCTTTTTACTTTGACCAACAACTGTTGTTTCTCCGTTTCTCAGCAAGACTTTTATCAAAACAGACACTGGAATTTAGTGTGTGGATGAAAGCAACCCGGTTTGTTCAAATTCAAAGGCAGCTCTGAGCATTGGCAGCCCCAAATAGCAACACCAGGTAACAGTCGGAGGTGACATTTGCATAGAACAAACAACACTTTCATGCTTACCAATCTGGCGGGTCGGTGATTGTTTATTCCAAAGAAAACCAAAGGGACTCGCTCAAAGGAAAAAGATCTGACACTGGTGGGTCCAGCTTTCCTTTTTTTTGTGCAAAAGGCTGTTTTGTCACTTCCTGTGTTTCTTTCCCACCAGTGATCATAACTGACATCTCGGGTGAATCTACAGCTTCTTAGTCACGCCGTTGTTCTCTTTTACAGCCACAGCTCATGATTTAGGTCTAACAATTTGTCCGGTTTTGAGATGTTATATGATGTGATAAATCATTTGTTCTCCTGGTATTAAGCTGCACTCACGCCACAGAGCGCACGCAAAGAACAAAGAACAAGCTGCACTTAAACTCACGTCCACAATGACAAATGTAACTAAATACAAACAAAAAAAGAGGGCTTGCAAAGTGTCACCGGAGCCAGACGTTTATGTTGCTGGTGAGAGGCTACAGGTTAGTGTCAGATTTTAAATATTTAGGAATTTTTATTGATTCTAATCTCTCTTTTAAAAAACAGGTAAAACATGTGACAAAGGTCTTACAATTTAATCTCATGAATTTTAGATATAACACTGTCTAACCATGCCTGCTGCAAAATTGTATTTTAATGCAATGATTGTCCCCCATCTGACCTACTGCTTAACCAGCTGGGCACAAGCCAGCAGCACAACATTAAAATCTATTCATATTCATAAACAAGCCCTAAAAACAATGGATAAAAAAACAAAAGTCACCATCACTGCAATATTCTCACCAAACACCATATCCTGAGTTGGGAGAACCTCATTAAATTCACTGATGTGTGTCTGGTTTTTAAAGTTTTACATGGTATGGCCCCGCCTCCGCTTAGTGATTTTATTAAACAAAGCACTCAAAGCAGCAGACTCACTAGATCTGCTTCAAGAGGTGATTGTGTCATTTCACATAGGTCAAGCTCGTTTAGCAAATCTACATTCTCTGTGAAAGGCAGCTCACTCGTGGAATGCTCTGCCACCACACATACGCACACAAAACACGTACAAAACATTCAAGCATAACCTTAAGGAATGGCTTGTTGCCAATCAGGTGTGCAAGCATTGATGTGCTGTCTGTCCTGCCTGCTTGTTTCGCCTATATGTGCATTTGTCTTGTTCAGTGTTGCTATTTTCCATTTTTGTATGTGTATGTTATGTGCTTCAGTGTTATACTGTATATGTGCTTGTACTGTGGGTGGGTTTGTTCTGCCTGACGCATGCTGCAGCCTGTTATGTCTGTTTTTGTCTATACGTTGCTGTCCGTTTGTCTATGAATTTTAATTCCGTTTCCATTTGAGATTTTGTTATTTTAGGCTGCCTTGAAACATCTGGCCAGGGACAGCAGATGGAAATTAGCCCCTCTGGCTAACTCTGGCTCACTTACAGTTCAACTGTTGACTGCAAAATAAATAAATAAACAAAACAAACAAACAAAGTGACGTTTGCAAGTCCACGTGACATTGGTGGAAGCTTGAAGACGTAGCGACTCCTTGCTGGCCTAGTTACCGCTGGCTTTCTCTGGATCTGAACTGATTAGCTTTTCCTGTGGCACGTCGTTTCCAACAAAATAATCTATGAACACGTTTTTGAGATGACCCGATAACTGACAAACGGCACTATAAACATTGCCTTCGTGACAGAGGCAAGTATCAGGCACATTGCTAAAGGGCATCGTGTGGATTTGTTGTGCTACTCCTTTGCCTGTGCACGTACACAACCAGTCCACCCACACTTTGCTGTCACTACGTCTTGAATCACTACTTCCTGGCCTCCACACATTAATGTGACTGATCTGATTTTTGTGGGTGGTAAAGTCTGACCTTCACTCAGTGACGTTTCAGACAGGATGTCCTGGAGATATGTTACAGTGCAGACAGTCGAGGGTGGCTCATGATCATATAGTTATCAGCAGAATTCATCCCTAGAAAATGTTAAATAAATGGGCCGTAAGAGAACCCTTTCCTCAGCTGTACCCTAAATTGAATTGGGAGGAAGAGTGATGAGCTACTCCTTTGTGTGTCTGCAGAGGTGACCACCTTCTCTCTTCACCTGCTGTTCGCTGTGCTTTCAAAAAGTCAATTTTTCTGGAATTTAGAAAGGCAGGCTCATTTTAAGATAGATGACTATGGATCTTTGAAATCTAATTAAGGATACTGAATGGATTTTGCGGGCCTCAGGGTTAGAAAACTTGCACTACCAATAAAATATCACATAATAAAACCCTCCAGATCGAAGAAAAACCTGAAAATGTGAGATGTGAGCAGCAACCTTTTTCACCCGCTAAAGGCAGAATCAACAGCTCTTTATTAAACCTGTTGTTTACCTTAATGTTGTGTCACTTTTCAATTAATGTTGCAGCTATTAACATATACCGGCATGTCAACAGCAGTTCATTGAGGATTTTTTTGTGTCTAATTAAAAACGTAGATGTCCAGTGAACTGTTCAGCTTTTCCTGGCACACACTGCGTTAATATCTGACACATCCTTCACACCTTTATGATGGTGTGACGTGGAAATGAAACTGAATGTGTCAAAGAGTGAACAAGCCTCGGAAGTATCGGGGTGGGTCAGTGGTTCACAATGGCGGGCCGTCAGGGCCTGCAATGCCTACTCTGCTGGCCTAAACAGAATCACAAAGTTATAGCTATTTTATAATTTAATAATTTTTCTTAAATACACTACATGTATTATAATTTATAAAAAAAAGATTATTATTTTCTCATTGCACAGCTACTGTCTTCCTCAGTTGCTCTGCTTCCAGTGCAGCTTGTTTTAAGTAGAGCTTTTATCCAATCAGATTTCACCTCTGTGTCTCTAGGTAAGAAGAGAGGCCTGAGGCCTGCAGACTCACAAGTCTCACAAGCCCTTTGCAGTTTAAGTGAATGGGGACGATATTGTTGATTGTCATAGTGTTCAACCAATCAGATCTTTAGTTTGACATGTTGGGCGTATTCTTTGACGTGCCAGAGCCTGCTAGCTGGCCTAGCCATACGTGATTGGTCAGTGGGCTAGCGTGACATGTTGGGGGGCGGTGACAATCCCAATATCTGCTGCCTCTGTCGAGCGGACATTTTCAGCCCTCAAACGCATTAAAACGTATTCAGGAAATACAACTGGGGAGGCTTGACTGTCTTCACTGGCGTCCATGAATCGAGAAGGACTTCTTACTAGAACTAAAACGCACGGATGTACTGAACAACCGTGAGATTAAACTATTTATTAACAAAGAAAGGAGGATGGACTTTGTCTTTAAATAGTGAACAGCAGCTCTGTTAAGTTAAATGCGTTTGTTTTTACATCTGCAGTAGCTTTAATATGCTTGTTTGTATATTATTATTTGTACAACTTTTTTTTATGAAGATGGATTTTTGTTTGGTTTTATGTCTGATAGGAACCATTGTTACGTCCAATGTTGCTCTGGGGACATATTTAGCCGGTGCCAGTGTTGGCAACTTGACGACTTTCACGCTAAATCTGTCAACTTTCCAAACCCTCATGGCGACTTTTTTTGTCAAAAGCTACTAGCAACAAATCTAGCGACTTTTTCTGGTGTTGTTGGAGACTTTTCTGGTGTTTTGACTCGATAACGTTAAAGCATCTACGTTCTGCACTACCGTGAACGAGCAGCGGGAGCTGCCGTGAGCCCCTCCGCCGCCCCAAAGCACTCACAGGCGGGTACTCTCACAGAAGCCTCACGCTGCAGTCAGAGCAGAGAGGAGACGCACTCTCGGCGTATTCTCTGCAGTTAGTGTATCTATAGGTGTTGGCTTCATTTTTACACGAAACAAATAACAACCGTAGCTGTGTTTCAGCTGCAGGACAGCAGTGAAGGTCCAGGTATAAAATGCACGCCCCGCCACTGGTGGTTCAAGGCCAGTACCATTGTTGTCCCAGTTCTTTCGTCTCATCTAATTTTTCTGCTCAACATTGTTGCTTTTCATCTGCATTTTTTTTCTTTTCCTTCCTCTTATTTTTCTCTTATAATGTTTGGAGTTATTGATTGACAGGTGTCTCAGCCTTGGCAGTTGGTGTTTGCTTGTGCCACCTCATTTCTGCTCAGGCTCTGCTCCGTTGCCCAAGTGATTGATTTTCTGTCTCCTAACATTTAACGTGGTAAACCCAAACTCCAGGCTTCAAAAGACTGCTCCTTGAGACTCTCCAACTCTCAACATCATTGCTCTTGTCAAGGTTTGTTTGTATGCTTTTGTTTTTTACTCTACTTGAGAGGATGTTTGAAGTGATTTTTCAATTTACACGTAACAAGCTCCACCGTCTGTCGTTGAAGGAAATTAAAAGGTTTGCCCGTCTGAACAACCTGTGTTTCATAAAACACTCACAGGGTCAGATTTGGAGGAAAATGTATCACAGAATTTAAAATGCAGCGTAGAAACCATTAGAAGCTTGCTGTTGATGATTTCATATGGTAATTACTGTAATCTCTCAAAATGAATATGCCTTATTGATATTGTTTTGTTGCTCATTTTTAGGTCCTTTCAGAACAGTGTTCGCTTCCTTCCTTTTCCTGCCTCCTTCTCTGCACTAAAACTGAGCATCTAATAAAGCAGAAACAACACGAAAAACAGAACCCCGTATATCTAAAGATAGTACAGGTGAAGGGTTTAAGGCAGCCAGCGCTGTCTCCATACATATTATTACAGAGCGGTGGCGTCATGCACCAACAAAGGTGACACCAAGTCTGCCATCACTGTTTTTTTTTAGTTTTTCTTCCTCCTGTCTTTCTTTTATCTCACCACCTCCACTCCTCCCCTACATTCATCTTCCCTGTCTGTTCATCAGAACCCTTTCGCTCCTCATCACCTCCTTTTTTTCATCTCTTGTCAAATGATCTTTGAGACCGGTTTGATCCCCAGACCAACTCCCTTCTCCACCCCTCCCGTCAATCTGTCAGCCTCGCTCTATTCCTGATTGTCTGCCCTTTCCCCCCCCCCCCCGCTCATTCGTATGCACATCTGGCTTCCTTTTTCTCACTCCGTCTTTCTCTTTTGTTGCTGTTCTGTTGTCACTTTACATGTCTTTTTATCCTCTTCTAACCTTTCTATTCTTTTTTTTGTCCGTTCCATCTTGTCTCCTATTCCTACCCGTTGCTTTTCTGTGACATTAACAGTCTCTCTTATTTTCCCTTCGTTGACCTTCTACTTTTCTGTCTGTCGTCCTCTTCATCTTCTGTATTTCCATCTGACTTTCTCCATTACGCTGTGTTGAACTTTTCTGCCTCTCATCAGAGGCTACAGAAATTTGTCTTCTGAACACTGCCGGCCAAAAACACACAAAGGCCATTAAGGGTTTATCACACAACAATCGTATGCCAGAATTTTCCAAATGCTCAGTTTTTCCTGTGAAGATCACCAGCATTGTCCTATTTAACCACCTCTGAACATTGTCGCTGGTTGAAAATGTTGTTGCGTTGTTGTGAACAAGCCCCCATCGTCTGACTTTTCTTCTGCGACCTTCAAACCAGTTTTGTCTCATAGCTTGTAATTCTCTCCCTCACTCTCTCCCTTCTCTTGAATGCCAGCCCTATTTCTTTACCTCTTATCTATCATTTCCTTTTGTCTCTCTCATATTGTCTTCTGCCATTAGCTTACCAGTCTGTCTCTCCACTCCTCAGTCAGTTTTTCCTGAAGGCTTTTGACCCTCCTTCCCCTCCTTCCTTTTCTATTTCCACTCTGTTCCCTTTCTCCTCGCTCCCTCCTCTCATTGACATTTCTCTATCTCTCTCTCGACGGCTCTTTCTTTCACTCCACAGGTCTCTCCACCACCATTCGCTCTCCTTGCCCGCCATCCCACCACCACTCACACACACACACACACACACACACACACACACACACACTCTTTCCTCATTCATATTCCACCTGTGTCAGCCTCCTTGGAGTTGTCTAAGGGAATCAAATCCACCTTCAAATTCATCTTTTTATTCTTCGTATTCCCTCTCCGACTCAAGGTCTTATTCTTTTCTCTATTCTTCTCCTCTCTGTAGTGTGTGTTTGAGTGAGTGAGTAAGTAAATATAATGGTGGGTGTAGATTTTGTTGTTTACACCGATGCAAAAACTATAAAAAAAAATACTCACAAATACTGTTTGTGAATCACAATCAGTAGACGCAAGTTCAGTACCTACACATTGACATACAATTGCATTGTTGGAATTGATCCTGCATACATTTCCCTCAAAGCAGACGATAAAACAGACAAGGACAAGGTGAAATGCAAGAAGAAACAGGATGAAAAAAGAGGAGAGTCTCTGTCTAGTCTCTGTAGAGGACAGTCAAGGATGCTTGCAGCTTTGAAAGGTATTTCCAGTTTTATTTTATTTTATTTTTTTAATGAGGAAGCACTGTAACACACTTCTGTTGGCAGTTAGAGGCTAAACAAAACTTAAAGGAATACTTTTTGCAGAAAATAAGCTTTATGGCTAACACAAGTTTATGATACTTCACAAATTAACACCACTATTTAGATTTTTGAAGCGTGAATGCAATCGGCAGAAGTAAAAATCACACGTTAGGCTACAAACGAACTACACAACGGTCGCATGAGCGTGAGTCCACACAATGACGCTGTGAAGGTGGACTCGTCGACGTGATGATGTTTTGTACTGTCATTGAGCAACTTGTTAGCAACCACCTGTTTTAAGACACTTAAATGCTTCAAAATTCACAAGTGGGTTATTTATTAAATGCTATATTGTAGAAGAAAACATTAAAATATGTTAAGCTTGTGTTAACCACAGACCTTATTTCAGACATCTAACCAAAACCCATTCAAAAAACCCATCGGCCTCAAGATAAGGGAACCGGAAGTGCAAACCTGCTCACTGATTGTTTTTAGGACTCGTCTCTGCAGCACTATATCGACGTACAGTATCTGTAATCACAGAGAGCAGAAAGAAACACAACAGAGCTTCTTCCATTTGAGACTCAGAGTAACCCGGCTGTCTCGTCATACTCTTTACCACATGTTGGCTGCGATGCACCGCTCTGTTGTTTGTGAATCAACCGGACCAAAAAAGAAGAGATTAAGCCAATTTCCTCTTCTTTAATCGTTTTTCTGTGTCATGGGAGATCTTTCTGATCTTTCTGTCATATTCACAGGGAAATGGCGTCGGCCTAGCACGGCCTGTGCATTATTCCTCCCCCTTCTCTCTCTCTCTTTCTCTCTCTCTCTCACACTCTCTGACAGGCTGGTGGGTCTCCTCTGAGAGCTGACCTTTCTCCTGAAGCAGAGAGAGGGGAAGCAAACGAAGCGAGAGAGGTAGTGATGTGTGTAAATGAGTGAACGATAATTTACTGTCATAGAAAGATAAGATGCTTGTGTGTTGTCAGACAGAGTTGTGCATACAATACAGAGTCTGTTAGGATGGATGGTGAAGTGAATGATGAGTCTGTGTGTGTTTTTAATCATATGTGTGAAAATGATTGCTTGTTTACGTGTTGTGTGTCACACTTGGTCAAGTGTGTCAGTGTGAAAGATAAAAACGTGTGTGTGATTGTGCGTGTGTGTGTGTGTATACCATATGTTCATGGCTTTTGTATATATGTGTGTGTGTGTGTGTGTGTGTGTGTGTGTGTGTGTGTGTGTGTGGTTAACTGATAGTAAATGGAGATATTTACAGCATTGTGCCTTCATGTGGTAACCATGACGATGTCCCAGTGGGAGAGGCTGTCTGTCTAAATGCATTATGTTATCAATGTTTAACCCCCAAAACACAAACACACACACACACACACACACGCTATATACAGCAAACATACTCTCACTGTTCGTGAATACAGCTGGTAAACACACACACACACACACACACACACACACACACACACACACACACACAGTTGCTGCTTGGCTACTCACACACAACCCATGCATTTACATGAAAATACACTCATGATGCCAAGCTGCGGGTGTGTGGCACTCCAGCCTTGAAGTGGAGAAACCTCACACACACACTCTCACACACACACACACACACACACACACACAAACACACAAACAGATGCGTACACACTCAAATGGAGCGAGAAGAAAACCTGTTAACACTCAGAGGGAAGCATGCAGGTCTCTGAAGTACTTTGAGAACACATTGTTGAGTGGATTTTTTTTACGTATTTGCAGAACATATTTCACTAACTAGAAACCACCAATTTATATAGAAAATGTTCGGCATTTTTAATCTGCTCATGGCTCTTCATACAATACACATAATGACAAACAAGCAAGAAATACATGTTGGGTTTTCAGAAAAGAATTTACATTTCTGCAAACCACAATAATGTTGAATTTTTATGTTTCTTCAACAAAAATATTTCATTCATGTTTCCTGTTAGACAGCAGTTCAGACAGTTTCTAAGTGATTCTGTTAAATGGACTTAGGTGTGGAAAAAAGGGATCCTCTGGGTATTATGAATATCTATGATAAATTTCATGTCAATTCATCATGTAGCTATTAGGGATAAATATGGTTTATTACATCAAGTTATAACCAAAAGTAACTGTACTAAAAAGTTGAAAATCCCTCATTGCAATTGGAAACTGTGCACAACTACAAAAAGTACAGAAGATCTAAGTTGGACCAAACAGTTTGGGGTAATAATTCCACCTCTGTTTACTCTTCTAAATAAGTACACAGCAATCAGGGGGCTTGTTTACAACCTGTCTGATCGTCTTTGCGTTCATGTTTCTGTTAGATAGAAATAATGGCCAATACTATGAAATTAAGATCCAATTTGAAATAAACTGAAATAAACTGAAATTACTTTCATTCGAGGTCAGCAGCGGCAATCAGACACTGTATGCAGGGAGAAATCCACCACACAAGAGGTGTGTGAATGAACCAGAAGGTGATGCAGCACATGGGTGTTTTAAATCAGAGGAAGCACAGTTATCATGGTAACTCCTCTTTACTGTGGTATTGTCGCTTACTGTTGCTCTTTCCACCTGTTGTGAAAGCAGTTTGGATGCAATTTCAATGCATCTTGGGAAATGTAGGAGCTGAATTAGAGGTAGGGAAAGCAGTTTTTTTTTTTATAAATAAATACATCACAACACTTAATCTAAAAGTATCTCCTGGCATGCTGTGAACATCTCAGACCGATGATATCTAACAATGTAGAAGGATCTGAAGGAGGTGGTTTTTCTTCTGATGATATTGAGGTAAAGACGTGTTTCCAAATACTATCCATCACCTCGCTGTGTGTGTGTGTGTGTGTGTGTGTGTGTGTGTGTGTGTGTGTGTGTGTGTGTGTGTGTGTGTGTGTGTGTGTGTGTGTGTGTGTGTGTGTGTGTGTGTGTGTGTGTGTGTGTGTGTGTGTGTGTGACAGAATGTGTGAGATACTGCAGGTGTGTGGGTGGTGGAGACAAGAATTGGATGGAGAAAGAGAGAATGAGAAAGTGAACAAGAGAGAGAGAAAGAGAGAGAGTGAATCATTCCCTGAACAGACCACCTCGACAGCGTGATATCAGATGCATTATTTGATGATTGGATCGCTGGCTACAAAAGCTGATAGATCTCCGCCTGAAATTGATTTCTGTCTGGATGTGACTCACACACACACACACACGCACACACACACACACACACACACACACACACACACACACACACACACACACACACACACACACACACACACACACACACACAGAGGCTATGAGACAGAAAGCCAGGGGAAACTAATTACCAGTTTACGGAGTGTCTGAGAAACCTGAACCTGAAGGAAAACACCTGAAGGACTGGCAGGCTGGCAACGAGAGACAAAATAAATTGGGAAATTAATGTTCTATTATTGGACTGAGAGTGTGTGCGGGCTGTTATTATAAAGGGTATGATGATTTGATCGCCTTTAGGGTGACTTTTGGTCCTTCTCAGGGGCAGTTTTATTGGACTATGAAAAATAATACAGTTGCACTGCATATTGGCAAATACAAGCTGAGTTTGAGAGGCTAAGATTTCTTTCATTTTAAATTAGCATGTACCCAATTGTAATCGGCACGGAGCAAATGATTTTTCTGCTGCTCCAGGCTGTGCAGGTTCATTTTTACCCCCATGTTCTCAGATTATCCAGGATTTTATTATTGTTAAAGAGCATTATGCCTTTTTTTCTGGCTCTCAGTTGTGTTCATGAATGTGGTTTTCTACGTAGATGTGCATGTCTGTTTGAACTTAAATTAGAAATGGTGCATTCTCTTGTTGCACAGGTGATAACAGTGGTGTGTGCATGTGAAGGACGGTGGATAAAGTATAGTCAGTGTTCACTATGAGACAAACAATCCCTAAGAATCAAAGTCATTTTCAGACTGCCGACTGCGAGCCGGGCCTTATCGCCCGACTTTAGTGACGGACTCCTAATGCTCTTGTGGCTGAAAGGGAACAAATCCCTGCAGCCAGGTTACCAAATCTTGTGAAAAGCCTCCCAGAGGAGCTGTGATAGCAACATATAAATGCCCATGGATTTTGAATGAGCTCTTCAACAATGTCACAGCACAAGTAATACTGATCAAATGATTTGTTGTTATGTGTAGGGGATTTAATTTCCACAAAGCCTTTTAGCTGTACCAGCCACGCACACAGGCCACAACATACGCCGAAGGCCTTTGGGTGTCCACACAAGAAAGGACGCAGGCCTTACTTAAACCTTGGTGAGCTCCACTAACTTCAAATCTTTGAATTTGGGTGACATATTCCTTTATTACAATGGTCTCACTCCCACGCTTGGGCAGTAACCCCGCGGCTTCTTAATACCCACACACAAGGCACCCTTTAGTGTCTGAATGAGATGCGCCAGGTTTTTCAACTGACTCCAATGTAAACCCACCTGCATCATTATTCATTTTCACTTTCACTTTCCGTCAGAGCTATTACATTTGCCGAAGAGAAGAAGAAACGGTGGAAAGCCGGCTCTGTAATATTTAGCAGCATACGTATCAGTCTGACTTGTTTGATTTATGGTTGTACTATTGTAGCTGTGTTATGAGTTGACTTACCTTTGGTTATGAGTTATGTGTTGGCCTATATTATTGTTTAAGCACAATGCTGCAGACAGTTTATAGGATTGTGTTTTTTTTTCCTATTTTGGCTGAGTACGCTCTAATTAAATGGAGATATTCTAATTATATATGAAAATGTCTAGTTTAATGAACGTATGTCTTTGTCTGGAAAGTAATGGCATTTGTGTACATTTATCCCTTGTTTTCTGGGAAGGTTTTCAACCTGACTCTACTGCCAATCACAATAACTCTCAGTGCTCTTATTACTTTTACTACAACAAAACTGGGCTGGAACAAAGAAAACAAACCAAAGGGAGTTTAGAATAATAATGAGAAAAAGAGTGAGTTGTAAATATAATATGTTGCGTAATGCAATATAACAAAAATAATTGTAAAGAAATTAATCTGAATTGTATTATGTTTGGCATAGGCCTATATTATTAGATATTTAACTTTTAATGGACTAACTTTATGGGTTCCAGTCTGTTACATTGCTGTGCGCTCATGTGTGAAAGTCAATGCTCTGCGTAAGCCTCTACGTGATATAGTTCAGAGTGGTCTGAGACTGATTTGATGTGCTGTGTTAATTGGCTTCATGGCAAGCTTGGCACTATTGTCTTTTGGTACTGAATGCGACACGCGCCACGCAATAGTTGGACTGTGTACTGACGTGTGTTATGTAAACACGTGTTTACCACCAAGGTCGCAGCAAACACCTGGTTAACATAAACACTTAGGTTTAGGAAAAACATCATTACCTACACTGCGGTGAAGGCCTATCAATTGATAATAATAGTAAAAAGATACAATTACCATTATCAACCATTATCCTTTAAACTTCCTTCCTTCTTTAGTGGCTGTGACTCATCCAGTAATATTTAAGTATTACTTGTTAGCTTGTTCAGCACCGTCAAGTAAGATGACTTTTTGTTGCCTTTCTCCCATTCAAATTATTGTAAATTGAAAAATTTACAATAAGATAAGATACTTTAAGCGACTTGGGATTTAGTTTAAATGACAGAGGCGAGCGACATTTGTTATTTGCAGCACTAATTTACTTTCAGAAATAAGTCAGATGAGGCAAAAAATAGCAAATCGACCTTTGAAAAGCAGGTAAACCGACTTTAGGCTCACCTTCTGCTATATTCTGTATAAGAGTATTAGTGGTCATGGTGATGTTGTTACTGGTACGTGTGTGTGTGTGTGTGTGTTGGGTTGGGGGGTTACCTCTCTGTCAGAACTCTTCTGTCACACTCGGTAATGATCAAAGCTCTCCCTGGGACCCCCTACCGTACACACTCACAGCCAACCAGCCAACTGGACAGGAATTGCTCAGCCATGCAGCCCGCGCTCCACACGGCTCATACAGGATCTCTCACACACACACACTTTAACATACACACATACATGCACGCTACGACTCTCCTGTTTTGTGTCTTTCTTCCCTCCAAAACCTTTATTCTTTTCTTTTTTCCTTCACAGTGCTCTTTCAGCTCTTCAGTTTCAAGTAAAACGTTCTCTGTTTAATCACCGCTCGCTGTCTCCGTGTCTTCTCCTGCAGGTTCATCTTGCTGCTACGCTGCGTTTCTCCTTCTGCTTCTTGTGCTGGTTCACAGTCTCTTTCTTTATATTCCTTCTTTCTCTGCTCACTTTGTTATCAGATTCAATGTTCAAGACTTCCACTTCAGCCTGTTTGCTTTCCTGTTGTGTTCATAGAATTTCCTTCTTTCAGTCTTTCTTGCTTTACTTCGATTATTGTGATTGATGCCTCTGTGTGACACCTCCAACCTTTCATTCCTTAATGGTACAATCTTTACTATTTTCACTCTTTTCCCATTATTTCTGGTGCATCCTTTCCTCGGATAGATTGATCATATGACCTTGAATGTACAACCACCAATGGGTTGCATTTCTTCTCTACTATGTTCTTTCTTTTCCTCGTCTCATTTTGTCATGACATATTAACAAAATACTCTTTTTATTTCCTCCAATTTGCTTCTACATTCTTGCTACATCTCTCCTCCCCTCCCTTCTTCTCCTCCCCTCCCTTCTTCTGTCTCTTCTTTCTCTCATCTTTTCCTTTCAGTTGTCTTTTCATAAAAGACTGACCTGATTTGATCCATTTTGTTTGTACTGTGTCTTTTAACTGTTAGTGTCTCTGCATGAATCCCAGCCTCGAGACGGTCTTCCTAGGATGAGGTAAGCCTCATTTTCACCAAGAAAATAATGCCTCTGCATAAAAAAAACTTCAAAAGACTCATAATGTAGCTTCAGTTCTTCTCAGGGTTGTACTCTATTTTGTCAACAGGTTACAACCCCGATGAAAACCTATATACGCTGTTGGACTGTCGTCCCCGCGATTACTGGAGTGATTGAAACCCTCTCCCTTCATCATGAACCACTGATTCATGTTACGACTCTGTCATTTTAAAGGAGAGCAGGCATCCCACCATCCTCCTCCTCCGTGCCCTGCGACAGCCCCGCAGAGCAGAGAGACAGGAAATGGAGCAGAGAGACGCGACAGCGCAGCACGAGATTGGAACCAAACCCGCACACGCGCACACATCTGCACTGATACACCGAAACCACCAGGAAGCCCCGTTTCTTTTCTGGCTTGCCGCCCTCAGAGATGCTTTTCTGCTCCGCTCACAACTGTCTAACATGCTGGGATATAGTTTTAGATGAGCTATAAATGCTTTGGATCCCACGACAGGAAATATTTTGTCTGTGGTGGACAGCCCTATTAGCTACAGCGGCTTTGCCGTTTATATATGTTTTCTTTTCAATTCAGCATTTGCTTTCAACTTTTGTGTTACAATGTCTGTTTCATGCTGCATTAGTAATATATACATGAAGGCTATACATGTGTTGCTGCAGAAGCAAGACAAAGTCCATTCATAGCAACTAGTCTCAAAACAGTAAAGCCTTGTTTTCTTCATGGGATTAATATCACTGTAAACTGCAGAGTCTCTCATTTCATTTACAATGGGAGCAGATTTAAATCTTATTGTGTCATATTAGACATATATTCGTATCGTTTTTCTCCACCACTGGCATTGGTGCGTTGCTCCACCTTAATACACTGCCAACCCACCTGAAAGAATCTCATTAGTAACGGTTTGAGATGAGACTTTTCTGATGTGCTGTTTCAGGGGCTTCTCAATGCTAATAACAGCATGGATTTTAACTTGACAAAAATAGCCCCAGTCGAAACGAATCCAAAGCTATTCCTGCCTTGTGTGTTAATCTAGACAAAATGCATCACTAAACTGCCAGCGTAAAGTCATCATAAGCTGCCGCACATGTTTCTCAGTAGAAATGTGAAACCCAATTCAGACTCCAGAACTGGATCACAGATTACTGTACTATAGCTGGCCGGGGCTGAGTGTGCACTGCACCCAGAACAAAGCAGACACAGCGAGAAAAGACAGAGAGGATAAAAGAGCACGAGAGAAACCCAGAGAGGACAATTTTGAAAAAAAAAAAACTTCCCGTCATCGGCTCTGTGGTGCTGAAATCCCCTCTCTCAGCTCTCTGGCTGGTGAACAAGCAGGGAGCCACAATAGCCAGCAGATTCCCCCGGATTTGGAGCACAAAGGGTGGGCAGTCGTCCACCCAATAACCCTCAAAACCCCCACCACCCTGCCACATGCATCCCTCCGCTCTCTTATCGCCCCACACTCCATCCCTCCATCCGCATGGCCTTCCATTCGATCTGACCGTCAGTGGCTGCTTGCAGTAACCGGCCAACTGAAACGATAGAATACACAGTGAATGCATGTGTGTGTGTGTGCACACACACTTATCCAATAAATCCTGGAGATTTAGCCAACTGTCACTGTCCTGCCAGACAATAATGTCATAGTTGTGGTAATTGGAGTTTTGCTCCAAGCACAAACACACATGTTTGTGTTACTCTGTGTGTGTGAGGACAATAACGGAGCCCGTCTTTATTCCTAAACGCCAATTTAATCATGCATTCACTCTAAAATAGACTTGAATTACCTCACTTTGCAGAAATAGCAATTGTATAAAAAGTGAGTGTTTCACGTGATAAACACACGGACTTTCCATTAGCTCTGATATGTATTTATAAAGTTTAAGTGCAGGCTCATTAAAAGTGACTTGCTCTCGTCACACGTGGACCCAGCGGAGGAAAGCCCTTGACCCATTTCCAGTCCCCACCCTTAGCTTAAGAAATGCATGCCTTTAAATGTATTGCAGCCAGGTGTTTAGTGCACTTGAGTTTGGCATAATCATTAGGTTGGTCTCAGACAATTAAACAATGAGACGATTTAGCTCAATTAATGACTAATGTCTAATGTCGCAGGCACTGTTATGTTCCTGCCTGAAGCGAAGGTACGGAGACGGCAGCAGGTGGCTGAGTGTAGCACAGCGATGGAGCATCCACTTAGCCAAGTTACAACTACCAATTGTGTGTGTGTGTATGTGTGTGTGTGTATGTATGTGTGTCTGCATTTCCATGAGAGTTTGCCAAACGCCTGACTCTAATCACCGGGAGTGTGCCACTTGTGTCTGCCATGGCAGTGATAGTAATTGCAGCAGCATTTGGCTCCACTGCTAATAGAAGTGTGATGAGCAGCCGGGCGTCCGTTGGGACTGATCGCCTCTTCAGAAATGGACAGCATGCGTTTAGTACGACTCAGTTAAAAAAAAAGAAGGAAAAAATGCAGTTTTAATGTTTATTTTTATTCTTTGTGATGAAGGCTCATCTGTGAGGAAAAGATGGAGGAGGGCAAAAGGTTTCCAAGAAGACAAAATAATGGATATATAAAGGGCGAGGGTCTATGTCTAATGGAGAAGAGCATTTACTTAAGAATCACAAAGAGTTAGGAAGTGTATCATCTCAAAACTAAAACATGGAGAGCACAGACCTCCGCTAAGGCCGTTTCCATGAGAGAAAAACAAAGCGTGTATCCGCCATGTGATTCGGATCCGCTCCGAAATGTAACGGGTTCTTCCTTGGCCCACGCCATAGCCTTCAACCAAGTTTCATGAATATCAGGCCGGGAGTTTTCTGTTGACGAACAGAAATACAAAAAAACTGAACCAAGAACATAACCTCCTTGGTGGAGGTAATGAATCCCCTATGGAGTTGCAAACAACACTTTTGGGCTGTAAAGGACTACTCCATACTGCCTAAACTAGCTTCCCTGAGGTCACCCTCAGAGACAGGATTAGGGACTCAGAACAACTGAAATCCAGTGTATATACTGTAGGTTGGGCATCTAATCAGGATGGCACCTATTCTATCTAACTAGGGGGAGATTTTGTGCTGGACCTAGAGTATCCTCTCAGGATGCCCCTGGAGGAGCTGCAGGACGTGGCTGGGCAGATGGACATCTGGGCTGCTTTGCTTAGCTTGCTGCCACAGTGAGCCAGACCAGGATAAGTGATGGAAAATGGAAAGATGGAATGGGGGATGATTCATGTGGTTTTGTACATTTTTAGCCCATATATGAATCATGTATAAACTACATCAAACAAAAACAAAATGCAAAAGCACAGGTGTTGAACTACCTTTGAAGGTAACCTTTTTGCTATTTCAGTGTATCAGAACACTCAGAAAAATCAGTTTGTGTACATTCACAATTTGGTTTGTTAGAGCTTTCAATGGTATCCCACAATGTTGATCAGCTGATTGAGCTTCCGGATTTGAACTTTTGACAACAGACTTGGTGAATGCAATCGTTGATCAATGCTATATACGGCTGTCAACTCTCAAATGATGACGTCAGCTCTTTTGTTAAAGGCTCTACCAAAGAAGAATATTCAAAGCAGCATGTGTGCACAACTGCATTGTCACGAAGAACCTGCGCATGACACAGCACTGGTCAAGGAAATATTTTCACATCTTACTCTTTGCTCAGAGATTTTATATACACCAGTTTCATGCAGCTCCAAACATGCAATCAGTCCTAAACCCACAGGTTAACTCCGAAATGTCACACAATCCGTTATTGCTGCAGTATTATCAATCAATAAGTCGAAGGGTTCAAGCTGTTTATAGAGATTTTTTACAATCAATCCCAACTTTCTTTTTTTACAACCGTTTTTTTCAAGGCTGCCTTAAGCGGCAACAAGACGCCCGGCCTCTTATTCTCCACCGCTGAGACGGCGTCAAGAGGATCAGCGGCTCAGCTGACCCACAAAAGGTTAAAAAATCTGATTTTCTGCTCTCTTGTAAATGTAACCAGTGACTCATACCAGACTGCCTTCAAAGCTGGCTCCCACTTCCAAACAGTTTCTGGGCAAATGACCAATGCTATCAAAGAAAAAAAGCTTTGATTCCCATGGCATGTTTATTGATCATAACACTGGCTTTTGATATGTGCTGCCTAGAAGGGGGAGCTCTCCCCTGCATATCAATGGAGTCCCACTGACAGGCAGATAGAGTGGGAATATCATCAAGGGCCTATTCATATATTTCAAATTTTTCTATTGCAGCCTATTTTCATCTGTTATGTTCAATTCTGCCTTGTACTTTTCATTTTCTGCAGGTTTTTTCTCCCTCGCTTATTTCAATCCTTTGTCACTTCCTCTTGCTCACCTTCTCTCTTTAACCCATGTTTTGTGGATAATCACAGAGCATGCCACAGCCAGGCAAAAGCAGCCAGAGTTTGCATGAAACATAAAAACCTAATGATCCTGTCCCTTTTTTCAAAGGTTAAAACACCTAAAGCAAAGATGAAAAGACACATCCTTTCTTTTTTTTCCGCCCTTCTGTGTGTTTTTTCTATGCATTATCATTCTGGTTTTGCACTAATGATCATTCAAATAGTAGATGGAAATGTAATGAAAACATACAGCCTTAGTAGGAGCCCACCTGTATGATTACACACACTTTTATCAAAATGTATTTTTAATGTCGTGCACTGACTTTGAAAGATTAGAAGTGAGGAATCTATAACCCTTTCAGTACATTGTGTTACATATATTTCTGCTAAGATGTGAGAACATTTTTCTTTGCAGATGCTGAGAAATTAAAATTCCTGTCATTCCCAGACTGACTACTACATGTTTGATTACAGCTGTGAAATCTCTGTCATGCTTCACCGCTGCCTCATGCATCACATCCATATTCACAGTACAGAGCAGCCTTCTGCACATTATTACCTTTTTACAACCGTTGCCAGAGCAGGGATACCAACTAATAACTCATGAAGAGTCAAATGCGTTTATAAATTCAAAACAAAAAAACAATTTAAAATTTGCCATACTTCATGCTGTACATATTTGATCCCTTCAAGATCGTTTTTTATTTGCATGGCTTCTGGATGGCAATGTCAGTCAACTACTTTGGTCCAGACTGAAATATCTCAACAATTATGTGATGGATTGCTAAGAAATTTGGTTAAAAACATTTGTGGTCCCCAGAGGATGAAGCACAATAACTTTGATGATCCACTGACTTTTCATCTGCCGGCACCATAAAGCCACATTTTTGAAGGTTTTGTACAGATATTCATCTATCACTATACCTATCACTGCTCCTGCTAACTTCCCTCTTCTTTTCTATGTTAAGCTGCTGTTGCATTTAACATAGAATTCTCAACTTTGCTGAGCACAACAAAACATTATCCAAAAACATGTTGCCAGGCCTTCAAAAGTAAAAGCTTGGTTATGATCAGCTGGTAATGAGAGTAGCAAAACAGCCGCGGGCATCATCACAAACGCCTGTTTGATATTACCAATAATCAGGATGGACTGTTAAAGTGACTGATATCTTATCTCTGACGTCTGCCTCCAATTTGCACTTGATGTGTGATGGGCAACTTAGCTATTCTTTATGATGAGCGGAGGCAAAGGGCACTCCAACATGTCCATTACTGCTCTAAAGTGACGTTTAAGATGTGAAAGAAATGGAATCTGCCTGCAGCCTTTCAGTAGCGTGGAGTGTTGTTGCATGCATACATATTTCTGCTTGTAACAGCAACTGAGAAACTACAGAGCGTTTCCAAAATTTCAATCAAATCTATTACAGTTTATTCACAAATTCAGCGCTGAGCATGTCAAAGAACATATGATATTTAATTTGGGATGGTCTCATTATTTGGTGGTTTAACACAACATCGGTACTGTTAAGTGATGCATTATGTCCTCACTGGGTCCTAAAGACGTACAGACCTGTGGGTGTGTTTGAGCTATGAAATAAGATCTGGGTAGTAACATCCTTTGACATTTGGATCTGAGTGGCTGTCGTCAACATGAGGAAACTTTCATCAGATCCTGTCTTTACACACCTGCTTCCCATTTTTTTATACTCTCCTCATCTTCACCTACGGATTTACTCTCCTGTATTTTCTCTTCCTCTGTTCCTCCTTTCCTTTTTCCGCCCATCTTCTCTCTCCTTCTCTCTTTTATCATTAGAGCGATGTGTCAATCAGAGCACATTGTGGTTAAATATCACATGTCTGTCACTGTACCTTAAAAAAGTAGTGTGTAGGATTTAGGGGGATTAATTGGCTGAAATATAATATAATATAATATATTAGTGTAATATCACCTAAGAATAATTGTGTTTTTGTTAGCTTTGAATGAGCCGTTTATATCTATAGGGTGCAGGTCCTTCACGGATTCCGTCATTGGTGTACCGCCGTGTTTGTCCAGTAGACCAGAGCGGACAAACCAGTTTTTCACATTTTTACATAACCTGAAGGCCACCGTGGGGTGAGCAGAGGGGTGTTTAGTTGGATGCTATCTGCAACCTCACCACGAGATGCCACTAAATCCTAAACATTGCTCCTTTAAGGCGCTGTTATCACCATTATTATTGTATTATTAGTCTGGCTTTCAAGGAAGTTCTAAGTGTCAAATTATGGTCAGCGAAAAATCAGTATTGGCCTTCAAAACCCAGATGAGTTGACCTTTAACCTCCTCTCATAAAATTCCTTCTCACGTGGATCAATAAATACCATTTTCAATAACCCTGTGTGCTGTACCTCTACTTGGAGTAGATAGATGGTTTACCACATCAACAGAAGCACACACCGTCCATGAATGCTGAATCTAGTCCGCCCTTATTTAGTCATTAAGATGGATGTGTATTGTTGTCCAGTATCTCGTCAGGGATAGACAGCCTGACACAACTTCATGTTTACTTTGTGAAAACAACCTGTTTCTGATTGTTCATGTTCGAGACAAGGGCTGTTGCTTGTGAGTTCAGCTCAATGAATTGATCAGAGTTTTATCCAGGCAGTGTAACATGTAGCTGTCTATGGTTTTACATATCTCAGAACAGACCGTGTCCATTTCCTTACACAGTTTACATAAGATGCTTTCAGTGTTATTCAGATTGGACAGTAAAGCTGCCACGGTACTGTCAATTTTGTTTTGTGTTGTTATTGGCTTACATCGACGCAGCAACAGCAGGATGTGCTTTTGGTGCATGTTAGTGCATGTGAGCGTGTCCCACTGGCTAGCTCTGCAGCTTCTCTGCATACGGCGGTAACAGCTGATAATGCCATCCTGACCGACAGCGTTGTTGCAGAAGTGTAGCCCTCCGCAACTCTGTCGGTGCTTTCGCAGTAATTTGCAACAGGTAGTTAGGCTGCAACCTCCGGTACTGACGAGTGAAGCCAATGCGAAAGTGTCTTAAAACTTGCATTCTCTCTGCTGGCCAGCAGGGGGCGACTCCTCCGGTTGCAAAAAGAAGTCAGATTGTCTTGAAGTCTATGACTCTATTTTTCACTTGATTTATCAGTAAACATTGTAAACAGTTTATGGTCTGAATTAGTTTCAAGTCTTCTTCAATACAGCATGATGTTGATTAAGTAAATGATGGTCCATTTAGAGTCAACGAGACTACAAAGCGGATTATGCTTTAGGGCGGGCTTACTGTGATTGACAGGTCTCTGCCGCTACGAGAGACATCGCTTCTCTGCATTCCAAATATGGCCACTTCCGATCACCGGTTGCCAAAAGTCAAAATGGAGATGGCGAAATTGCCGAACTCGAGACTTCAAAACGGCAGTCCACAAACCAATGGGTGACATCACAGTGACTACGTCTACTTCTCATATACAGTCTATGCTGGTAGCACTGTTAGCACTGGTAGCACTGTTAGCACTGTTAGCACTGTTAGCACTGGTAGCACTGTTAGCTATGAGCCGCCGGCTCACCGTCGACATGTTGAGAGGTAATTGAAATGCTTCCAATCTTGGATCTTGCCCCTTTGAAAACTGATAAAATGTTAAGTGTAAAAAAACTCAGGTGTAATAAATGGCATTAAATTGTTGACGTTCAGACAGCTGGAGTGGGAAATTGTGAAAGTTATGTAAGATTTTAGAATTATAGAATAATCTAAACTCATGCTTGGATAATTACATAAATAACGCCTTGAATTCATTAATAGTTGACTGTTAAAACAACAGTGATTACACAGTGAACACATCTTTTCAACTCAACACTTGTCATGCACATTGAGATGACAATGTCTAGTTCTGTATTAATGAAGAGCTATTCTGATTATTGAAACCTTATTTCATGTTCTTATGTTTTTTTGTTTTGTTTCTGTCAGGGATTTTGAAAGATTCGCCACAACTTTCCGAATGCGACTGCAGCCATGTGTGCTGTGTCACCTCTTCTTTATTATCATATCCATCTTTCTCTTTTAGTCTAATTAACTCTCGTTTATTGAACTTTATTAAACCAGGCAGTTCGGAATAAACCCATCTAACTTTAATGGCTTGAGAGAAGCAAATGATCCTTTCACTTTTTTATTTTATTATAACATCGAATGAGGACTGGGGAAGGGTTGGGAGTGTTGCGGCTTGAACGCTCCTATGTACTTCATTTTCTATCTTTCTTTTGCTTCTCCACCACCTATTTCTTACTTCCACACATTGCTCCTCTTCTTTCTCACCCCTTCATCCTTCCTCTCACCAGCTCCTGTCTTCTTTCATTTCTTGGTATTTCCTCTCGCTCTCTCCTCTACGTCCCCCATCCTTTCCCCTCTTTTGTCCTCTGTCACCTCCTTAGCCTCCCCTTGCTATTCCTCCCTCCTCTTAAACTATCCTCTTCCCTTCATCTTAACCTCCTCCTGCACGGTACCCTCTTACCTCCCTTTCATCTCCCCGGCTCCTTCTTCTTAACCATTTGACCATCAATCCTGTCTCCCACTTCTCCCACCCCTGAGGCTCCCACCTTCACCTCCTCTTCGTGCCCCCCTCCTCCTCTTACTCCTCTTCCTCCTCCTCCTCCTCCTCCTCCTCCTCCTCCTCCTCCTCCTCCTCCTCCTCTGCCCGGCATGACGTGGGACCAGATCAAGGAACTGTGTTGCCGGGAGTAACAGGGATTGAGAGCGACGCGTTGGAATGCAACTCCAGCCGAGCCCCTGAGAACAGGAGGAGGAGGAGGAGGAGGAGGAGGAAGGGGAGAGCGAGAGCAAGTATTTCCACTTTATCCCTGTGAAGTGTTTCTCCAAAATTCTCTCTTTTTCTTGTCCTATTCACCTCTTAGCTTTCCTCTTCATCTCGTGTGTTTCTGTGTCTCTGTCTCGCCTGTAGACACATTGTAGCTGCGTCTCTTTTGTTTTGCCCTCCTCTCTCTCTGAAAAGAGGGTGCCGGTGACTGTTATTCTCCATTTCCTTGCTGCTCTCTCTCCTTATCTCCTTACGGACCTGTCTCTCTCCTCATCTTTTATCTGATATTACATTAACTTTGTTTGGGCTTTTCCTTTCTTTTCTTCTTTTCTTTACTGTCTCTACTTCCTTGTCTGTTTTTTGGGGGCTTCTGTTTATCGGCCGTCAGTCAGGCCGTACACCCAGCCGTCTGTTTGTCTGGCTCGCAGTGTAAATGCCAGTGAAAGAGACAGAGGGAGAGAGAGGGCAAACACATGGAGATGCAGATGGACACACACACACACACACAGTCACACATTCTCTCGCTCCACTGTGCCACCGTACACACACTCTCTCTACTTTATCAGCAGAATGAAAGTGCTTTCTGGCGGTATTTGAATGAGACAGAAAAGAGCCTTATTCAGCCCCTCTGCCCGGCTTTTATTAACACTGCGCGTCACTGAGGCGACATAAGCCTCCCCTCCCTCACACCCCATGTCTGCCTCCTCACACACACACACACACACACACACACACACACACACACACACACACACACACACACACACACACACACACACACACACACACACACACATACACACACACAGGCAGAGGGAGGTCTCCTGTTCAGGTATGATGATGCCCCCTCCTTGCTTTTTTTTCCCCCCTTTCCCTTTTCTCTCATCCCTCTTTTTCATTGGCTCCTCCTCACTCAGGGGCTTTTGTTACCCCCTCCTCCTCCTCTCCTGTTCCACCACACCTCCCTCTCTCTCCCTTTCTCTCGCTCTGTCTGTTTGCCTCTGCCACTAAATGGAAATACGCACAGATGCGTAAAGGGGCGATCAAACTCCTCACATCCACCGGTGGCAGCGGCAGCATCACCGACCCCCTTATCTTTGGACAAGAGGGCCAGAGCAGGGGACAAACTACTATCCTGGACAATTGTTCACGCCTCATGCAGAAGCGACCAGAAGCCCAACCACAAGCATGGAGCCCACCTGTTTGAAGCCGGTCCCTGTTCGCTCGGATCAACCGGCGGAGCTCATGAGCTCTAGCAGCCCGGCCAGAGGACGCAGGCAGAGGGGCACAGAGGCGTACGAGGACCCACGCGGTGTCCCGGCTCGGATGCTCGCTTCTTCTTCTTCTTCTTCTTCTTTTTCTTCTTTTTCAGGAGCTGCAGTTGCTCGTCTGTGGCGATCCAGAAATAGCAGCAGTCGGTCTAGAGGTTGTGTGAGGGAGCGTCTGAAGAGGTTTATTTGCGGTAGTTATGTTTCCAGCAACGAATTTTCCCGTTTTGTGTGATTTTTTTTGTACCTCTCTCGTCGCCTCTATTTTGAGTTTTCAGCTTTGATGCCACTTAGTCTGCCAGAGTCGTACTAATTAGCGTCTTGATTGACAGCTCGGTAATTGGATTTATTTCATATCCGCTCCTTGAAGTTGTGAAGCCTCTTAAGGCACGACAGGATTGGTTTCTAAAGGCTTCATTTCTGTAGAAAGCAATAATAACATACAGACTTGTAGGGTTATTTGTTGGGGTTTATTTTAGTTTTAATGCCACTTGGCAAATACTCAATCCTTTTCCATGTCATTCCTGGAGCTTATGAGGCCCAAGAATGCAGGGCAGGATACGCATTTCAGGCAGAAGAGAGAGATTATTTTATATTTCACAAATATATTGTACAAAAAAATCCATAACCTTCACTGAGGTCTTTCTTAGTGAGTCTCTTATCAGTCTTAAAATCAAATATAGTTCAGTCTTATGATTCAGGAATATTCCAGAAATAAATGTCCATATGTGGCAGAATGAGGAGGTTGTTCACTGAAAAGATGTGACTCTTGATTAAAGGAGAACAAGTTGTTTGTTCTGTGAAACACGTGAAATCATCTCTCCCTCTGACAGGTTTTTAATATGGGTTTGATAAAAATGTGTAAATTTGGTGCACTTTGCAGCATGTGGTTCCTATCCAAGAGGTCAACAGGTGCCACAGCTCATTGGTGGAAGAGTTGACCCCTCCTCTTAGAGAGCAAATGATTAAGGGAGCTTTTTTTTAATTTCTTTTTTTATTAAATCCTAACAGTTAGATTTACACTAATACAAAATGCCTGATTTAACTTTTAAATCATTGTTGCACAGTTGGGGCCTATTTGCTGGAAAAGAAAAGTTTTAATGTCATTTAATAAAACATAAGCGTCACAAAATGATTATAATATGGAGAGCATATGGAGAGTTTCAAAATAAACACATTTTTTATAAAATTAGACATAGATTTGAACTCTATTTCCAATACTTGCACATACTTGTTGCCAAGTAGAAAACAATATCTCAATTGATCAAAAAGATATTTCAAACAAACATGCATGAATGCATTTTTGGAAACTCGTAAAATGTTTGTACGTAGCTGTTTTCTACGTTTCTGTTAGCATAACCACCTGGATGAGTGTTTCTGTTTCTTTCTTATTGATTACAACGGTTGTTCAAATGTACTAACAAAGTGTGCTATTTGTGCCCTTGGAAACGCTGAGGGGGTGCGACAGTGATGTATCTGTGGTTGAGGAGATGAACATAGAGTATATTTTGTGGTAAGAATATGTTGGGATCGAAAAGAATAGACCCGTGCTGTAATCCAATATCTCAAAAGGGACTTTCTGTGACCACACCAAGTGTGTTAACAAGTCAAAATCCTTCAATTTCTCAAGAAAAATTAAATTTGTACACCATAGAGGAGGGTGGTTCAGTCTGATCCTCAAGAGCCGAGAGCTTCACAGTTGGAAATCCAGCTGCCAGGAGACGCTGAGGGGATAAACAGTGGATGCCACCTGTTGCCACACCACAGCACTGGATGGCATCACTCATCCTTTGATGAGGCTTCACATGTTCCCCCTTAAACGTTATCTGTCTTCTTGTCAGTGCGTTGACCAGTCTTCGTTCCAGTATGATGCCGTATCCTCACTATACCCAGTGTCGTCCTCTATCAGCTCTCTTCGACTCTGGGTGTCGATGTCCTTCGCCTGCTGTCATTTTCCAGTTTTGCAGGCCCCAGGGGTATTTGAACGTCTTTCCATCTATCATCCGACTCTCTGTGTGTGTGTGTGTGTGTGTGTGTGTGTGTGTGTGTGTGTGTGTGTGTGTGTGTGTGTGTGTGTATGCCTGTCTCCTTGCTCTCAAAATCCAGTCTTCCCAATGCCCAGTGCGCTGTATGGCTTTTTATTCCTATCTGACTGTACTGATGGTTCATATAGGGATGGAAGCCATGCACCGCGCTGGGAGCACAGCACACTGGACCGTGGATTCGAGCCCTGTCATTCTCACATAAACACACTCAACTATATGTACAAGCACACTCTCAAGAGCCTCTATGCTCAAGGGAGGCAATAAATGCATGCACACATCCAGGAGACCGTGGAGCGAAAAACCTGTCACACAGAAATATGGAGGCACACGCACTCCACACATAAACTTGCATTCATTTATGCGTATATGCAGTAGGTATGCATATGTATTGTGCGTGCTTTATGCATACACACATTGCAGGACAGAAATGGTCCCCTGGTCCCATCAAGCCCTATACTGCAGCGAGTCAGTCTGAAGCTGTCTGGCTGTATCAGCTGACAGACGGCTCTCTGAAGTGAAACACACACATCTGCTGAATCACAACATGATCGATACGGATCACAACAGAGCAGAATGAAAATTAAATTGAACTGAAATTAACCGAATTGATTGGGACTGAAGAGGCACAACTCGTTGTATTCATTCAATTCATTCAATTCTTATTCAGGGTCCCAATGGGATGAAGAAAGTATCCCAGCATGCACTACGTGGAAGGCTTTGAAACTCCCAGGAAATGGCTGAAACAGAGAGACTATTATCCACAATATTGTCATTTCTTGAGCCAGTAAATGAGAGAGTCTGAGGTCCTCCTAACACAGTTGTTAGGAAACCAATGCAAATCAAAATTAAGATATTTTTGTTAATGAAGTGAGACATTGTGATGTTCTGTTCCATTTAAATTATATAAAACAAAATCAGAAAACCTTGTCACAGAATCATAAGACACATTTTCCAGAGAAAACATGGAGATACGTGAAACATTGCACTTTTACCTACACATTCACTTAGAAGTAAAATAGAATATAATTAAATAGAGACGTAAATCTGCGACATCTGCTTTTGCTTCAGAAGACTTGAAATTGTACGCAAGGAAACATAAAAGTACCGTTTCTGCCTGTGACTACTTATTTCAGACCTGGCTACTAAAGCCTGGGGATTTTGCCCAACATGAGACCATCAGCCATTAGTTCTGTGCACACTGTAGAATTAATTCACCATCATACTGATATAAAATGTGCACCAGAATCCATCAATTATATTATTTTCTTATATGTCTGAAAATTTCATTATTACCACTCAATCTAGGCTCACTAAATCTGTGGTATAAACATTCATATCACGAGAGAAAGTGACATAAATTACTGATGTATGAGAAATTTGAGAGAGATCAGTATTGAAGTCCTCATAAATTATATTCCGTCACTTTGTTAGAGTAAACCTGTCATGGAACTGCGGCTCTGACATTGAGAGCTCTGTAAATGGCTTTGGCGGTTTTGCATTGTTTTATGTAACGTTTGTATATTACACCATATATAGCACCATTTTTCAAAATCTGGTATGGCCCTTTAAGGTCAGCTGTGGATCTACAGACTGAATTATTCTACTTTTGAACTCATTATGTGCCTTTACTTCAAATAAAAGAAATGAACAGATGCTATTGTTGACAGACGGTTGTGTAGCCACCTGGCACGGGTGTCTCTTTTATAAAACCCCATGGATGTAGTTATATATGTGTCACTGCAAAGCTGTCAAATCTCAAGATGACACTTTAATATCAGGAGGATGAACACCTCATCTGTGACTTGCTGTAGTTAAGCCTCATATATGGCACAACATCGCCCCTCAGTGTCCATAAAGTGGAATTAGCCTACAACGCTTTAAAAAAACACAAACTATATATTAAACTGTCAAGATAGCAGCAGGGATGTGTGTCAGTCTGAACAGCTGATAAGAGATTTGTGGGGGAGGTTTAAGTAGAAGAAGGACAGTTGGGCGACTTTGTGCAGGTGCAATATTAACAGCGAAGAAGAAGAAGGAGCGGAAGTGACGTCAGACGTCAGCCTCCAAAACAAACGGAGTGCTCTTTCTTGACTTATGAAAGCTGCAGATGGAAATGTTGGATAACTGCTGTTTCCCTTCCCTTACACAACATCACGTGGAGAGCTGAGCGACGTCCGCGGGTCTAGTTTTGCCGAAAGACACTTGGATTCAAAGAAAGTGATTTTTATTGGTACAAGTTTGAGGAAGACAGCATGGCAAAGCGGAGAGGGTCTGCAGAGACAGAGGCCGATACAAAGAAACCGAAGCAGGTGCCGAGGGCAAAGAGCGGCGGAGCCAAAGCGAAGAAGAAAGATGCAGGTATGAAAAGCCAGGACTTATGTATCGCTCCTAACTTCTCATCCTCCCTGTTTGCTGCAAAGGATGTGTGAAGTTTGCATCCAACAAAATGAATAGGAAAACCACATGCTGCTTGCTAACTACTTGTGTTTGTCTGCGTGAGAATAACTCCGATTGTAAAGTAAGAGGGGGCAGTTTGTTCATTCCCACTATAAGCTTATGCATACAATACATTCATTTGAGAAGAACGTTAAGCATGTATCCTGCTAAATGCATCCTGTTTCATATGGTTATAAGGATATGAATTATAGCTGGTTGTCATTGCAGACTAGAGGAAATTGTTGTTGGCGAAGTAGGTTCAGTGACATGTCAATGACTGATGCATCCGATATAATAAACTGCGATGCTTTGCCATTATCATCATAAAGTGTGATATAGGAAATATGTCGTAACGTTAAAGATGTTTAATGCAATCAATAAATCAATAAATACAATTATGCTGTCACTTGTCATACATCAGATCAGACAAACCAAACTATATATATATAATATATATATATATATATATATACATATCATCACAATATGATTACACTGAAAGTTGACAAATATTATCGAATTACTGCCCAGCCCTAGAAAGCGATGATTCAAAGAAGACCTGAATAAGTGATGTTTATCTTTTGTAAGTGCTGTCGAAGTTATCTTTAAGGGGGTCTTCAACAGTTTAAAACCCCCTATTCAGTGTTGGATGATTCCTACTTATGGCTGTTTTGTTATTAAGCAGCCAGAGTGCAGGTGCATGTGCGGGTGATATGGATGGTTAGTTGAGTGGATCTGTTAACCCAGATACACATCTGTGCTCCACTTCATCAAAACATGAAGCTTGTTTTTGTAAGTGTGGAAGTAAGGGGCCACATCTGTCGTATACATTATTATTTGAAATGTATTAATTGTCAAGACGCCATATCAAACAACACAACAAATCAGACAAATATGAAGTATAGAAGTAAATGAAAATAAACGAACATGGGGACCATTTCTGTCCTGAGTGTGTGCATGTGTAAAGCATGCACCATACATATGCATTTTTATGACTTTCAGGTTTTACGACAAGTGATTCATAAAACTGCAACCGTAATTCCCATCAGCCTTTCTGCTTCCTGCTTCCTGCTGTGAGGAGGACTCAACCACCACCATTGTACTGTTTGATTTCTATTGATACATGTTTATTCACATTTAGCTTTTAATCTAAACTAATAATTTAAACACATTTCCTTTTAAATGTTAACTTTCTCACAACATAAAATGCAATGCAGAGGCAATGGTGATCTTGTTTGTACAGGGTGATCATACTTCAGTTTTGCATTAATGTGGTTGAGATTCATTGATGCTAAATATAACAGCTTTACATCACAAAGATTCCAACTATATAAGGACAGAAAAAGTGAGAAGTAGAAGACTGAAAACCAAACCGTATCCCTTTAAACTACTCAGTCTTAATCATTACTCAAATCCTGTAGCGTAAACCTATTCCGTTCTGTCCGTCCTTCCAGGTAATGTCGTCACAGATGAAGAGGAGAAGCTCGAGAGGAAGGTCAAACCCAAACCACGTGGCTCCACAAAACGAGTGTCAAGGAACACCTCTTCCACCACATCTACGACCGCAACTGCTGTCAAAACCAGTAAATACTTCCAGTATTCCAGTGACAGTGAAGAGGACTTTGACACGGTGACGTCAGCAGCACCTGCGATTAAAGTGAACGCCAAGGAAACCAGGAAAGAAGAAGAGGAGGAGGAGGATAGTGACGAAGACGAGGATGATTGGGAGGAAGTGGAAGGTAAGTGAGGGATCAGCAGAAAACTGCTCGTTGTGTGTGATAATACCTTTCCAACTCTTTTTCATTTGATATAAAAAGGTGAGAAGAAAGACGTATTATAGCATGTTGGGGAGAAAGTAGGAAACAGAAGTGACAAAATAACTGAGTGTGTCTGTGTTGACCAGAGCTTTCTGGCCCGCTGGGTCCAGTTGAACCACAAGAACCCGTCCTGCCCTCACAGCCCGTTGAGATAGAGATCGAGACTCCAGAAGTCAGGAAAAAGTAAGCGGACATTTGTGTAGTAGTGTAAGAAAAGATGAATTACACTTTTGTATCTTAAATTGTGTTTATGATCTACTACATGTCATGTATATCTATTTTTGTTTCAGTGAAATCATCTTAAATACAGTTCCATGTAGCGTCAACAAACATCTTTAGCCTTGAGAAGGAACCGTTCTTCCTGTTCTGCCTAAAGAACGTTTTCCATTCTATGACCAGTTGTTGTATTGTCGAGAGCTCCTTAAGGCTCCGTGGACTAACTCCATGTAAAACTGATTCTTTTCTTCTTCATCTTAACCCTGAATTGATCTATTTCAAACCTGCTGACTCACTGCGTCTTTGTACAAAGCCATTGCAAATGTGTCTGATTACAATCATGCAGTGTATGCAGTTCAACAGCCAACGGGTGCAAGTTTGTATAGATTTATATATAGATTTGTGTGTGAGTCTGTTTTACTCTAATAATCATCATTTCTCATTGGCCAGGCAAAAGAGGCAGGCAGAGTTTGAGACTTATATGAGGCGGATGGTGAACCGATACAAGAAGGACGTGCTGATAGACACACACAAGGTGAAAACACCGACCTGTTCTTCTTATCGCTGTCTCCTTATTCTGTGTTTTTGGGTCATTGCAAACCTCTGATTGCTCTCTCAGGTCCACGTGATGTGCCTGATAGCCAGTGGGATCTTCCGCGGCCGTCTGTGCTGTGAGCCGGACTTGCTGGCCATCACTCTGTCGCTGCTGCCCACCCACTTCAGCATGGTCGCCAAGGAACGCATCGACCAAAACTACCTCTCTGGACTGCACAAATGGTGTGTGCTCGTCAAATGTGACGTGTGTCGTGGTGCCTGAAGCAACTTTTCGTGTCTGAATGTGTAAAACAGAGTCCTCAACGTCACCTTATCAGTCACTATTACCTTGGTGTAATAACCACTGTATCTTCTATTTCCATTTTTATTCTCTCTCTCTCTTCCCTTTCAGGTTTATAGCAACGTTCACCCTCAACCCCAGTCTTCCCTGTGAGGAGCGCCAGGACCTCCGCGCTCTGCTGGAGAGGCGGCTGGCCAGCCTGTCTGCCAGAAACCACCAGGAGATGACATATGTCGGTGTTTTGGAACAAGATTAGTCCAATTAAAGAAGTGAAGTTCAGCCTTTGAGTGAACATTCAAAGGTAGAATAATCTGGTTAATTAATTATGCTCATATCCGTTTTGTGTTTCCTGCAGCTGTTCCTGTTGGTCCTGAGGTCTCTGCAGCTCTTCTGCCGATTGGTTCTTTCTTTGCAGCCGATTCCTCTCAAACCCCCGTCAGCCAAGGTACGTCCGTACTGATGTAGATACAGCAACCACACTTAGCCATTGTGGCTTCATTTGAATGTACGGGGAACTCTGTCCTCAGCCTTTATGCTCAAGTTTTCAGTATGATGGCTGACAACTAAATACAGATTTTAAAATGTGTTCCCCTTAAATACTGACACATTCAGCATTACTTATCCATGAAACAGGATCTCTTGGGCTCATTTAAACAGGTCTTCTGCTTTTATACACATACTCTAAATGTCCTTTCTGCAGGGCAAAGGGGCAAGAACTTCTACCGGTGCCCCAGGAAAGAGCAACACATGCCAGCAAACCTCCAAGACCACCTCCCCTGAGCAGAAGGTCTCACCTGGCACCAAGAGACCAGCTGGAGGGGGGAAGATCACAGGAGACCGAGGAGGAAAGAAAGCAAAGATGAAAGAAATAAAGGAGGAGCATGACGAGGTAAAGGAGAAGACTAAAACATCGGGAGGACAGAGGCCAAAGAACTCAAAACGTCGCAGGATCGCCTCTAAAGTCAGCTACAAGGAAGAAAGTGAGAGCGGAGGGGAAAAGGAGGAGGAGGGGCTTAGTGAAGAGGAGGACTTTCAGGCGACCAGTGAGGAGAACAGTGAGGATTCAGAGGGAGGCGCTAAATCCACAAAGTGGAAGGAGGGGAAAGGAAAGAGCAGAGCCAAAGTGACAAACAGCAAGAACACTGCAGCTCCGAAGAGAAGGAGTGGTGGAGGGACAAAACAGATCAAAGACGAGGAGGGCAAAGAGTGGGAGGAAGAGGAGGAAGATGATAATGAAGAAGGAACCATGCACAACAGAACAAAGCGAAGGAGTGGGAGAAAGAATAAAGGGCCCGGAGCGGACGAGTGGTTGGAGGTGTATCTGGTGAAAACGTCCTCCTGGGTCTGCGTAGACGTGGAGCACGGTGTCGGGATGCCTCACCTCTGCTCCCAGAACGCAACGGCGCCGATTACGTACGTGGTGTCGGTGGACGGAGCCGGCTTTGTCAAGGACTTGGGCAGGAAGTACGACCCCACCTGGTTGACATCTTCCAGGAAGAGGCGGGTGGATGAAGATTGGTGGGACGAGACGCTTGAGCCGTACATTGGACCCGAGGGCGAGAGGGACATAAAGGAGGAAAAGGAGGTGAGACAGAGAGACGTGTAGACCGATCCAATGATTTATTTTATACACAAACAACTGATTTAACACTCATTTACTCTTATTGATACTATCTTCTCTCTGTTTTTTTCCCCATGTTGGCCGTCCAGATCCAGAACAAACTGCTGAACAAACCCCTGCCCATCTCGATAGCGGAGTACAAGAACCACCCGATGTACGCCTTAAAGAGACACATGCTGAAATATGAAGCTATCTACCCATCAACAGCCACTGTACTGGGATACTGCAGGGGAGAGCCGGTGTACTCCAGGTCAGTGGCAAAACAGTCCGCAGTGCAGTGCAGTGCGGCCTTATTTGGGTTGAATTTGTCATGTATACTTTTCAGCCCTCAGTACATTTGTACACTAATCAGTTGTTTTAACAGGATGTTCACACAAGTCCCCTTAAAGTCGGAAAAATTTCATGTGACCGCTTCTTATTTTCTAGGTTTTTGCACACATGTGGTCATCGGTCGGTGGTTGATCTACCGCTTGAACTAGAATGAAAAAGACCAAGAAGAAATAAGGCAAAGGCCTCCTTAAAACCCAGGAGTAACATACCATGTTTGTTTTTCGTTGTGAATCACGGGGTGTGTACGGATACACAGACCAGTCTCTGGTAGAAAGTTTGCGAGACGTTCATCATGTGTTGAACTAAAACATCACGTTGTCCCAGTTTACAGTGACACAGCTACCTGTTGTGTCTGTGAGCATCAGTGTCCACCTGGTGGTGCTCTTTGATTAGTTAACCTGTGGAGTTCAAATGTTCATAGTGATCTGATAGCAGTAAATTACATCTGCTGCTGACTGTTGATGTCTGTTAGACACTGTGTTCATACAGATTCATTTACAGATACAACCTAAATAAATTGTGCGCGCATTGGGCTCAAGCCAAGAGCAAAAACTTTCATTTCTTGAGGCAAATGGAAAATTCAGTCCAAAATAATATATATATATATTTCACAATATTCATATTAAAATCATCTTTCTCTTTAGGGATTGTGTGCACACGCTCCACTCCAAAGACACTTGGCTGAAAGAGGCACGGACTGTCATACTAGGAGAGGAACCATCTAAGGTGAGTGGGAATATTGTTTTCCAATCTGTTCCATCACTTCCCTTCTTTCACTTTGTTTCTCTGTTCCTCTCTTACTTAATTCCACTCTTGCGAAATCAGTCCAGCAGTCTTTTATTTGCATGACTCATTGACTGATGTTACCAAATATGGTGAAGAACTGCATCAACAGTTAACCTCTAAATGAATTCATTGAAATGTAAATCAACACTCTGCTGTTCATACAACCACCATTCCTCCATCGTGGTTCTCTTCCTAACATTGAAGTGGATGAGGCCTGGTCGGGTTTGAGCTGGGAAAATGACATACAAGTCACCCATGTGAAGGTTACTGCGTAGCATAATATTCAGTTTCTAGAGGAAACATACTTAAACATACATGTTTATCTACACTTAGACAGTTTTAGTAGACTAACCTGTCTGTGGTGACACAGTAGGACATATTAGCTATTCAGCCTCAGCTGTGATTGAAACTGATGTAGGACTCAAATCGCTGTGTTTGTTTGCTTGTATGACTGAACTGAGAAGATTACGAGACAATGTGTCTGAAGAGCTCCACTGTCTCGCTCTCTTTCAGATGGTGAGGGGCTTCTCTAATCGTTCCCGCAAAGCCAGGATGGCGTCTGAGCAGAAGGAGGACAATGACCTGGCTCTGTTTGGAGAATGGCAGACTGAAGAGTACCAGCCGCCGGTCGCTGTGGATGGGAAGGTAACCGACCTTTTGTGTGGACTAGAATGATTACTGGGAGGAAATGCGGGTCATTGTAGCAGCAGATATTATTAAATATGAATAAACAACCAATATATTCAGAGGAAGTCAAATGTGTGCAGTGTTGTTGACATGTTTTCTGCGCCCGTATCTCCAGGTTCCCCGTAACGACTATGGTAACGTCTACCTGTTTAAGCCCTGTATGTTACCGGTGGGCTGTGTTCACCTCAAGCTGCCCAACCTGCACCGCGTGGCCAAGAAGCTGGACATGGACGCCGCCCCTGCGGTCATGGGCTTCGACTTCCATGCAGGATACTCGCATGCTGTGTAAGACAACA
Source organism: Leptoclinus maculatus (assembly GCA_032191485.1). NCBI lineage: Eukaryota > Metazoa > Chordata > Actinopteri > Perciformes > Stichaeidae > Leptoclinus > Leptoclinus maculatus. The sequence continues at coordinate 1,905,777 of JAVDOI010000012.1, forward strand.
CTGAGCGGTTTTCTTTGTATTTATTTTTTTTCTTTAGTGCTAGAAATTTTAACAGTTGCTTTTATCACGTGTGGGATAGTTTTCTAACACCTGTAAGAACACAGAAAATCATGACATACTTCATCATTTCATGTTAAACATCCTAAGAAAATACTTTGACCGTGATCTCTGACACAATATTTATATTAAGTGTGTCAAAAGAAATGTATTGTTCTCAATTAGATGTGTGGATTTAAGGCACACACATGCTCAGGGAAGTTTCCACTTTTCTCTTTGTTCTCTCTGGTAAAACTGCTACTTTGTAAACATTTGCATGATATGGATTGAATATTTAAAATAATCACCCAAACACTCCAAAGTCTGCAAATTATATATCTACCCCGCACAACGTTAGTAGTTTCCTCTACTGCTGGAAAACGGAAAGACCAAAAAAAGCAGATGTTATGAAAACGTATGAAATGCTTCTGATATACAGCGTATGGTTAAATGTGTGTGTTTCAGGACTGATGGTTACATCGTGTGTGAGGAGCACGAGGAGATTCTCAGAGCGGCCTGGGCGGAAGACCAAGAGATTCAGAAACAGAGGGAGAAAGAGGTGTGTGTGTTTGTGTGTGTGTGTGTGTGTGTGTGTGTGTGTGTGTGTGTGTGTGTGTGTGTGTGTGTGTGTGTGTGTGTGTGTGTGTGTGTGTGTGTGTGTGTGTGTGTGTGTGTGTGTGTGTGTGTGTGTGTGTGTGTGTGTGTGTGTGTGTGTGTGTGTGTGTGTGTGTGTGTGTGTGTGTGTGTGTGTGTGTGTGTGTGTGTGTGTGTGTGTGTGTGTGTGTGTGTGTGTGAGATAGGTAGACATCACTCAAAGATGCAAGTCCCCTCTTTGGCAATTTCTTTAAAAAAAAATGAAAAAGCACATTTGAAGTAATATACTGGTTAAAGACCATAAAAGTAAATTTTCTATCCCATTTTAGTATTTTTAAAAAGACCAGAAACACAAGTTCCCTCTTGGTTAGAGTAGCACGACAGTGCACTGTTGGTAAAGTGTGTGTGTGTGTGTGTGTGTGTGTGTGTGTGTGTGTGTGTGTGTGTGTGTGTGTGTGTGTGTGTGTGTGTGTGTGTGTAGAAGTATTAACTGTCTATGACCATGCAGTTATGGTGATTGTGCAGTTGATGGGAGAACTTCTGTAAATAAGAACCAGCTTACTTTCAAGCAAAAGCAAAAGCAGTTGTTTAAAACCTGCTTGGCATCGAAACACCACGTCAACTTTTCCTCCCTCTCACGTTCCAGAAAAAAGAAAAGAGGGTGATCTCCAACTGGACTCTGCTGGTGAAGGGGCTCCTGATCAGAGAGAGACTCAAACAGCGCTACGGAAAGAAGAACCAGGGACTGGGGAGCCTCGAGGGGGCCGGCGGGCTTTCGTCAGATGAGGAGGTGGTTGAGGCTGCAAGTCCTTCAGCTAAGACGGCGTCTGAGACTCTGGCCATGTCCTGGCCCCAGAACAGACAAGCGGGGGAGGACGGAGGGAGCATCAGCGGACTGAAGAAGAAGAAGACGACAAAACGAGAGAAGAGAGGACAAGAGAAACATTTGTTCCCCTTTGAGAAAGTGTGATGTCAGGGAGCCAAAACCATTCTTAGGTTTAGTTGAATCAAGGCTAATTACTCTCTGCTCTCAAATAACAACTTGATTGACTGCTCCTGATATTTACTTTGGAAGACGGTCACATTCCTTGAAAGCAGGAAGAAGTGTGCCTCGCGTGTAACAAATTTTAAAATCACTTTTTACAAGTTCAGTCAACTTTGGAACCTTTGGCTGTAACATTATAAGAAAGAGAGGAAGAAGAAGAAGAAGAAGAAGGAGAGGAATGTTTTGTCGTGAACTGATCTGCAGATTGATCTGTTTCTTCCAGTGGTGGTAACACATGAATTTAACCTTCCTCCACCATCACTGTGCATACTCCCATGAGCTCATGTACTCTGTTGTTAGCTTCTTATATTAGAGCTTAGTAGGAATACAGTACATGCCAAGTTGCCACGGAGCAAAAAAAACAGAACTTGAATATCAAATCTGGCAAATTGTCACGTATGTTACGAAGAGTGTTGTCAGGTTTCCTGGGAGAGAACAAACTCAACATGGATGTGAAAACGGGTGTCTTTACAATTTCAGATGTGTGTTAAACATGGGCTAAAGATGCACTGCGCTTCATTTTACCCCGACTGCTGTGATGCACTCGGCCCTCTTGCTAGTATTCAGTGCTCCAAAACCTTGATCAGTACAGCGCTGGTTTGAGCCCCCGTGGTCATGGTTTCCCTTTCAGTTCAGCACATGAAACGGCAAATACAGCTCATGCCGACTTGAATTAACGGCTTGTGTGGCAAGTAAACACAAACAACCCTGTGTACCAACAACACTACAAACACTACAAACACTACAGGCTAATGAACCGAGTGGATCCACTACCTGCTACTGATTCATTTCATCTAGATCCAAAAAAAGCATGTTTCCCCTGTGACGACCAACTGGACCACAGCCACTGTTACTGACTTGTATACTCTGTGAAGCTTGACTCACTGAAAACAGGAACTTGTACTGTTGTTGTAAAGTGAAAACATTTTATCTCCTGGTTGTCACGTTTTCAGGAACTTGTTGGATCCACTTTTTATGACAGATAGACAGAAGCACATGTGGACCATGTAACCCGTCACTTGAGGTTTAAGCGTGAACATTGCAGTTAAGAAGTTGGTAAATGATTTCTTAGCTCACACACTGCCTGTCTTGATTTCTCACAAATACTGTACTGTGCCTCTCGGTCCCTGTTAGGCTGCTACATCCCTGGAGGTTCACTAGTTCCTGCTGTATTCTGGATCAGCGCTCACATTCACTCTCTTACTCATCGCTTCACTGTTTCACACCTTGTGTTTCTGTACGTGTTTTGTACACAGCAGGTGATGGCTGTATTTAAAATGGTAAACTGTTTTTGTATGAAAAGTATTTTTCTAAGATATAATAACACCAGTTAAAAGCAAAACAAACTAAATTAAAAAGATTTTGTTGACCCGGTTTGCTTTTGTTGCATTTATTGGATATTTTTAAAACAAAGTTTTAACTTAAAATGATCAAGTCTAGCATAAAAAACACATGACAAAATGTGTGATGAAACAAATGACTGTAAAACAAAAAAAATTAAATATTGCTAATAGTGCTTTCTGACTAGATTTCAATTTTTTTCAAGAAATTTGGACAATTCCTTACAGTGAACATTCACAAAAATCTGTGTAATCCAAAGAACATTTTGAAGTAATATGTGTGTAATTTTACACCAGTAATGACTGACTGAACTCTAATGAATGACATGTTGTGTGCATATACACCAAACTGCAGCTTAGATTCTGATGTCTGTTCCTTCTCAGCCATCCAAGACCAATTATCAAAGCATTAAACTCAGGGGCCCAACCCTCTGTTTCACTCAGGCGCTGCTGAGGAGCAACGCAGAGGGTAATGCATTGTTTATACAGCCACCGGTCCCATACCTTTAGAGATAAAACACTTTGAGTGCAATGTTTCCATCCGGTTGCAGAGCAGCAGCACCTGCAGAGCAACAAGAGCACTTTGCACTGCACATGTTTTTATATAATAATGTCTAAACTTCTAAATATTCACATGTATGTTAAAGTTACTATAATGTTTAAGTTGCTATACATGCAAGGTAATAATGTAACCGTGTATGATAAAGGAACAGTGCAGTACGTTTGAGTAAATGTACAAATAAATCACCAATATGGGGAATGATGGGGATGTGATATAATTTTAATATCAAAGATAGCAATACAGTTCATTTAATTTGATTAACGATGAGGATGTGTGTATTTAAGGAATTAAGGTGTGTCATTTCATTAAGATACATATGTGTTGTTTTTTGCAATATTCACCTAATTATGAAGAACAAAAGCATGGGAAAACAACATTGGGAAAGGAGAGTTTCAAAGGTTTCCTTTGATTTGTGTCATGTAGATATGTGTACACTTACACTGGAAAATAAGATTCTTTTATAAAGTGGTAAAAAAAAGGAAATCCTGCCATTAACTAAAGATGAATCTAAGTTGTTTGGATGCATGGTTATTCATATAAAAGGAACCGCTGAAACTCCTGTAATATAGCCCGTGGGTGTTCATTTGTAAGATGTTGCAGTTGCTTCATTCTTGTAATACTGCTTAAGTATTAATATACAGCACTAATGCATAAGTTGAAACTGCTGCATGTCCTAGGTCCTAGAGGAGAGAGGAGGTAGGCACGAGAAACGCGGAAGTGACGTCATTGATAAGTACCTCTAACTGTCGATCTTCCGCCTACCAGCCAAGCGGACAGAGTCGCTCCGATTTCCCCACACACAAAAAAAAACCACTCCTGGTTGTCAACCTGGACAGAACCGACGCTTCTCTGAGAGGTAAATATCTCCGCCTTTAACCTGCACAAATGAATGCAGCAGTTGTGCAAATGTGTCTATTTACTCCAGAGCTCCAGAGGGCCTTGTTTACATCTCAATCCCCGGGCTAGAGTGGGTGAGAGGTGGCGGCACAGCGAGACAACGATAAGGGGGTGGCTAACGGGGCTAGCTCTTATGTTGTAACGTAAAATTATAGAACCAAAAAAAAATTACCTTTTCTCAAAAGCTTTTGCTAGTTTGCTCTGCAAGTACCCAACATTTTAACTCGTCAGACTCGTGAGTTGGGCATGCAGTTTCTTCGCTGCTGAATACAACGGATACTGCCAGTACGCTAGCCAGGAAGCTAATCCGGCTAACGGTAAATTGGCCAGCCGTTCAGTGTGCTGTGTATTTTACTTCACCCCCCCCTCCTCCCGTATTTTATGACTGCACCGAAATTGTACCAACATGCCGATGTCCAACAACCAAGCCGTTTTTTACGTCGCTTAATCTCTTCCCCATCCTGTGACTCCCCATCCCCCAAGACGGGTGATCAAAACCTGCGCTGCTGAGTCGCCGTGATACATTAGCCTAGCTAGATGTGTGTCACCCAGTTGGCTGCCTATTTTTAGCCTGGACCGGGCGGAATGCGAGCACTCGTCTGCCGCTGGGCTGGCACCGGGGCCGGCTGCCAGGCTTTCCCGGCTAACCTTGTTTTATATCCAGCTGGGTGTTTTGCAAAGTCACATTTTGATTGACGGTGCCAGCAAACTGCTTTGATCCGATGTCTCTTGACCATAGTGGATGGAAATCACATGTCGAAATAAGCCTAAAGTGCATCTGTGGTGCCAACGTTTGTATCGTCGAGTATAGCTGTTAACTGTTACTTTACTTTCAAAGTCATTGGACTTTTTAACTCTTATTATATGGTGCGAGGACACGTTTTGGCAAGGAGAAAACACAAGCTACCCATCCACATTCAGAAAGCACAATAGAGCAGTGATAACAGTGGAAGGGGAACACCACCCTGGCAAGGACATAACGTTACATTTCGGCATGATACTAGTGCTACTCTGGCAATGTTGGATGCATTCAAAGGAATTGTATTAGTCTGTCAAAGGGCTGAGTAATGTTAGGGTGGGACAAGGCAATACATATCACCCAATCTGCGTTAGGTATGTAAAATCCCGTTGCCAATGTGATGTTAAGTACTGTCATTTTCTGGGGCTCTATGAAAGAGATCCCCAAAATAATTAGATTACAACTGTAGAAAAAGTACAAGTAAATATGTAGTTGCCTACCCTATGCCACCATTTATATCATCAATCTAGTCTTTGCTGTTGTGTGCTTGCAGTTATCTTGGTTTTAATTCCAATTAAGGCTTTCCTGTCCTGTTGTGTGTCCAATATGACTTTCCTGTTGTCACCAGGTTAACTGCAATTGAGGTTTGTCTTGTTTCCCTCATCCCTAAAGCATCATCAGCTAATCCTCTTAAATCGTTTCTTCAGGCTTAAACCCATGCCTTGTGTCCCACGCATGTTTATCAGATCTACAGTGCATTTACAAATACATACAGGATATGTGAGCAAGAGGCGAGCTGATGTAAAATCTTGTCTTTGTGAATTTAAATCCAAAACTAGAGACAGAAGTGGGGAACAGAAAGAGATGCAGCCAGACAATAAATTGCGGATCATTTGGAAGGAAGTAAGGAGGATGATTTTAAAGGTTCATAGCCTAAAAGAACAGTGAGTCAAATGGTGAGCGTGGTAGGTCTAGCTGGGAGGGTCCTTGGCCCTAATCCAGTGAACTCAAATAGTTACTGTTTGTGAGACAAACATTTCTTTTCAGAAATTAGGACCCAAAGTACTCTGGTGATATTGTCATCGAAGACTCTCCAAAGAATGTAAAACACCAGCTCTGTTGTTCTGCATGGCTTTAGTCAATAAGATATAATTTCATCCATATGCCACATGGAAAATGTAATATTAAAGTCCACCAGCTAGTAACCTACCTTTCAGTCGGTGTTAAAATAATGCATCTCCCAAAGTGTGCTCCCAATTGTGCTCCAAAATGTGTTAAGTGGAGACACAACACAGCGTGATGCTGAGCTGTGGACATGGCCCAAAGAAGTAGTAATGAGATGAGGACTTAATTCCATTGTGTAGTGTGTGTGTAATTGTTCTGGAGAAACTCTGTCAGTTGGTACTGTAAGAAATACAACACAGACCGTGTATGCTGACCTTTTGGATACAGCCGTCTGCGCGAGTGCGAGAATAAAGTATCTTTGTCCAGCAGATCCAATTAACATCCCCAGTAGTGATAATGCAGAGAGTTGGGCTTCCTGTCAATGACAGAGCCGGTGACTGTTTCTTTTTTTTCTCTTTGGAGACTATGATTATTTGGAGATTCCCTTTACCAATAGTTCATAGACATCTGCAGACATTGAAATGTTAAAAACAGCCTGAGCAAATAAACCCTATATTGCCATTTGATTCCAGTCATGGAAAGTTTCCCCCTTGAATGTGAATCCTACATGTTTGCAAAAGTATAAAAATATGTTTGAAAAGTTGGTGAAAATGTACAGAAAATATAGGCAGTGTTGGGGACAACATTTTCATCAGCCCCAATTTGACGCATAGTTTAATCTTCCACTTGTTACTTGACATGTTTAGATTAAGAATTTTATTTTAGAATTACAATAAGCTATAATCAACAACTTTGATCACGTATGCCTGTTTTTTTTCTTCCCACTTTTTCTTCTTTGTTACTCCACTTCTTTCTTTTCCTCTGTTACTTCTTCTCTTACTTATTCATTCCTTTTCTCCTTTCCTTCTATTCAGCCTTTCGTTCTCCTCCGATCACCCCGTAACCAGCTTTCCAAATGAGTGACGGGGAGTGTGACTTCTTCTGCTTCTTCCGCTGCTGCTGAGGAAGGCAGCGTGTCTACGAACAGTGACGCAAGCAGGTGGAAAGGAGCGCAGGGAGACACGGCGAGGTGTTGCTTCAAACAACCCGCTTCAGCCAATTGAACCACTTTGGATCCGACAGGTGGGCGTCTACCTGGCCGGGTGGTTGATTCAATCGACTGGATGTCTGTGGACATGAACAGCCAGGCGTCGGACAGCAATGAGGAAGACTTTGGGGTTAACTCTGAAGAGGAGGACGATGACGACGATGGAGGAGACGAGGAGGATCAGGGCGACATTGCGACCTACTATGAGGGGGTGTCCAGTGACGTGGAGCAACAGGGCGCTGACTCCTTCGACCCGGAGGAGTACCTGTTCACCTGTCTGACCTACAAAGAGAGTCAGAGGGTGTTGATAGAGGAGGTTAACACTGTGGCTGCTGCACTGAAGGTGAGCGTCTGTCCGTAGCTGGGTTGTAGGGTCACCGTACACTTATGATGACCACGTGTAAAGCAGTTTAAAGCAAATTAAGGCTTTGGAATGTGTATTGCACGAAACCGTAATAAGAACCACACTGATGTAGTTTTTACTTGTAGTTAGTCTGATTGGCGTCATCAGGCTCCTACTGTCCATGATTAGGGAAACTGTTTAGTAGAACACACATTTTCGTTCTTCTCATTGACATATTTTGCTGCTTCTGTCACAAGAGGATTGCACAAGTTTTTAGAGTGATTTCATTAAAGCTCACTAATTGTTATAAAATAGTTATTCATGCACTGAGACATATTTACAAAGTAATTTGAATAAGTGATCACAGAAGAAATTGAGGGCGACAGAACGTTGGTTTCATAACATTTAGAAATGTGTCCGTGAGGTCATTCACTGTTGTTGTGGGGAGACGCACCGAATTGTAATCTCAGTGTTGACAGTTTGCATTGTTCTGAGTGCACACATTAATATTAATACATTTTTAAAGCTAGACAGAAGGAGGCTGTCCAACGGTGCTGATGAGGTTGTATCATGTTGAACATGGCCTTTCATGCTTTGGAATAGGCCCCTTTTCACAGAAGACATGTTGGCTGGTCACAGTAGGAAAAGCACAGGTATAAATAATATAATGAATGATGAGTGAATTCAATTTAGCTGCTTCAGTTTCAGGGTGTATGCTGGCTCACTGTCACACTGTCCTGATGCACAAGAATATGGCAGAATCATCATTAATGTTATCAATAACACTGCTTTTCCTGCCGAGACAAGTCAAAATGTCTGTGTGTGCATGCTGTTTTGCAGTAAAACCTACTAACTTAATATTCACACATGTTAACTGCACAACTGCAGTCTTCTGTTAGCAGAATTGAGCCGTGGTTTCTTGGTGGCAGTAGGTGAGAGAAGGGCGCACTTCTCAGTCATTTTGCTGGTTTTGAATCGTTGACTAATAAGAGTCATAGATGTCTGGCCCGTAGGTGATATGCTAAAGCAACCCTAGATGTCCTCCTTATAGAGTTATCTTCCTGCTTCATCTCATGGTCACTGTACAGTAACAGCTGAGAGGGCACATCAAGTCATCAGCAGGCAAGTTGGTCCCTGAACTCTAGCGCATTTCACTTTTCTAGGCTGCTAATTAATCAATACCAACGTGGTGTTAATGGAGTCGGTGCAGCTTTTTGTTTTGAAGGTACAGAATACATTTGTTTCTTTATTTCATTGATTGTTGAATCTTACGGTCTATATAACAATATTGCAGTCCAAAGTGAAGCCATCAAATAGCTTATTTTGTCTTGCCAGTGATCAATAAAGCAAAAATACATTCAATTTACATCGGTGTGGGACACAAGCAAAGCTGCTGTTTACATTTGAGAAGCTGTATTTAGCAAACACGGGTTTTTATTTAGTTTAAAAATGTAATTAATGCATTTTCTTTTGATGACATAATCAAATGATTGTTTCAGTTCTACTGGGTTATAAGAGTCTTACATGTTTGGTTGAATTTAGTTGGGAAGAAGCTTGTTCTTTAGCTAAAATATAAGTAAAAGGAAACCGTGCGTTAGGGTCAGAATCATGAAGGAAATAGTCGGCTTACTTTCCGTTACAGTGAAAAGACGAGGCAGCCAAGTCACTCACGTGTCACTGAAGCAACATTTTCCAGTGATCTGTGCGTCTGTTCTGTCTCTCTCAGGTTTTACCAGCGGTAGCAAAGCTGATCCTGGTGCATTTGCACTGGCATATTACACAAATACTGGACAGGTATGTGTCTTCTGCTGCTTCCACACACCTTTTCATCATCTCTTTTCAGCTACTTTAATCCCCCCCTTTCATAATTTCTTTCTCAATTCCCTTGTCTCTCTCTCTTTACCTTATTATCTCTCTATGATTTCCCTCATTTTCTTTCTCTCTCTACCTCATTATTTGCACTGCAGTTTAATATTGTTCTGTCTCTCGTCTTTTGTGTGACCCGTGGTTCTGTCTGCTCTTCCCCACAGATTTAAGTCCAACTCGTCTCTGCTGTTGTCAGACGCTCTGGTCCAGCCCAGCAGCACCTGCAGATCAGTCACTGTGAGTAACAGACCCCATGCAATAAAAGAGAACTGACAGCACACTGTTTTCCTTCCTTTTATGTGAACACAACTAACAGGCCATACGCATGCACTGGTAAATATTATGTAAAAGCTACTATAATGAAATATAATCCTTGACCACATTGTTCACTGTGGATAAAATCTGTATTTTTAACCTATTATCAATATTGAGTTGTTTCTTGTAGCCACGAATTCACAGCAAAGTAACTGTAAGGACATATTGTCATCTGGTGTCCTGTTTTATCAAACAAATCTGGGGTTTTGTTCTGGTTGATTTTATTTATTTATGTTTGTATGTGGCTCTCTAGCTCTCCAGTGCAGTCATGGGTTTACGCTTATGTTCATGATTTCTGTGTTTCAGGCTCCTCAGTCCCTCCAGTGTGGTGTGTGTCTACAGGTCGTGCGGAGAGACTCCCTGCTGGCTCTGCCCTGCCAGCACTCCTTCTGCAAAGCATGCTGGGAGCAGCACTGCACTGTCCTGGTCAAAGATGGCATAGGAGTGGGTGAGCAGAGCTGTGTGTGTGTGTGTGTGTGCGCGTGTGCGTGCGCGCGCGTGTGCGTATGTGTGTGTGTGTGTGATTTTGAAAACATAGCTTTCTCTTTGCGCTTTGGGCTTTCGTCCACAACTAAACAGCATTTTAGATCACTTAAAAAAAGAGCTTTTGAAAATCTCCATTCAACCTGTCTTCCTGGTAACCCTGAGGGTTTGATAATACCTGGAACAATGTTTACCATCCCATAAGGTCTATACCTTGTTCTTTTATTAAACACACTAAACGGCTTTATGTTATTTATCTTATTTACAGACGGCATGTCATTTCTGTCTCTACATGGTCGCGTTTACAATTCTCCTCTGCTCTCTGTGTCGCGCACGGCGGAGTTCCGCCCCGATGTGCGCACACACACACAGACACGTGCGCACACACACAGGTGAGCACACTCCCACCAGCGGACAGAGAGCGCACGTCGGAAAATATGTTGCGTCAACCACCTGAAAAGCAGACCACAATATCTGCGTTTTTTAAACGCTCCCATGTGGTGAAGATGGCAACACTCGCTCTCCTGCGAGTAGCAGCCGGAGTAGCTCTCCTGCTCCGGGTCCAAGTACAGACAAGAGCCCAAGTGCTGCACGCCTTTTCCTTAATTAATTGATGCTAGCGCATTGATTTAGTGAACAGAGAGTTTAACTGGAACTACTTAGTAGGTGTCCATTATCAGGAATAAATTGACACCCTGCAGCCAATCAGAATCAAGTATTCAACCATTCGACCACGGTGTAAGAGGTTTGGATGACTCGCATCGCGTGTAAAATGCAGGCATCCTCCTACCTATGATTATTTGAGTGTGTGTGTGTGTGTGTGTGTGTATCTGAAAGTGTGCTTGTGTCAGCAGGAGAGCAGGTGGAAGTGTGGTGTGGGAACAGTTTAGAGTTTTGTACAGTACAGTACTGTGTGTGTGTTAGTTAGAGTGCATACAGTTTACCAGACTCCTTGTCCTTTAGTTGTGTGTGGGAACGTTTGTGTGTTTGTATGTGCTTGTGTGAGCATATTTGTGTGTCCCTGTGCTACTTTCTAACAGTCTCTCTGATAAAGTCGATCCACGTAACGGAGTCCTTCTGATAAGTGTTTCTCTATCAGCTGTACGAAGGATGAAAGATGACCCCGAACCAGTTTCTGGGTCACTGTAACACTGAAACCAGCCAGCGTGAATCAAACGCAACTGGAGGAAGTTACAAATGATGGGGGTAGTTTTGTGGTGCATTAGTAAAGAAATGCACCAACAGCAGTTGCAGACTTTGTAGTAGACTTTGCAGTGTGTGTACACATGTTGACCCTTTGTAGTTAATTTGTTTGAGTCTGTGTGTTCAGGTATCTCGTGTATGGCTCAGGAATGTTCCCTGCAGATGCCAGAAGACTTTGTCCTGCCGTTGCTGCCAGGAGAGGAGCTGAAGGACAAATACAGACGCTACCTCTTCAGAGACTATGTCGAGGTGTGTATATGTGTCTGTTAGTTTTTGTGTGTGTGTGCGCTAAATCTGTTTGCTCAGATGCCGCACGAAGGTCTGCATTTACAGCAAATGAGACGTCAGAGGCATGTGGAAAGTGAGCGAGGGGAGAAAAACTCAGTGAACTCGTGTGTGTGTGTGTGTGTGTGTGTGTGTAAATCTCCCTGGTACAATGTCCCTGGTACTCTGGAAAATCCACAGAACACAATCTTCATCACAATGTCATGAAGCATCTGTTCCTTTTGTTAATGTATCACTAAAGCTTTGTGTCTCTCTCTTCGTCTCGCAGAGTCACTTCCAATTGCAGTTATGTCCCGGTGCCGACTGTCCCATTGTCATCAAGGTGCAGGAGCCCCGGGCACGCAGGGTGCAGTGTAGCCGCTGCAGTGAAGTCTTCTGGTAGGACACACATGAACACACAAAAAGAGCCGATTTCATCTTTAACGAAGCAATTCTTTGTAAAATTGTGCGATGTTGGCCAGTTTTTTTTTTTTGCCTGCCAGCTTTATAACAGCTGGTTTTCATTTATCTCACTGACTCTGAATTTTTAAGTTTAATTTTTATCCTAAAGCAATATTTTAACGTCCTGTAACATTTTGATCTAGTCCAAGAATAAGATTACATTCTTGGACGGAGTGCGAGAAAGAGGAAAATACAATCTAAGCTTGAGATAAAAACTAATTCACAAAAGTTGAACGTAAGTACCGGTAGTCCATCTGACAGATGAACACAGCTGACAGCTGGTGTGTTAAAAGAGAAATCTGCCACTTTTTATTTTGATTATCAGTGTCGATGGTAAACGTAGTCGACTGAAGCAATACATTTCACAGTGCCTGCTGTGAGAGCTGAATTCTCCTGCTCCAGAATCTGTTGCTGTTCCTGCATCCATTGACACAGTTGGATGCAAGGAAGAACTACCAACTACTTCAGCTTGTATTCCTCATGGGAGCCAGCAAAAAAACGCTCAAACAGAACTTATTAAACCTGTGGATGCAGCCGGGAGTAAATGACCGGCCCAGCCGGGAACAAACATGACCAGCGGTGCCTTTGCTCAAATTGCGCTCCGATGCCAACAGAAACGTACTCATTGTGCTGCAGCATGTTCATGTAGCATGAGCACTCAGCTATAGTCTATATAGCAGGCACTGAGGACATTAGTGATTCAATGGACACCAGTTACCATCAACACTGATTGGTCATCCACATAAACTGTGCCGCATTTTCCTTTTAAGTCAATTAAATGCTTATTACCCACAAAGTTCCTTATTTGTTTAAGCTCTGTAAATGATCTGTGTGGTTTAACCATTAATCAGAAATGATATGATTTCCGAATCTGTCCAGAATTGCCCTGAGCGCTGTTTGTCTCTTTCTCTGTCTCAGTTTTAAATGCCGTCAGATGTACCACGCACCCACAGACTGTGCAACGGTCCGGAAATGGCTGACAAAATGTGCCGACGACTCGGAGACGGCCAACTACATCAGCGCACACACTAAAGATGTATGATGGCTCTGTACATGCACATACTGTCGTTTTGTACACATGGACACGATCACGTTTGACACAGACGGTTTAAAAACGCATAAAAGTGCATATTACTTATTCTCTGTAATACAGTGCTGTAACCTGTCACTTCCTCTAATTGGATATTTTATGTGTATTTCTCCTCTAGTGTCCTAAGTGCAATATTTGCATTGAGAAGAACGGAGGGTGCAATCACATGGTGAGTCAGAGATGAAAATCACACTTTCCCAGAACACAGGAAATGCTAAAAATATATTTGGATTTTGAGCGCTGAAGTCTGCGACTTCAATAGTTTGACATGTGGTTAGGTCACTGATAGTCAGCTATGTTACCTGGTATGTGCTTCTTTTAGTCATACAAGTTTTTAAGCTGCTTGTATGACGATGCATTTGTTTTACGTTGAGCACTAAATGGTTTTGTATGAAAACATTCAGCTGCTGATTTGATCAGATTCATTAACATTGTGACTTCCGTGGTTGTTTTGTCATGTTTCTGGTTCACTCATTTGACTTCCTCATGTGTCTTGTGTCTTTATTTTAGCAATGCTCCAAGTGCAAACACGGTAAGTAGTTTGCCTAATAGTTTCACACCTCCATCTGATCCAGTGACCCATGAACTCTCTGTTCTGGGCCCTTTAGATCCACCTAGTGGCATCATACCTCACACAAAAAAGAAGCCGGCAAACGTAATTACGACACAAAATTGGCGAAACTTCCAAGAAATTCTTAGTGTTATCCTTAGAACAAAAGACCACACACACAACAATTCTTATTTTCAGGTGATTATACATTAAATATTATATTGCATTTCTGCCAATAGATACCCTAAATGCCGCACACTGGCCCTTTAAGAACAGAGCTGACCTTTTATAGGCTATGATACAAATGTGTCACGCAGTACATACCGTGCAATGCATGCATGTAGTGGGGAGTCCAAAAATGTGTGTTTTGTGTCCTGAAAGACTTCTGCTGGATGTGTCTCGGTGACTGGAAGACTCACGGCAGTGAATACTACGAGTGCAGCCGCTACAAAGAAAACCCTGATATAGTCAACCAGAGCCAGCAGGCTCAGGCCAGAGAGGCCCTCAAGAAATACCTCTTCTACTTTGAGAGGGTGAGTTTGTTTTTTTTCCACATTTATATTTTGCTCATAAAAACACAAACCTTTTTTAAGGGCATAAAAAGGGTCGAAACCTTTGCAGACGAGACGGGTTTATTTCCTCCCTCTGGACACACAAACACTTTTCTACCTTTGACTTCTTTTTGTTGTTGTTTCTACCCAAATGCTGAGACTGGTCTCAAAACCCTGCTTTACATAAACTAGGAAAGATTATTTCATTTTCAGATTTGAGGGAGATTAACTCTTAACAGATTTTTGTCCTGCTGCCTTTTAGGGACATTTGTGTCCAAAGCCATTCTCAGGACAAAAATATCACAGCACACACTCTGAAGCACCGACAAATTCAGTCCAGCACAGCTCTCTAGATCTACAGCACAAATATTTGCTCTGTGTTTTATTCTTATTCATTTTAAAATCTTTTACCCCTCCAGTGGGAGAATCACAACAAGTCTCTGCAGTTGGAGGCTCAGACGTACCAGAGGATCCAGGAGAAGATCCAGGAGAGAGTGATGAACAACCTGGGAACCTGGATCGACTGGCAGTACCTGCATAACGCTTCACGGCTGCTGGCTAAGGTACTAGCACACTGAACTGTGTGCGTGTGTGTGTGTGTGTGTGTGTGTGTGTGTGTGTGTGTGTGTGTGTGTCATGACTTACAATATAACTTACCTTCTTCTAAGGTTTAGAAGAATCCATTATCCACCTAGACTCTTGTAGATTTGTACCAGTGACGTCTTAGAGTCGGTGGAAGACCATGTTTATAGGTGATCACAGTGCCTTTCTTTATTTTGTCCCAGTCTGACTTTGAGTGAACATTTTCCGACCTTTTTGTTTCCAGTGTCGCTACACGCTGCAGTATACGTACCCTTATGCCTATTACATGGAGTCCGGCCCACGCAAGAAACTGGTGAGAAACAAACATCTCTTAACGTCTGTCCGTTATTGCCGAGAGTCTAAAATGAATTTGACCATCTTGACCGGTGGGCAGAGGCGTACTATCTCGAGGCGGTAACTCTAGTTCGTCTGTCCTTCCCTGCAGTTTGAGTACCAGCAGGCCCAGCTGGAGGCAGAAATAGAAAACCTGTCGTGGAAGGTGGAGCGTGCCGACACCTACGAGAGGGGAGTGTTGGGAGGCGAGGCGGAGATCAGCTCAAGCGACAGAGGGGTAAGAGGGGTAATACTGGATATTTTATTATCTAAGAATGATTTGTAATAACTTTGGTGATCCTCTGACTCTTTATCTAGCGCCATCATCAGGTCAAACATTTCATTTGTCCAATATTTTTGGGCTATTTATTATATGCAAAACTACTGATGTTCCCATCAGCTGCCCCTTTGCGTTTAGTGCTGATTAGCTAATGATGTCACGCTAACACACTAAACTAAGATGGTGAACATGGTATATATTAAACCAGCTAGTTATCAGTAGCTTAACATCGTCATTGTGAGTGTGTTAGCGTGTTGAAATTAGCATTTAGCTCTAAGCGCAAGGATTTGAGAAAGGAGCAAAGGAAACACCTCTGACTTTACTTTTTATTTGGTCCACGTTTTCTTTTGGAAGCGTCTTCAACAACAATAACTGTTGTTTTCTCTGTTTTTTTTACAGGATCTGGAGAATCAGATGCACATGGCTGAGAAGAAGCGACGCACGCTGCTGAACGGTTTCCAAGACACCTGAAGCTCCATCGCGACTGCAAAGCACCAGCATCTCCCTCCTGACTTCCTTTCCTTTCCTCCCTGCCTCCGATCTTTGCTTCCTCCCATGACCATCCCTCGGTGCAGTCATACCAACCCCCCCCCCCTCCTTTTGCTTCTACACTCGCTCATTCGCTTCTTTCGTTCCGTCTTTCCCTCCTCTCACTCCCATAACGCTGCAGGGTCACAGAATGGCACGATTGTATCTCCCCTTTTTCCTCCTCTCATTCTCGTCCACGCCTCATTTACACGTTTTGGCTCCAGAGCGTCACGTTCACCGTGGTTACAGCTTTTCAGATCTGATCATAAAGGTCAAATTTGAAGGTCTTGTCTTGTGTCTGAAACCCGTTTGTATGCTTTAATTCCACATCAAGCATTTGGACACTTAACACAAGCAGCTAGAATAAACATGTCGCGTGTTGAAAGAGTCAGAGCTGTTACATTGTTCCTGTGATGCTGGAATGTTCATTAGAGAAAAAAAAGGTTAAATGATTGAGACGCTTTTGTTGTTACTCAGACAAGGAAGATGCGGGGGATGGAATACATTTCCTTAAGGAGACTTGTGCTGATTGTTGATCTGTGTTTGGTGGTTTCAAGTACACCATAATGACTAGGGGGTACTTGCTGGCAGTTGTACCTGTAGTACTTATTGGATTGGCCTGAACCATATAATAAAAATAGGCCAGAACACATGAAAGTTGCCTAAGCTGCAAAAGTTTAATTGACATAAATAAAAACGAAATTGATAACAGAAAATATGATTGAGTAGCTGTTGAAGTGTGATTTTTCTAAATGAAACGTGTCATCGCTTATGTACCAGGACAGGTACAACTCCACGATGGCAGATTATGAAGACCTTTCATTGTGTAGGTGTTTTATTTTTAATATTCTGCCATAAACGTGTATATGGTGTGTTTACTGTGGAAAAATGGTGACTTCACAGTCCCACATACTCCTTTAAATACAACACAGCATTTTTCCAACGTATCATGCATGTTCACGTAAACAAAGTACGTAAGAATAAGATGGATGTATTTCAATTACAAGTTGTTGTTTTTTGCCACAATAAACACACCTTCCCCTTATGTTTGTTTGTGTTAGTACCTGACCTACTACTGCCAGCAAATAGTTGCTAGTCATTTTTGTCCAAGTACCGCTACTCCACATACTCCTACTGATTGTTGTTGCTTCTTGTGTTCAGCTAGTGTAGATCCAGACCTGTGTGAGCCAGACCACCTCCTTAAAAATCCAACATTTGCACCTCCACTGATCAGATGATTAACTTTGAGTGTAAGCGCAGCCGTTCATGCAACACTTACAGCACCCACCCACCGACATTGACATAACATGTGCACACGCATACCATGCTCACATTGACACATGCTCAAACACTCCTCTGCAGAAAATAAACGTTAACGGTTAATTTGTCTCCTTCCCCCATCTTGTGCTTGCTTCTCTTTCTTTACATTCACCCCCCTCACTTTTATTTTTGCTCTTTATTGTTTTCTTTTCCTCTTGCTCACATTGTTCACGTTTCTTCTGGAAAATGGCTGTTGATAGATCGTTTAAAAAAAAAAAAGGAAAAAGAAAAAAAAATGGTTGTAATTTTCAACAGTTGTACATTAATACAGAAATAGAGTTACTGAGAGTTTTTAAAACCAGACCCTGTCTCTCGTGTGTTCATTACACACACACACACACACACACACACACACACACACACACACACACACACACACACACATCTAAACCTTTGAATCAAAGTGAAGGTAGTATGTTCCAAAAAGTAAGTAGGGTGTTTGTCATAAGTGGTAGTTTTTACCCCATTACAAGATGAAATTTGATGAGGTAACAATATGTATTTATTACCCACTTAACAGGCCATATGATGCAAGAAGAGTTTCAACCCCTAAACTTTAGGTACATCTTTCAACAGTAATACCACCAGGAAACAGATTTTTGCAGAAAGTACCAATAACATTTGGAGATAAAAATGCAGCTGAGAAGAATAAGCACAACCTTGTTTTTGCAGACGGTGGCAGAGCCATGTTTTCCATCGTACTGCCCAGCCCTCTAACATAATTGCTCAATGTGCCACTCAATGATTTTATTGGGACTTTAGGTGTGGATTTGTCCTCACCCTGCAGCTGTCATGTGGGATTAGGGGAAATGCCATTCTACACATTCAAAATATTTCAAGTTTTTCTCGACAGTCCCTGCGTTGTTGCTGAAGAAACCCAGGCCACCTCTGACATTATGAGAGTGGCTCCTATTTACTTCCAGGGCCCAGGGTGCCTGCTGTTGGCCTAATATAGGCAAGCGTAATTGCTTGCCAAGATGGTGTTAAAGACTCCGCTTCTCAAGTGTGACCCAGTTTCAACTTCAATACAGTAACATGGAGTGTGGGGAGGATAGCACCCTCAAGTGTTTATTCCAAAGCAGGACAGGCAGGCACATCCCATTATAAAACAACTGTATGGGCTGCAGGATGTTTGGTTAATTAAATGGAAAATGTGTTCAGATAAAGTGGAACAATTTTTGTATTTCTGACTTGTAAAATCATCCAACTTCTCTCCAAATGACAGCTCAGAATGATACTCTTGTTTGCTTTTAAGAGCGGTGGAGAGTATCTAAGTACATATACTTAATTACAATTATGAGACCTGTACAAAGTATATTTTGATGCCAATACTGTTGTGATTAAGGGACATTTTGAATGCAGGACTTGAGTAAAAGATCTGAGTACTAGATTTTAAAGCCAAATATTAGCATTGATCTTGAGTTCTATATGTTCCACTGAGCTGACTCTTATTCAGTTATGACACTAAAATAGCAACTTCTTCGCATTTTCAATGAGCTATATAATAACAAAAGGCTATTCTCTCTATGATAAGAAAAAAAAATAAGGGGGCCTGGCGACCGGAAGTGGCGTCAGTGTCGGAAACCGACACCAAGGAAATAATGCACGTGTCTGAGGGAGCCGCAGAAAGAACATGAGCGCCCAGCTCTGGCTGGTAGAGAGGCCCGAGTGAAGACACACACGCGTTCACACCGACATCTGATGTTCAGTTTACAGCCGTTAACAGACAACCGGAATCTCAGGACTCTTCCCGGCTGCTCACAGGCGCGCGGACCAGGACCACGGTTGGACCGTTAAGTGACCGAGAAGAAGAGCAACACACGCGGGGAGAAGGACGAAAGTTCTCGGTCTCTGTTCCCGGCCTGTGTTTGCTGTCTGTTTGTGTGTCTCCAAGTTGCCTTAGCCGGCTAGTTGTTGTTATTAGTTGTAACACTGAAGGACTGGTGAGGGTTTATTCGGGACATCATGGCGGACTACCTGATCAGCGGTCAAACCGGTTACGTCCCCGATGATGGGCTGTCGGGACTGCAGCTGTTCAACGGAGGAGACGGGCTCACATACAAGTAAAGACCCCACGATCACTCAACACACTCCGTCTAGCTCTGTGATGTAACGTAGCTGTGTGTGCTAACAGTAGACTAGCGCGTGTGTTCACTGGTTTAACTTACTGCTGCAGAATGTGGCTCAGCTGTCCAGCAACTGGATCGGGTGTTGCGAAAGTCAGCCATCTTTTTGGGGACAGTCTGTGACAGTTTAATCACTGAATAACAGACGAGGTATTTGTTGAAATAAACACTTGGCGCCTCTTTTTAAAAGCAACAGTTTCTCAAAACGATCAAAACACTGCGTGCTACATTTCCCCTTGTTGCAACCAGTAGCATGTTTCATATGGACTGACATTAGAAAGCTGCTCCAGAGCCACAGAGGACAGTATGTAACTGTTTGTACAGCTTGAGTAAGTAAGTGACAGGTATGCCACATGAACATTAGAAGTCACCACAGCCCAATATGGTGTCTCAGAAAGTTGTGTATCACATTTTAAATTACACGTTGCCAGCCCAGGAAGATTGCTGATGAGTAAAGTACTGTCTGTCTTACATAAGTGAACACACAGTCTGAATAACACCTTCTTGGAACTGAAGGGGCACACACGGGTTCTATATTTAGGTCCTGACTGACACAGTCCTGTGTGGACCCAGGCTACTATACCTGTACAACAAAGAAGAAATAGTAAAGCCATGCACTGACTAGATGCTGACAATGTCAAGTCCCAAATAATGTTTTTGACATCCACATATCCATATATCTACCAGTTACGCAAAATGAGATCTTAAGGATACCAATTTGTTTTTTTACTGTTTACTAGACCAGGAGATTAATCGATAAATCAGAACTGGTTACTCGTTGCTTTTGTAAAGCAAAGTAAGTTTGATGAATAGGCAACTACAGTAGCATTAAAACAAATGCGTCTTGATGACCCACTGGACCCCTGATTTAATTGATTGCTTTGAATGCTATTGAAAGTTTATTAAAGTATAGTATTGGTGATTTAAATGTGCGTCGCATTTGGTTTTTACAATCTTAGTTCTCTTAATTGTACAGTGAAGCGTGCGGTGGGTCAAACGGTAATGGTTTAGTGTTACTCTTAAGGTTTTATTTCTCAGCGTTGGAACATGAAGTTCCAGTTTGTGAATTGAATCTTCCATGTCCTCGTGTTTGACTGGCTGAGGCGGATTCAAAGCCGTTGGGACGGACAGGTCTTGTAAGAAGCTGCTCTTAACCTCATCTTTCTCGTCTCTCTTTCTCTCTCTAGTGACATTCTGATTCTGCCAGGCTACATTGACTTCACATCAGAACAAGTGGTGAGTCGCGAAGGAAGGACACATATTCACCAATGCATAACGTCGGTTTAATGTGGGCTGCTGTGGTATTAAACTAATCTGAATGTGGGATGATGTCCGGGATGGGAGCGCGTGGGGCGAGAGTGAGGATTATCAGCTGTGTGCCTCCCAGCACAAATATTCCCTGAATTAGGCAAACAATGCCTCAATGAGCCAGAACAGTAAAATATGGCCGCCCGCTGTGATGGGATGATGGTTAGTTCTTAAAGGAAGTAGCACAAGAGTCCTTAAGTGAGAACTTAACCACGACCAATATCATGCACAATACCAGGACCCTGAAATTGAAGCAATTCAATTAAACAATACTTCTCTTACGCTTGTGTTTTCCTAATGTGACATGTTTTCTGTAAAAACGGCCTCTTGCATGGATATAAAGCTTAATTATAAATGAATATTCCAGTGTAAACATCTTAAAAGATGTCCTCTCTTTGAGGTGGTTTACACAGATTTATCTGCTCTAGCAGGTCCTAATAGTCGTGTTACTCAGGAGCAGCTTCTCGGCGTGTTAACATGACCTCTTTTGTCCAGGACTTGACCTCGGCGCTCACCAAGCAGATCACCATGAAAACGCCCTTCGTCTCCTCTCCCATGGACACCGTCACAGAGGCCAACTTGGCCATCGCAATGGCGGTGAGTAGCACAACAACGCGAACGCGCGGTTTCCTCGGATCATTGGATTGTTTTATTGTTCCTGCTGTCACGTTGGCACGCCGTGAGACTCGCTCACAAACACACTGACGTGTTGTCTCCTCGCAGCTAACGGGTGGCATCGGCTTCATCCACCACAACTGCACGCCAGAGTTCCAGGCCAATGAAGTTCGCAAAGTCAAGGTAGTGATGATGACTCTCTTGTATGGTTTTATCTTTTATTCCCTTTTCCACTCTTTCCTCTTGTTCATCTGCTCATCTAGTCTCTTCTGTTATTTAAGGGTTTTCCCCTCACATGATAGTATTCTTCATTTTTTTTTCCCATCATTGTTTTGATGTTTATCTTTTCTGTCATCTCACGTCACCATCTCTTTTGTCTTTCTCTATTTTTATTTGCTGTTCTCATTTTGAAAAATGTAGGAGTGTTATTTCCCTGCATGCCTTGCTCCTCTGCTCTAGAGTGTAGGCAGTGAAAACGCTCAAATAGTCTTTATCCAAGCCTCCTTATTGAATCCCTTACATCCTTTCCCCTAATATTACCCTCCTTTTCTCTGCAATGCTGGCTCCTAAATCCACTTCCCTTTTGTGTTTCTTTTTTGTTCCACACCCTCCTCCTCCTCCTCCTCCTCCTGGCCCGCTATGTTCTTCCACACCCTCCCTTTTCCTCATCTCCTTCCTTCCCTCCCCCACCCAGCGTTATGAGCAGGGCTTCATCACAGACCCGGTGGTGATGAGCCCCAACGAGAGTGTTCGGGACGTCTTCCAGGCCAAGGCTCGCCACGGCTTCTGTGGAATCCCGATCACGGACAACGGAAAGATGGGCGGCAAGCTGGTGGGCATCATCTCTTCTAGAGACATCGACTTCCTGAAGGAGGAGGAGCACAACCTGCCGCTGAGCGAGGTGGGTGGAGGTTTGATTAGTCATTAGCCATTAGTAACTAAAACTGTTGGATGGGAAAAAAATTGGTAATACAAAGTGATATTTTAATGGAAACCGGTAGACATATTTAATAGCTATACATTTAATTCAGAGCCTGATCCATATTGCTTTTTGGGAGCGATGTAGGGATATTTTACAGCTGAGTAATAAACTATACTGCTGTCGGATGGCTGAGAGGACGACTCTATATTGTTGAATGGTCTTTCATGCTTTTAGGTCATAGTCCTTTTTATACATTTTTTTGTATGATGAGTTTGCAAACGCTGCCCAAATGGTTCAACCAGACAAAGATCTCTCTGATCAACAGTTTAATATGAACAGATGAAATCAATAGTCTTTAGTCAAATAAACTGGAAGGTTAACATCAAAATGTGTGCAGGTTTAAATAGGAACAGGGCCCTGTTTGTGTGTCGGTTGCACATTAATCCCTATAACAAGCGTCGGGGGAGTTGCAGAGCTATTCTTAAAACGTCACAATAGAAATAGGTCAGTCTTGGATTAGCACTATTGGAATTGGATCACAGAATATCAGCTGAACATACTATAGACTAACAAATCACTGTTTAAACCTATTCAATACAACCACTAAATAGACTGCAGCAGGCCCAAAGAAAAGGGCTTTCCTAAATAATTAGAGGCCCAAAATGCACCATAATGATCTAGGTTCATCGATGCTTTTCTGGACTCAAATCAAAGGGTATTTGAGGGGAAAAATGCTTCCATCAGCATTCTCCTACGGCATGTGACACTGTGGTGACATCGACTATCATCAGTAGAACAAGTGACCCCAAACTTTTGAGCGGCAAAGATGACATTAAATACAATATTACTTTTTACAAACTTTACTGGAAAATATTTTAAATGACAAAATATAACCGTATATTAAGGTTAACATAATAATAATCAAATGGTGACGTAAATGCATGCTATTATTTATTTATTTGGAACATTTGGTCAAATAAAACAAGCGTTATGAATACATCACCTCAGGCTGTGCCTACATTGTTATCATGCAAATACAAGAACAAAGCCTGAATTTGTGTGCAAGATTTTTATATATATATATATATATATATATATATATATATATATATATATATATATATATATATAGAGATGACCTGTTTTTCAGTATTAAAGTGTCATATCTTTAAAATACTAAAACTCCCAGGAATACTGAAAGTTCCTACATTCTCTGAAACCTCTGCATCGAGTGTGGATGCTTCCTTTCTTTATACTCTGTGTGTGTGTGTGTGTGTGAATGTCTTTGACAGGTGATGACGAAACTAGAGGATCTAGTGGTTGCCCCTGCTGGAGTGACACTGAAAGAAGCCAATGAAATCCTCCAGAGGAGTAAGAAAGGTGAGGAAGGCTGTTCAAGTTATCGGTCATGACTCGCGTGATTTTTTACTTAGCATTTCAGTTGAAGCATAAAAGGAATGATCATGCATCCAGGTGTTGAGCGTCTGTACGTGTTTGACCTCTCTGATTCGTCCTGCAGGTAAGCTGCCTATAGTGAATGAGGAGGGCTCCCTGGTGTCCATCATTGCCCGCACAGACTTGAAGAAGAACAGAGACTTCCCTCTGGCCGCCAAAGACTCTCGCAAACAGCTGCTGTGCGGCGCCGCCATCGGCACCCACAACGACGACAAGTATCGTCTGGACCTGCTCGTGCAGAGTGGGGTGGACGTGGTTGTACTGGTACGGAGGTTGTTTCCCCATGAAAAACGGGGGAGAATTAAGTCTCCCAGCTGTGATGCAAAGTAATGATGCTGTGTAAATAACAATGTGCTTCTTCTGTGTCTCCAGGACTCATCTCAAGGCAACTCAATCTTCCAGATCAACATGATCAAATACGTCAAAGAAAAGTATCCCAATGTACAAGTCATTGGAGGCAATGGTAATTACGCGTTTCTTTACCCTTATAACCAGAGAAGGTATTTCCATTGATCCCAGCTACCCGTCCGATTTGATTCAGTATGGACTGAATTAAGGATCTCTAGTCTGTTTAAAGCTTCGCGCATCCACAGCATATAGTAAAAGATCGATCTCTGGAGTTTAAGAATTGATATTGGCTCACTCAAATGAAGTTTGTTTGGAATCATAAATTCTATATTTGTACACCGAACCCTAGTCCAGCTCTAACAGCCTTTCTGTCTCCCCCCCCCCCTCCCTGCTGCAGTGGTGACTGCCGCTCAGGCTAAGAACCTGATAGACGCAGGAGTTGACGGGCTGAGGGTGGGGATGGGCAGCGGCTCCATCTGCATAACGCAGGAAGGTAAGTGACACTGAACAAAACACCATTGGCCTCGCTAACTGCTTCCACCCACAAAGCTGCCATCAGCCAATCTGGAGCCTTCAATGTGCCGATCAAGAAAGGACAATCTTCCTGAAATGATGTGCAGTTTGTCATTTTGTTGATTTGACTTTGGTTTGGCAGCAATAAGCGGGATGCCAAGTGTCCGGTTTGCTTGTTAACGACATGACATCGGCTTGATAACTGGTGCGAAAATGATCGTTTGTTTCAACAATTTTTTAGTTTTACCCCGAGTAGCGTGTCTTAGCGGAAGACAACAGATTGCTCGTCCAAGACTCCTCACGCTGCTCACGTGGGACGACGGGCGTGTTGGAATTGTTTTGTCTTTGTTCGTAGAGTCCACCACATGTGCTTCAGGTGCACTGTGTGTGTGTTGGCATTTCTGTCTCTGGCGCGTCCTGCCAGATTATCTTCACAAGTCGAGTCATTTCTCTCAACCAAGTCGCGTCAGGTGCTATGATCGCCTTCATCTGTCGTCGTGACCACCTGGAACGATGAACTGCGGATGGGTAGATTGTGCAGATAGGGCTGTTACAGCTCAGTATGGATTCCAAATCTAAGTTGTCACTGGGATGCTTTTAGCTGTGCTTTGTCGGGCATAGCCAACAAGTTTACAGAAGATATTGTAAGTCTATTTCTTGTTCCAAGATTCCTCTCAAGTCATTCGCAATATTTGTTAATTTTCTTTTGCTTACAGTTTTCTTCACTTTTGTCTGTCATCTTGTTGTCCTCCAACCTGCCACCTCCCCTTCTTTCTCTTCTTCTCTCTCTGTTCATGCCCTCTTTAATTCTCTGTCTTACGTCCCACCCTTGTGTGTGTGTGTGTGTGTGTCCATGTCCATGTCCATGTCTATGCCCAGCTCCCCTCAGTGTACCACCAGCAATAAATCTCCACAGCCCCAAAACCCCAACCACTGTTACGGGATACTCCAGTAAGTTTACCTGTCCCCCATTGGCTCCACTATCGCAGTGTGCCCGCCCCCCCCCCACAGCCTGCTGCATTGATTGGTTAACAGCTTTGCATCGGTAGAAGTACTAGAGGTAGGTCATAGGTTGTTTTTGTTTCGTATTGAGAGCTGACCGTGGGTGTTTTGAGGTTTTGGGGTTTTGCTTGTTCCCGCGTCCTCACTAATCCGTCAATCATCATGAGTGAATGTTGCTCTTCCTCCACCCACTTTACTGACCTTTCCATTGGTGTCCCTCGGCTGCCTGAGGATACCATTGGTCAGATGGTGACTGGATCAGTTGTAGGCCACAGCGCTACATCCATTTCTAACACCCATTCCTAACATTTGGCTCAGCAATGCCGTTGGCAGCCACAGGGTGTCCCTGTCCAGCAGAGGTGGTGAATGTGCTGAAGTGGGCGGGGCCGGGCGAGTTATATTTCAGACTGCACTTTTCGCTTCATTATTAATCATCATTATCAAGGACAAGGCGGCCTTGATAAATGTATCTCCATTCAGCCGTTTGTGTCGTACTCTAATGTCTGTGACTCACTTTCTCATAGTCAACATAGTATAGTCAGAGTCTGCAAGTGCTGCCAGCTGATAGTTGCACACTTTTGAATTGTAGCATGGTTGTGTGAGAGGACGTTTTGAATGTTGAGCCTTAGAGTAATGCATATGGAGCCAGAGTGTGTGACACTTTATGTCTACTTCTAGTGAGCAGCACCTCATTATCACCTTTGGTGTGCGTTACTTTTCTAATTTATTTATGTGTGTGTGTGTGTGTGTGTGTGGTTTTATTTTTGCTCTGATCACATGCTTTACAGAACAATAAAAAAACACTAGCTGTGTCCTCATGTAATCAAACCCATTTTGGGGTTTTTAGATTTTTTTTTCCCAGCAATACCCATTCAAAGTGTTTACATTCTGTAACACCTCTCTAAATACAAGACATCATTGTTAATGGCAGAGCCATTCCCACCCTGGATTACCTACAGCGTGAGTTTGCTTGGTTACTCTGTAAAACACTCTCGTACCATCGTCGTATTTCTAAGTTGCTGCTAAAGGAGTGTTTGCTTGTGCAGTTTAATACCACTGGTACCTACTTGTTATTCTAGCTTTAAAGATGCAGATAACTTGTTGCCATTTGCAACGTTTCCTCTCTAAGATCATGGCCATCAGTACACAGCAGGATAATTAGGACTACCCGTTTGGTTGGTAAGTACCGTGCAGCCCTGAGTTCACAGGAAAGAAAACCACTCGACTGGCAAAACAGGAATTGGGATGTTCATCTTTGATCGTCATGTGTCCGTCATAGCGGCAGGATATATTATGAGAGACGGGTTTGGAGTCTCCGTGCGGTGTGCGATTTATCTGCTGATGTGACAAGTATAACTTCCCCATTCTCACTTTTCTTGAACTAGCATGACAACAGAAAGAGATTCGTTCCCATCCAGTCTGCTCCGTCACTGTGTGTGAGATTTTCTTTATTTCTTATGTTTTTTTGACATCACTTGGATCACCGAAAGTTTCCACCGTGCTTCATCAAGTTGAACTCTCTTTAACTCAGTCGGGATGGCTCCTGGTTCCAAACCTCTGATTTGTATTGTTTTTGTAAACGTCTGCTGATATGGAAGGATAATTTCCAACATGAATCTGTAAAGCTTTGTCTGGTGAGGTGTGTATTCTGTAGTAGGTTGGGGGGGGGGGGGTCGATATGTAGTACAGGACTAGCTCACAGTCATCAGGAGACGAGCAACATGTTTAAAATGATTTAATTCAACAGCGGTACACTTTTTCCTCGCATCATTTAATCCCATTTCATCTCTCTTCTTTCCCTCTTCAGTGCTGGCGTGCGGCAGACCCCAGGCCACCGCTGTCTATAAGGTGTCGGAGTACGCCAGGCGATTCGGTGTGCCGGTCATTGCTGATGGCGGCATCCAGACGGTTGGGCACATTGCCAAAGCTTTGGCACTGGGAGCATCCACAGGTATGGATAGATGGGTGTTTCAGAGTCAGAGTGCAAAGGGTTTATAATTTAGATGGTTAGATGGTGGCTGAGATAAGCACAAAATTAAAATAAAACTTTGCCACCAGATGTAACGTAAATAAGGATTATTTTTTTTATGCTTTCATTTGTCATGTTTTTCAGAGGATTATAATTTGGACGGTAGATTTTCAGATTTGGATTAAGTCGTTTACTCCGTGTGAATCCAGATTCATGCTGGAAAAAAACACCCAGCCTTTTTTCCTTTCAGTCGTCAACTTTCATTTTCAATCTCTCTCTCTCTGTCTCTCTTTGTCTCCGTGTGTCCAGTGATGATGGGCTCTTTGCTGGCTGCCACCAGTGAAGCTCCTGGTGAATATTTCTTCTCTGACGGCATCAGGCTAAAGAAATACCGCGGCATGGGCTCCCTGGATGCCATGGATAAAAACCTGGGCTCCCAGACCAGATACTTCAGGTACTAAAACTGGCCTAACGGAATGCATCATTCAAGTGGATCACAGTTCACAGTTGACGGCACCATAGTAGTAGACTCTATATCTGCAGGTTAAATTACTACAAAGCAATGGTCTCACTCTTACCCCAAAAGAGAACAACATGAAAGTGCACTGTTCCCTTCAACCATTCGAGACCATTCTTTAACACTTCTTCCTCCACAATGTTCTGTGGTTTTCAGAACATTAGACATTACCACATACCTTGTGGTAAAGAATGACGAGCTCACTAAAAAAAGGACTGAGTCACAGACATTTAACCCAATGATGCTTAAATTAAATCTTTTTTTTTTCGTTACAACATTCTCAAAAAGGAGAGTATTCAAAAGAAAACCTGCTTTTAATTGAATCCCCTTATAATGGGTATTTAGCCACAAGGTGGCAGTACAAAGGTTGTACACAATCATCTGCTTTAAATGTCACTGACCCCATCATGTCGCTCACACATTGTTTTCCCTCCTCTTCTCTCACAGTGAGTGTGATAAGATTAAAGTTGCTCAGGGTGTTTCTGGAGCGGTGCAGGACAAAGGCTCCATCCACCAGTTTGTTCCCTACCTGCTGGCTGGCATCCAGCACTCCTGTCAGGACATCGGAGCCAAGAGCCTCACACAGCTCAGGTAAAAACACATAGAACCGCGCGCAAATACAAGGTACAAGGTACACCTGTGCTATCAATGCATTTCAATACAACGGCCATAAATTCTACCATTACAAGATGCACTGACACCACTTTTATCAGACCAACTACTTAGCAATACCATTACGGTTCTAACAATGACTTAAATATCTTTTAATCAAATGTTCCTCTCTTTCTGCCTGTGAAAGTGAAACACATTAAATATACACCATTATGCTGTTGCTCAAATTTCGACATAGTTTGCAGTCGGGATGTCAGTGAAACCTAGGAGGGGCTGGTCCACCTGCTGCTAACTTCAGGGCTTAACCGCCCTTCACTTAAATCAACAGCTTGGCTGACAAGCAAACTCGGGTCTCACGAGTTTTGAGGAGTTGTCGCATTTATTCACCTGCAAAGAAAACACATAATACCTCTATGAAAGTATCAAAAACAACTGAACATTATAGGTATCGTAAATATAGACTTAAGTGGCCACAGGGTACTTTAAATATCTGGTATACTTGACATTAAGCAAGTCACAAGTATAGAGCTGTTCCTCTATTGATAGTTAAAGAACACAAGCTAAAAGGGCTATTGTCATATACATGTCATAGGTATGCCATAAGCGTTTCATGAAAAAGCCAAATAATAGTATTTAGAAAACTAGAGTAGGGTGAAAAAAATAATGTTGAAATTAAAGTCATAGTAAAGTATGCCCTTAAAATGTTATAAAAGATCGTAGTATAGTGTGTCGAGAGTCATAGTATATTGTGTCAAAGAAGCAAAACAAGTCGTAGTATAATGTGTTTAAAAAAGCCGTAGCATAGTTTGTCGAAGAAAGTAAAAGTCATAGTATAGTATCTGGGAAAAGCCACCGAATAGGTTAAAAAATACATAAAGAATAGTGTAAATCTAAATGGTATAGAATGCTAGTCAGTATAGTAGGCCATAACTGCTAAGACTATCTATGATGATGACAATTATGAAATGCATTCTGAATAGAATTAGTATGAATTTGGGACACTTTAGACACACTTGCCCAGCGCCTATGCTGCACTATATCCTCTCCCTTGAAGTCTGATGTGGGTAACAGCATTTGTTTCCTCTTTGCAGAGCCATGATGTACTCTGGAGATCTCAAATTTGAAAGGAGAACAAATTCGGCTCAAATGGAGGGTGGAGTCCACAGCATGCACAGGTACACACACACACACACGCACACGCACACAAAGAGAAACTACTCACCTAAGTAGACTTCAACTTTGTTGTAATTTGGTTTCATATTTCAACATCTTCCTCTTTCTCCCCACAGTTATGAGAAACGACTGTTTTGAGAAGACGCCAGACAGAGAATCCTTCCAACAGACACATTATGCAAACACACTTCATGCCAGGCCCTCTTTCATTCATAGCCCCACACACACACACACACACACACACCCACACCATTAACTTTTCATACAATTTAGTCTTTAAAGATGAGCTCTTGCCCCCCCCCCCCCCCCCTCTACTCTTCCAAGGATCCATCAAGTCTTCCTGCCAGTGTCATCTATGCATTGTCTGTGTTTTGTTTAGCTGTGTGTGTGTATGAAGAATGGGGATTAAGCATTTATCAATCAGTGCACGTGTGATTGAGTCCCCCAATGCCTTTCAAGTTGTGATTAAAGTAGATGTCTGGAGTGTCCATGTTAAGAAAAAAAAAAAAAGTTGTCCAATAATAAAACGTATGTTTTTCCACAAGCTGCTGTCTTCGTATTTGTCACCTATTTGTGAATATCTCGTACTTTGAGACAATGTAACAAAATTAGTTTTTTTATTAGTTTTATCGACACATTGGTCATATTGGTGTAAGTCATAATATAGTATATCCAAAATGTTGAAAAAGGTAATAAAGTAAAACAAATAGTATTCTAGTATGTCGAAAAAGGTCTGAAAAAACTATCAGTATAGTGTCAAAAAAGGCTCAATATACCATGTCTAACAAAAGCCATAGTAATGTGTGTCAAAAAAAAGTATTTAAAAAGCCTTCGTATATGTTGAAATTTTTTTGAAAAAGTCAGTATAGTGTGTCGAAAAAGATCATTAAAAATCCATAGAATTTATCAAAAAAAGTCATAGTATGGTATGTCGACATGAGCCGTATAAAAGTCATAGTTAAGTACGTTTTAAAAAGTAATTGTATAGTTAGTTGAGACAAGTCATAAAAAAGTAATAGTACGAGTCAAAGTCATAGTATAGCATGTCAAAAAAAACAAAAGTCATAGATGGAAAAAGTTTTAAAGAAGTCGTCGTGTAGATGGTTGAAAAATGTAACCTGTGGTTAACTTAACAAGGTCATTTGGATGTTATCAAAGCTAGCGTTATAACTTTATAACCCAGTTATGTCATTTTGTGATGAATTTGTATTGCCAGATAAAGGCTGTGTTAACTTAGACTATATCATTTGCTGCGTTCATTTAGTTTACATTTAATTCATGTTAAATTAAAGGTCCAATGGGATCCCTTATTGATGTTGTGATATTGACGTGTTGTAAAATCTTTGCAGGTTAAGTGCTTAGGCTGTACTTTACCATTCATGGTGGGGCTAGTGTTCTATCAAGTAAAACACCACTTTGATTAAGGAACAGATTTTTAATGTCTATCACTATACACACAATTTCCTTTTTAGTTTTGATACCATTGTCTATGTTCTACAGATGTCTGCCACTGCAGTGGACGTTGGGCGCACCGTGACCCTCCCAGCCCGTCCATGACTCATACTGCTGGGTAAGTGTCACATAAGCAAGTCTGTCTGTTTCTTTTCACAAAAGGATAAAATTGTTTCTCTAAATAAGATTATTCTCTCATAATTAGAAGACACAGAGGTCATTATCATGAGATAACTTAACATTTTTTTATTTGTTGAATCCAACCGGATTCTGTATTAAGCACAAACAATCTTAACTTATCACATTTAATATCTTACAAGCTTTCTCTGTTATTACATTTTGTAGGCGCTTCATTGGTCTCGACCCTGAGAGGGGAGACGACGGGGAAGCTGTGGCTGTGAATCCCCATGTTGTCACCTTCATAAAGAACTGCTGGACTTTGATTGGGGGCGTTAAGAAGCCAACATCACAGGACCTCACGTAGGAGGAAGGAAGAGGAACAGCCCACACTGCAACCAGATGTTCCTGTTGACATTTTAACGTAACAAGTCTCAGAATTGTGTTCAGTTCGGTTCCATAGTTGTCTCACTTGTGCAGTTCCAGATTTCATAAACTAACGTAAAATGGATCTTGTAGGCACGATACATGAAGTAAGGTCTGTACGTTGTATACAGATTGTTGAGAACATTGTTCCGATTGTATTTT
Organism: Leptoclinus maculatus; assembly: GCA_032191485.1. Lineage (NCBI taxonomy): Eukaryota > Metazoa > Chordata > Actinopteri > Perciformes > Stichaeidae > Leptoclinus > Leptoclinus maculatus. The sequence goes on from JAVDOI010000012.1 coordinate 1,938,089, forward strand.
AAAACAATGTCATTTGAAATGAGTTAGTGATGGAATGTGTTTGATGCAGTGGCTTTAAATGTCTTTTTTTTTTTAATGTAATTTTGTAGGGCCATCTCTTATCATATTTCAAGAAAAAAGGGGGAAACACTTTCTATGAAGCCCATGTCTATAATGCATTATAAACACACTTATAATGCATATCATTATTGTTACAACCACTCATAAATATTCACAATGCTTATCCGTTAGTTTAAGCGGAACAGGATATTGTCATGTTTTAAATCAGGCCTTGGGACGTTAATTACCGGAATCCAACTGACGTCAGTTAGATTCATAACATCTATAAAGGCTAGCTAATTTAATGAATATACCAGCTTTAACTTATAAGTACGATGTTAATATTAGCTCACCTACAAAGTATAATGTGGGTTTTAAATAGATTTTAACTAAGATTTATTTTTAACGTTAACTAACGTTAGTTCCTACGTCAGCCTCTTAACAATGACATAGTATAAATAAGTTCATCCAATACAGAGACAGATCTAACGTTAATTAGCGTTAACTTAGTTAACGTTAGTTAACGCTGTCCAAGCAGCAACATGTTCGTTACCCAGGGCAACAGCAAACGGGCATGACTCTGTTGACATAAAGCCCCTCATTTTCTCGCAGTCTAAAAGAAAGCAAACTCACAATTAGCTAGCTAGCCTAGTTAGCTTGCAGAAACACTTGCTGACCTGACCAATACTGGCTTTTAACAGTAAGCAAAGATAACACTAGATAAAGAAAGTTCAATATGTCAGCTAATGAGATTTTCTCTCCGTCTCCCTCTCTCGGTTCTCCTGTTTTGATTCAAAGTAAATCAAATCATGGTGATAAGACATCTCGTGACCGTCTCGTGACCTACACGTTACGAATGTAGCTAAGTGTGTACGAAAGTTTCGGAGCATGGCAAACACCCTAAAAATGCGCCCAATGTACAAAAATAATAATAATCCAACGAATTTTAATGGGGCCTTCGCAGACCGACGTTTTTCGGTGCTTGGGCCCTAATAATAATCCGATAATAGAAAAATAATATTATATATAAATAATATAGTATGTCAAAAAAATAGCCATATTATAGTAAGGCTAGGCAAGTTTATTTGTATAGCACATTTCAACAACAAGGCAATTCAAAGTGCTTCACATAAAACCATTAAAAGCATCAAAACATAAGGCAAGTTGTATGTGTAAAAAACCATCGTATATGTGAAAATGTATTTAAAAAATCAAAAAAGGCATAATATAGCAAGCCAAAGAAATGTAATAAAAAGGCATTAGTATAGTATGTCGAAAAAAACATTTGAAGTCATAGTATATTTAAAAAATCATAGAATATGTTAAAAGTAAAAAATTCATAGTATAGTATGTAAAAACAAATCATTGTATCATATGTAAAAAAACAGTAATACAGTCATAGTATAGTACATTAAAAACAAACCGTCACAGTATATTAGATGAATTAAAAAGTCAATGTATAGTATTTAGAAAAGAGTAATTAAAATGTCATGAATATTTAATTGTATTCTGTTAAATTCATAGTATATTACGCCATAACATTTTTTACATAAAGTCATGCATGTAAATGTCACAGTATAGTTGCTTTAAAAATGTCATTAATAATGTCACAATATAGAATGCCGTAACAATGCCATGACAAAAAAGGACTTAAAAAAGTCATTGTATAGTACGCCATCAATACAGGTCCCAACAATGTTATGTTAAAAAGCAGTATATAAAAAAAAGTATAGGAAACCATAAAACGTCATACAAATGTCACAGTGTAGTTGCCCTCCACATATTCTTTTGTTTTTATGTTCATACTGCTTCAGGTGCAGCTGCACCTCATGACAGCAGGGTTTGCCCAGAGAACCGGATCCCAAGAGAGTAAATAGAAGTGCCGGGTACTGCGTAGCCTCCCGGGCACTACCAGCCCACTTCAAGCGCCGCATGTATCCAATCAGATAACATACTAACATAGAATAACTGAACAAAGTTCAAAACGTGGGAGTGATGCCCCCAGGTTTCCTCCATCAAAGAACAAGCAGCCACCTTCTCTCCACCTCACCTTCCATCTTCATGCTGGAGGTCTCCAGGGTGGATCAGGTGCTCCGCCAAATCCACCGGACTTTCCAGGGTGAAACCCAGACGGACCGGTGGGAGTCCTCCTGTCACACTCCGCTGGTCACACCTGTCTCACATCGTCCATCATGTCACATGCTAATTAACGCACATGGAAGGAGTCAGTTTACAGGCCTCAATTAGCACCACTTTAAGATCAGTGTTTTGCATGGGAAACAAACCAATGTTTACAATACTACCATTGAAATAAAGACTGTTTTATTTTTAAATGTCTAGGTTGTATATAACTTTCAATGACATTTATACAACTAAGTTGCTGAAAAGCCACTGACTTGAGTTATTGAACCGCTGTTGAAACCACGGTGACTTACAGTATGCAGCGCGTCTAAAAACAACAACAACCTCACCTTTCAACCAAATGTAGCCCATTTTATACCTTAACTACTAGATTACTTTTGACATGCAAATCACCAAATTAAAGCTGACTGGAAACCTTTGCGGTTACTACCTGTAGTCTTACTGCTGTCACTACTAACAGTACTAATGTTAGTACTATTAGCATTACCAGTGGTGGAAAGTTACTAAGTACGTTTACTTAAGTAGACTGGGGGCAATTGTTACATTTTTTACTTTTACCTTCAGGACTATAATACTAAATGTAATGCAAGAGTGTTACAATTGACCCCTTGGGTTTATTAATCCATTGTTTGAACACATAAAACATGTTATTTCAGTCAAAATAGTATGTTTGTCGATGGGCTGCTATACTAGAACAAAGTAATTTATTTAAATTTACCAGATTTAATGTACTTTTACATTCAAGTATGTCAAAGCAGAAAAACAAGGTGCTTACATTGGGCCATGTGGCTCGGGGGCAATCATAACACTGTTTACAATTACTTTTGATACTTAAAGTATATTTTCATGCAAATACTTTTGTACTTTTTCTTAATTGGCTTTTTGAATGTTTACTTGTAACAGAGGGGTTTTTTACCTTCTGGTTTTGCTACTTTGCTATTTTTATCAGAGTACTTCTTCCTCTACTGACAATAACTTTAACTACCATATCAACCAGCAGCGCTAGAAAAACTATTACTGCTGCTATAATTCATTGGTGCTCTTTGTATTCCACATATCGAAAGGAAGACTCGACATTAACCGAGTTGAACAATTAAAAACAAGGAATAAAAAAAAGAAAAAAAGGATAGATATGTATAGTTTTCAAAGGCAGTCCTAGCAAATAAAGTAACATCACAGACAAAAAAAACAATAAAGGCGGAATTGGACCAAAATGACATGAATACTATTAGAACCTGATTTAGGGTTTTCTGGAGACATTTTACATTCAGAAAAACACGAATGAACAAAAGCACATATACAAAAAGGCATTGTACAGAGAACTAAAGGGTCATAGGCAGCAAGGAACAACATATGTTAGGGCAGGTTTTTTGAATAATGTCTCTGAAATGTTGTTTTTGGTGCTTCACAGCTCTTTGTCACTTTAACGAGGGCAAACATGCAAGAACTGGCAAAAAGGTAAAAGATCAGAATGAAACACAAAAATACACCTTCTAAAATAAATGCATTTAGTCATAACACAAAACCATAAAGACAAGCGGCAATCAGTTCGCTGAATGAACACATTATACTTCATTTGTGTGTCCAAACATATATAAATGTCTGGATACTCATAATATATGAAATTTGAATTATACCTAATCAATACAGGCAAGAAAAGACATCAAACTTTACAATTTCAAGCACTCAGTTTTCATGTAAAGAAGTAATCCACCTTACAAAGATGAGCATTTAGAGAGTAATAGATAGCAGTAGGTGTGTCTCTCCAGCAGGGAGTGGACAAAGAGAGGAAAGGAGGAGTTCTGTCTGATGAGGAGAAGTGAAAGTGAAATGAATCTCTCCAGTATTTAAAGAGGAAGTTTGAACTCTCAGAGATGTTGGCAGACGGGACTACAGAGGACGACGAGCTGCTCGGAGATGTCGGTGAGCCGGAAAAAACTTTTAGACACTATTCTTCAAACTTTATAATCATGACAATACTTTATACTGGTGTCTTCTTGTACTTTCACTTTGCTTTCACTCTATTGGCTTTAAGTGCCAACTCCTCATTCAACCTCTCTCTGTCTCCTGCTTTGACTTCTTAAACTTTGTCCTCACGTTCTTCTCATAAAGTCTTGTTTTACTGCTTGTAAACCTGTCTGTGGTCGTCCCTTCATTCCTCTTATTGTTGGAAGGAGCCTTCAGGTGCCCTTAAAGGGTTCAAGTAGCCTATAGGGGACAAACTGAAAGTGTCTTTAAGTCCTCTATTTTTTGCTTCAAGGTTTAGTTCTCTTTAGTTTTTTTAATCAAGCCTTTGAGGACATGAGAAATGAATGCAGCTTTAAAGCTATTTTTAGCTCCACAAGAAAAGTCCAATGATGTAAATGTCTTCCTCAAGTTGTTTTTTCAGCTCTCTCCTTCCTTCTATCGCTCTACCAGTTCTTCCTCGTCAGGCTCACCTCTTGTGCCCCTTCTTGCTTTCTTTTTCTTTCCGTCTGCTCAACGGACGATAAACAACAGGTTTTTCAAGACGGTACACCAACACAACGATATAAAAAGCTGCAACTAAAAGAACTGAAGTCAGATTAACTCAATGTAAAGTCACCTTTTTCCTTTTCTTTTTAGCTGCGTTAACCTGACCAGACCAGAGGTTGGACCTGAAGCTTGTTTTGGTGGGTGGGATTGTAACGGAACCCATAATGCAGCTGTGATTCTTGGCTCCAGCTGGTTATGAGGTCCGTTTCCATCCCACAATGCACAGGACATCCTGAGCAGACGAGCTGAGGTTGAGCACTTCTCCTTAAACATCATACAAACCATTAATCATATCAGATTACTATGCATTTCTTAAGTCAGCCTCTGTTTAAAAATAGATTGCCAAATCTTAATTTCACTTGAAAACTTTATTGATCCTTAAAAAGGAAGAAGCAAACAATACAATTCAAAACACGTAACGGTGTGGAACAGTAGAGAAGTCTCTACAGTGAAGTAAACGCACCAGCTGACAGAGCCACAGTATAAAACAGTCTCTAGTTTCAAGCTGGAATGATTTGTATTGTTTCTTTCAAAATGAAAACCAAGGAAAGTGAAACTAACAGCAGTATGGCCTATGTTGAACGCTGTGTTGCCATTTTGAACAGAATCGATTAGAGTGTAATGACTGAATGGATCTGATGCAGAAGGTGTTTTTCCTCAATGACACGTTTTCTCCCGGATTGCCGGCGACAGTAAACGCAACCGGGAATTTCGTGTCAGCCAAGAATGACACCTCGAACCGCGACAGATCTCAGTTTGTACAATGTAATTGTCGGTTTTCTGTGTCGTATGTATAAATGGATACTCTCAAGATAAATCTCAGAATTTTAAACCATCGGTCACTGTGTATATTTTTCTTACAATATCATCACCACACATTATGTACGACCTGTGCTACAAATAGAATACCATTCAAATGAAGAGCAGCTTCTCTTCCACTACAAAGGGAGAGGAATATACAATACATACTATTATACATTCCTCTCCCTCTGGGGAGCACTGCTGGGTGACACGACTGAAACGTGATTCATCATTCATTGAATCATTGATTGACAAAGCAACACTTTCTCTAAACGCCAAATATAAAAACAAGGTTACCAGTAACCGTTATCATTTAATGAAGTCACACATTGTAATAGCTCATATATAAAACTTCCAAGTTAAAGTGTCCTACAACAAAAGGTATGTTGCCAGTATGATTTGTTTAGCTTTTGCTGAAGCTCAGGTGAGGTGGTCGAAGAGGTTCGGTACTTGCATCCATACACGAGACACTACTTTGTATTTTTGACTCTTTTGGCGACTTTCATGTCAACTGAAAGCCAAGTTCACACTGCAGGTGTTAATTCTACAAACTCATGACACAGATCTGATGTTCTGATTCACACATTCAGAGATTTTTTAAGCACATTTTTTTAGTCAGAAAATGGATATGTAGTAATAATTATGGGTCTCATGCAAGAACATTTGCATTCTTATCTCAACTCTTACTTTTTTTCCGTACGAGTGAGCCACGTCAGATTCAGCAAACGCTCCTAACTTCAGAGAACTGTGTAACCGAGCGGCCTAAACATATGACCAATGCCACCTGTGCGTAAATGAGCACGTGTTCAGGAGAATTGTTCATTTGCATAATTAACGGCCAAGTAATACAACGTAAGGTTACCTACCTGTAACAATATGTCTAAATTAATCCAGATGTTTTGATAGGCTCTACACAATTATACATATATATATATATAAATCCAACTATTCATAGTCTAACTAGCCAATTCTCATGGTCCATCAACCTCTGTAGCCGGGCGTCCTGCTGCGCCTGCATGGACTCCATCTCTCTGAGCTGGGTGACCGTCGCCAACACCAACGTAGAGACTTGCTCGATCACGGCCGTTTTCTTCGATGGAGTCGTGTACACTAGAAAACAAAAAGAGCCGGTGCAGCCAGTTAGGGACACTTTTTTTTTTTTTTAGAGCTTAGTCTCTGTGCTTCAAAACACTGGACTTGAAATTAAACGACAATGAGGTGAAAGGTGTTTGCATTCATTAAACATTATTATGCCACCAAAAGTTATATGTTCACTAGTTTACCATGATAGACATATTGACATATCTTCCTTTCAAATCCTATGTGCTGGATAATAAGATAAATATATGAGTGGGCTGACATCCGCCCGCTCGATCACTGTGATTAAAACTCGGTAAAAGCAGACGCTTCAATCTTTGAGGACAAGTAACATTAAGCAAACAGATTTATTCAGTTGAGGTGGTTTTCAGATGAACCTACACAACCAAAGGATTACTAGCTTGCATATTTTAGACCAACTGTACACAAAATATGGAAGCAGTCGCAGCTTTGCCTCAAAGTCGGGAAAAACCCAGCTGATTCTCCTCTTTAAAAACCATCAATGTTCTTTCATAACCACGACTCTCATGGGAATGTATGCAAAGAAAACATAACAGATCATAACTTGATTTTTGAGAAGTAGAAGGAGTAACTTTTCACATGACTTTGAGGAGGAATAGAGACAAAGACTTCCTCATTCTGTGGCTGCTTGTGGCAGCAGTGCTCAGTTAAAATGGTTTTAAACCTTTAATATGTGGGCTGTTTGACTTCACGTGAGAAGATGTAAAGCTGCTTTCCCACTGGACAAAAAAATCCACAAACAACCACTAACATCTGGCTTTTGTCTTTAGTGAGAAATTACAATGTGCCTTCATTCCTGGGAGAAATGACTCTGCATGAGTCACGGCTATTTATCGTCTCCAGCTCCAAATCGCCAGTGATGGAAACATGACACCCGGGAGGACACCCCAATTTCTGCCCTATTTCCGGCATTTTCTGTGGTTGGTATTGGGTTTTGTATACTTTGGTGTGTACTGTTTGTGTCTGTTTTTGCCATATTGTAGTCATAGCTTACAGTATGCAGTTTCTCCATACAGAATGTTCATAGGACTCCACAGATCACATCTTGCATCTTTACAGGTCAATAGGCTCCAGGCTCAGTAACCGACCCATTACATGTATCAGCGTTAAAGTGGTTGAGAGTACATTTAAAGGGTCCCTGGATGAGATAGACGGATGTTAAAGCAAAACGTTTCAAAAGTCCCATTGGTGGATAGATCTCTTAAGGAATCATTTATCTCCTTTCTGTTTTAAATGCAAAGAGGAATGTACAAAGCATTAAGCTGAATGCTATTTATGTTACTATCTAGTAATAATTATGTCTAATTATGTAAACTAGTATACTCGTAACAAGTAAACTATAACTTTGGTGGCATAGAATGGGTATAAGGATCCAACTCCGGCCACTGGTGTTTTCTGGGACCTCAGGACAAACGACCCTGCAGGTGATCCAGGTATCTCCCGTTAACGCAGTAATGATAGAAACACATGCTTACTGGTGTTAATGGGTTGTAACAGTTCATCCTCGTCCTCAGCCTCAACCGGACCCAGGTGCTTGTTGAGCTCCCCATCGTCCACTTCGTCCCAGAGCCCGACTACAACCTCCTGATGCTCGTCGCTGATGACAGGGGGCGGTGACGGTGTGGGACTCCTATGCCGTTTCAGCGTGTTCCCCGCGTGAGCATTCCCGAAAACCCGGTGGCACTGCTCGTAAAACGGCCAGTCGACGCGGTCGCTCCCGCAGCGGGTGTTCTGCAGGTGGTTCTTGCTGCACAACTTATTACACTCCCCCCGCCTTGTATATTTGTGCCCTGTACGTCACATTTCATCGCCGGAAGAACACTTTTTTATTTTTTTATTATAGTTATTGAAAAAACATTCATAAACAACATGGCATACATTTACTTAACAATATACAGAGAACAAATATATGAATTAAAATAGATAAATAAAACTAAACAGAATTGGGATAAATAAACTTCAATAATGTAAAATTATAATAGATAAAAACACACATTCTTCTTTAGTTCACCATACAGTGACAGTTTTATTATTTTTTGTATTCATAAGTTTGAAACTACTATTATATTCTATACATTTACATAAAAATCCGGTGAAACTATGGGTTACTTTTGTTATTTTGTATTTATGTATGTAAAATGTCACATATATAAATCAATATGTTTACAATGCATTCAGTTTTATATGTATCTTGTTCAATGTGTATGACATTATTAATACTTTTAAACAATATCTTTCAATCAAGTCCCCAAAGTAACATTTGTAAATTTGGAGAAATATAGATTTGTTGGATACATAGTATAACATTTCAATTTCTACTTCTTTAATCTTATTGGTAATACAGCATTTATATGGAAATAGCCATGCCCTCTGCCAATCAGTACGTATAAAAATGTCCCAAAAAGCTTTTCCTCTAGGAATAATTTTCCTTCTTTAACTGCTATTAAAGATCACTCTTCAATAGAATAGCAGTTAAATATATATATATATATATATATATATATAAATTAAGCATTAAAGTATTCACGCTGTTGCTCTTTTGAAAGCAATTCATTAAAATAATAATACATTATTATTATATTATCATATTATTAATTAAAGTGTTATTAAATAGTTGCAATACTTAAAAAAAACAATGTCAAATGATTGTATTTAACAATATAGTTTAGGATCCCACACAATAGGCCTAACTGCTTGACACCAGTCTCAGTCACAAACGTCTCATTTCAAAACCATGGCTGTCAATAGGCCTCTATGCTAGCCACCACTGAGGGGGACATTTTCTCACATCTGGCCACAAAAGCTTCAGTGGCCTGACCCGTGTACCCAAGATGTAGGAAGTAGTAGCAGCATTGCAGGAGCAAATACGGCATATGCATCATCATTGTTTATGGCAATGATGTCAGAGAAGAAGGACTGCCTTGCATTTCTCCGTTTTCAATAATATACAGTCATCAAACACAGGGATGATCAAAAAGAGCAACACCAGACCCCACAACCTTAGAAATGTTAAGAGCCTTGGAGGTGATCAAGTCCAGAGTGTGCCCCTTACTGTGTGTGGATGTTAAAACCACCAACAATAGACAGTAGCCTACGCAGTCAGTCAATGCAAGATGATAGAAAGCAGGTCAGTAAATAATATTTAGGTGGCCTGAAGATATTTAGGAATGCAGCTTATCATAAGGACTTAAATTAAAGAGCAATAATAGAAGCACATTTTATATTAGACACCTGCTTGCACTAGAAGAAAATGTTAAAGAGAATCCACATACTTTTGGCCAGACAGTGTGGTTAAGATTGCAGTTACTCCTCCACAAACTGGAGGGCGCTATTAGGCAAATTCCACTGGTCCGACACCGAAACCCCCCTCGGAAGAAACAGATTGCACTTCACTGGTTCCGCAAAAGAGAAAAACAGCCAATGCAGTCCTCCTTTACAGCCAATATCTGACATCGATCAGTGATTATCCGTGCAGCGTGAACTTGGCATGTAATTCGGCAGTGCAAGCTTTTAGCCTGCATCACAGACACCAGGGGGACGGCGTTTGACAAGAAGACATGAGCAGGGTGTGGATGTGCCGATAGCCTGGTAGCAAGCTCACCTGTCAGTGTGCTGGTGGTGGTGGTGATGGAGAATATCGAGGAGTCTTCGCCCCTCCGGATCACCCCTACCGTCCGGGCGCTGAGCTCCGCACTGCGGGGGAAGCGTGAAAATGTCCCCGATTCCAGCCAGCTAAACGGCGACAGGATCTTCCCTGAACCGGAGAAGCTTTGGTTCAAGGAGAGCAGCGCTAAAAACCTGCGTAACAGGGACTTCTTGTCTCCGACCACGATGCTTAACACGCTGTATGCGGACGGGCAGGTTGGTTTAACTGATACCTGTTGGGCTTTGATAGTAATTGAACGGGTTCCTTGCTCATTTCAATGTGTTTGTGCCTTATTCATTTGTTTCTGTTGACGCTATGCACTGACAGAGACGTGTTTATTTAACCGGAATCATAGCCGGGCATGTTAAACATTCGCTGGTTCACGCGTTCAAACTTCGTACTCTTTGACATTGTGTTCTTCCACTCAGCAGTATAGTTCCGTCCTTGACAGTCGCTAAATAGCGCGAGTGATTTTGTTAAGCGCAGTGATATTTAAATGGTCGGATGGTGTTTTTCAACGGTTACAAACGTGACTCGGCGTGACCGGAACTCACTGCTTTATAGCGCTCAGCTGAGGCCAATTGGCTGCTTGATTAGGAGGTGAAAGCTGACCTGAGTCCTTTAAATCATCAAATCATGAATATGTTTGAGTGATACGGTGACTGCTGAATCCTGTGACCGCTGACTTTGCCTCATCATGATCGACCAGACATGAACAGCCCGCGGCAGTAATTATTAACCCATGAGTTGCACGTGCAATGTGGGTCACACAAACACGCAGCTAACTTGGCTGAACACCACGGAGGCCTCTTCCATAGCGTGTACACATCAATGTCATAAAACGTGGCCTTATTTCGGTTATGTCCGAGTGTAAATAATTCAAACAAATGTATCTTTGAACCCACACTTCACGTGGGCGTGTTCGTGCATCCTTGTGTAAGAGGATGCTGATATTATTTTTGCACGTTGATGATTTTACAGATACTGATGTGGGTTTTTGAAGCAGATACCACCATCTGATATTTTTTTGATATGCAGTTTTGTAATGTTATAACCACACAATTCTTGTGCAAAAGTTGTTCAGACAGACATCTGAAGGTAAAAGCTATTAAGTATATTATTACTAGTATAAAGTTACATAAAAGTAGAACATCAACTCATACCTACTTGGCATACATGCCCATGTATTTCACCTCACATCTTTCCCTCCTCAAACATTCACATATACTTTTTGTTAATGCATGCATATATATGAGTCTCTAATTGCTCCCTTTTACCTGCCCAGGTCCCTCCAGCAGTGATGTCCAGGGTACTGTCCCTCCGTGGCAGTGGGATTCTCCCCGTGGCTGGTGGGGAGGTAATGGGTGAGGGCTTGAGGGTGAGGGTGGACCGGGCCGCAGCCTTCAAGGCTGTCCTGGCAGATGGAGCCACAGAGTACCTGAAGCCCTCGAGCCAGAAGCAAGGCTGTGTGGTGCTCAACTGCCCTGCGCTGCACCCTAAACCCAACACACCCACTCCAGAAACACTGACTCTGGGCCAGCTGAGGACTGTTCTGTTGGCTGACCACATGGGGGCGCTGTTGAGAAGACAGGGGTGAGTCTTTGGGTCAATTGCACAGTTCTAAATTGGGCTCAATATTTTCTGACAAATAAAAGACTAAATGATTAGTTAATTGAAAAAGTAATAGGTAGATCAATTGCTCGTGAAAATAATTGTTAAATTATGCAGCCGTAGATTCAAATGGCAGCTGTGATCAGTACCGATCTCCTTGCCTGTCTCAGATTTGCAGTGTCCTATTGCCCCACGCTTCCCGAAGACAGCGACATCGTCACCTTTCTCCGAGCTCTGGGCATCGATTGGCCGACCGCCCCAGCCAACTGGACCAACGAGGAGCGGGAGGAGAAGATTCAGGAGGCTCTGGAGAACTCCCCGTACAGAGAGAGGGAAACGGAGAGAGGCAGGAGGACCAGTGGAGGAGGAGGAGGAGGAGGAGGAGGAGGAGGAGGAGGAGGAGGGAGGAAGGCGGAGGAGGGGGAGAACGAGGGAGCTCTCAGGGTCAACCTGAAACGAGTGTTCCAGGAGGAGGGGCTGTTGGGATACGACCCCAGCCTTGGTACCTGCATAGGTGAGAAAATTCTTTCTAAAAATAAATTCCACAGGGAACCTTTAACGGACAGATGTGAGAGTGATTTCAACTAACTAAGTGTAGTTCCCAAAATGTTGAACTATTCCTTTCATACCATGACAGTGTTGCATGTGTTACCATGTCCAATCACTGCTGGTGATAAATGTAGTCCACTGAAAAAAAATATTTTTGCTATATTGACTGAGAAAGCTAATTTCTCATGCTGCGGAGCCATGCTGGCTGTGCCTACATGTACCAGGATGCATTGTGTGCGAAGGCCGAGTTTAGCTACATCTCACAAATAAACAAAATAAACTCACAAAACGCCACCAATACCATTTAGTCTGTTAGTCGTCCCACGGTTCCACCAATCAGCAATTCTGGTTTGGTCGAAATATATCCTTAATTCCCAGAGTAAGATCTGAAAATATGGCGGCTCTACACGCTGTTTACCTCCGCTGTGTCTCTCTGCCGTTGCCTCATTGTTTCTAAAAGACAGACCATTTAATAAGAAAAATCCAATGACAAAAATCACACCGAAATTGCACTTGCTGGTTGTCTTTTCCAGTTCATCTTTGGGGTACTGAAGAAGGTCTCCAGCAAACCTCGGTCCAATGAGGAGTAAAACTTTCATGCATAGTAATGCACACACGACGGGTTGTCGTCAGCGACGGCATCCAACCAAAAAAAAAATGCCTTCTCTGACATTCATTAGAGCAGAATGATTGTTCTGTTGGCATCGGAGGGCAATTTGAGCAAAGGCACCACCAGTTGGGGTTTGTTCTGGGCAGCTCATGTTTTAGAGAGTCCCTGCCGCCACATCACCCCCGCTGCAGCCTTGAGCTCTCTGGCTGAAAACGGCTGAATATTCGAGTCAGCTAAAACACTGTAAAATGCCATTTTTTGCACAACACAAGCAAAGAGAACAAGGAAGATTTTGAGCGGCATTGCGCCCCACAGCTACCAAAGCTGAATCAGCACTCTGTCATTCTTCTGTGTACCAAGTACGTCACTGTCACGTCACTGTTATACGTTAAAACAACAGATCTTGCCGCTGCCTCCCAGAGACACAGAGAACGTCAGTAACAACTGCACACGTCCCACTATATACCAAACTCAGAAAGGCAGAGATAAGGTTGAAAATCAACACATTTTAGCAGGATAAGAGATAGTTGGTTTTGTATATTTACTAGTAAGACATTGTTGGTGTGTCTGTTTCAGTACACAGAGACAGTGTTTCTCACCTGGCGCAACTGGACCGAGCCACTGCTGACTGCACAGTAAGACACACACACACACACACACACACACACACACACACACACAGAGCTTTGCAGTATTCAAACGCTCTGATGATTTCCTTTTTTTTCTCCATTTAAAAACTACAGAACAAAGCATTGATTGATATGTCTTTACTACCTCCTTTAAAGGTAGCCAATGCAACAGCGTTACATGTGACTTCCTGTCAGGATGAGTTCCGTCAGCAGCAGATAGCAGTGCTGTGGAGAGCCAGTGGAGCGACACACAGACAGGTAACAACACACACACACACACACACACAAAATCATGTGTTGCACTGTGTTCCTATTTTTACCTGCTCCGCTCTCTGTGACTGCAGAGACATCTGGTGTGTGGGCCTGTGAAGACTCCCGGTTCTCACCTCACGGCTGCACAATATCTGCAGTAAGACACATCACTGTCTCTGTCTACTGTCGTGTCTCTTCTCTTGTCTTTCCTCCACATTTCTGTCTCTGTCTTTGGGTTCCTTTATCTTCCCTCCGTCTCCACTTGTCTTCCCCATCTCTTTGCCTCGCTCTCCACCAGACAGACGTTTATATATCACAAAAGACACTCTCACTAGGATCTTGTGTGCACTGTGAAATTGCAGCTCTAATTAAACTAAATTAAAAGAACACTAATGGGCGTTGATGGCGCTATCTTCATCTCTTGCGTTATCGCTGCATATTTGTCTCGTGTAAACGAGGCTCCTACTGTTTCTTTCTTCCTCCTTTGCTCCAGGCTGAGAAGAGGTCAGATGAAGGAGGCCTCAGAGATGAAGTATGGAGATCAAGTAGAAGGTGGGTGTGTGTGTACACACTCATTGTTAATGACATGCTCCTTACTTATCTAAGTGACCTGACTGATACTAATTGGCATTAACTACAGTTAAGGTAACGGGAGTGAAATACCGCCTCTTCTTCCTCTTGTAGGTCAGACGTGGGATGACATCATCAGGGTCATGACCTCCGCCACTGTCAGATTTGAGCTTCTGTCGACGGTCCACACCAGTCCGGTGAGTCATCATCACACCTGTGTGTTTGCACCTGCATGTGTCACACAGGCAGGGTTTGAAAATTAACTTTTTTCACTTCCTGCCACTGCGGCAGGCAAGTTGTCTTTGTCAGCCAGCCACACGTTTTTTTTTAATTTAAATCTTAAATATATTAACACAAAATTCCAGTGTTCGAATTACACATAAGAGTACTTGCACACACATGCATGCACATACATTAATGTGCCCGCCTACATGCAAAAATATACTATCACTGCTTTGCAATTCATACATAGAATATTTATCCTGGGACAACGAAGAAACCGAAACATTGTTTGCCGTTGTAATGTAACACTGAGCTATTGCTGTGCTACTGGTTTAAATTCAGTGAACTTTGACTGTCAATCGAAACAAATAAGGTTCTACAGCCAAATGTAATTGTTTTTTTTAAAGCAGTTACGACCAACTTTCAAATGCGTAGTTCTAGCCAATCAAATGGTAACCTTACTAAACGTGTCATTCTGTTGTGCATTGTCCCTGTCTGCCAAAGTGGTGGATGGCCTGACAATTTTACCGCCACCGCCAACAATTTACCCAAATTTGACGCCGTGTGCAGGTGGTTATGTGCCATAAATGGCCATATCGATGACTGTGTTTGACTTGACAAACTTGCTCTTAAATGTAATTGGTTGAGTAGGAATGACTGTCTGTTTAG
This sequence comes from Leptoclinus maculatus, assembly GCA_032191485.1. NCBI lineage: Eukaryota > Metazoa > Chordata > Actinopteri > Perciformes > Stichaeidae > Leptoclinus > Leptoclinus maculatus. The sequence continues at coordinate 1,953,462 of JAVDOI010000012.1, forward strand.
GTGACACTGGACCTCCAGCGTGAAGGGGGCGTGTCCACCAAAGGGCCGAGAGGAGGCGTGTTTGTGATGTATAACTGCGCCCGGCTGCACACTCTGTTCGACAGCTACGAGAGAGGAGTGGAGAAGGGTGAGAGTTGTGCTCTGCAAGAGATTCATTTATTTGCAGATTCAGATTAATAATACAACATATAATTTACAAGTAAATTGTGGTGTAATGTTATAAATCTTTTTTTTGTATTTTATTCCATTTTAAGAGTGAAACAGCTTTACAAAACTGGTTGTTTTAGGATTGTATTACATTGTATTGCTCGTGTAGTTTTCTGACTTTTTTTTATCTGCAGGTTTATACCCTGAAATCCCCGACGGCTCCCAGCTCGACTTCTCTGCTCTGAAAGAAGAGGTACTACGTCATTATCTTCTATGCTATTCTACTCCTTTCATTTCTTTAGGTTTCCTTTCATTTCATGTTACTTTCTTTCCATTAAAAAAAGACTCTTGTTAGAAGTTCTACCAACATGTCGGTGTTAATCCTACCGCGCTGTCTGTGTTTTGACCGTCAGGGCGAGTGGCTTCTCCTGTTCAATTACCTCATCCCCTTCTCCGAGCTGCTGGACCAATCAGGACAAGCGTTAGACTGTGAAGGAGGTGGAGCCAGAGTCAATATTAAGAGTGAACAGGTCATTTAGATTCACTGATTACTGAAGGTGTGTGTATTAAACCAAACTCTGCTGTTAAGATGTTTATCTTAACTCATGCACGTGTTGTTTTTTGTGTTCCTCAGATCTGTAAATTTCTCGTGTCTCTCAGTAAAGACTTCAGCTCGTACTACAACAGGGTCCATGTGCTGGGGGTGAGGATTCATTTACTGTATATATTTATGAAGCCTCATTACAGTATATGTATGTATATTATGTATTCATTTATTCAGAAGTAATTATGAGCACTCCTTCAGTGAGTCTTTATTTTTGGTGATAAATGTCTGTAAATATCTATCAATTTAAGCTTGTGTGTTGTGTGTGTGTGTGTGTGTGTGTGTGTGTGTGTGTGTGTGTGTGTGTGTGTGTGTGTGTGTGTGTGTGTGTGTGTGTGTGTGTGTGTGTGTGTGTGTGTGTGTGTGTGTGTGTGTGTGTGTGTGTGTGTGTGTGTGTGTGTGTGTGTGTGTGTGTTCCCTTCCTGTTTTACATCATATGGAGATTAGTGTGTTAATAGCCCCATTGCCCCGTCTGGTGACTTTTTGTCACTGACAGAATGTGATTACTGTCGCACAAAAAAACACATCAGCTCAGTCTTAGCAATATATTTCATATTTGTCTTTGTCTCTTTCTAAATCTCCCTTTCATGCCACCATCACCTTTCTTCTCTCTCTGTCTTTAACTCCCCACACACACTTTCTCTTTCTCTCGTCTTTCTGTTTTTCCTTCCAGGAGCCGTTGCCTCATCTCTTCAACCAGATGTTTTGTCGTCTGCATCTGTTGAGAGCGTTGAGAGAGCTCTACCACAGCGCTCTGGACACCCTTAACCTTCCCCCCATCAGGCAACTATAGCTGAGTCTTAATTCACTCACCCTGTCATCACTGTTGGCCCTATACTTCCCCATCCATCTCACACAGTCGCCTATGTTTTGCAATTGATAGTTTCATCGCGTACACGTCTTTCAGCTCAGACAAAGTCACCTTTTCCCTCATTTTGTCACACTATTTTGTGACTGGGATCAGTTCCATGGAGACCGCAAGAAGTTAATGGTGCCAGTCGACAAATGGATGCTTTTTTTTTCTGTTGAAGCCCTAATATGTCATTTTCAATTCTGCTCCAATGAGTCCAAACAACCCACATAACTGAGCCAACTTTCAAAATGTTCCTCATTATCACAGCCGCCCCACAAGTGTCTTAGTCACTGCCTGAAGAAAACGTTTTGCTTTTAATAAGCCTTGCTTAACTGTTAAAAGTCCCATTTCATGTATGTTACCCACCATGTATTTATCAATGCCACACAAATATGTATTGTCATTTTAAAAAAAGGTTACAGAATATATATTCTGCATATGAGTCTTAATTGCTGTGTTCATAAGATTATTCTGAGCCCTCCGATCACACTTATCCTGCGTGACAAATCAAGTGTTCAGTACCAACCAACCATGTACCAGATGTAACAGGTGTTCATAAGTTATTTACAAAGCATTAGGGCGTTGCGCCACACCGTTAGGAAATGCATGACATGGCATGGAAATAATATATATGAAGAGTTTTATGCCAAAAAAAAATGTATTTATAAATTTTGGTAATGACCTAAAGGTGACCCTTGAAATGTGAAACGTGTTCCCATTTCAGCTACCTACAGTACCACTGTCTGTTGAAATGTGCCATAGCTTGTTTTAACTCTCCGATACACATTATTTTGTAAGTTGGTGTTTTTTTTAAGGTGAATATCTCAAGTTGGAACAAAAAACAATTAATGTACACAAAGTATCAAATCTACTCACTTCTCACTAAATGTTGCTTGTCCCTGAATGGTCTGTGGATTTTTTTTAATGGACTTTCTTTAGAAAAGGGAATGGGATATTTACAATATCCTGATTATTTTCAATCACCGTCTTGTTAACCACAGCTGTATTTACCACAGTATTAAAGCAGGAGAGATGCACAATGAGGGACTTTGATTTGTTCCTACCTTAAAGTGTTCATTGTCTCACTGTATGTGTAAACACATGTACTGTATATAATAGGTACACTATGTTCACTTTAGCCATTGTTGTGTTTCTCTTGATGCCATGTTTTAACCCCTAAGGCCTCACAGCTCTGACCTTCTTCTCCCATCTCTCGTTCTTTTCTCCCTCTTTGCCTCCCTTACTCCCATCTCTCTGCTCAGAGCCCTTCTGTCCCTTTATCCTCTACTGTATCATATGCTCACATTCAGAGCGTAAGCTTGCCTGTCCTAATTTGAGTGCCAATGGGTTTGGAAGTTCAAGTATTTTCCTCTCTTGTTTTCTTCATGGAAATGATGAAATTATTCTTGATATGAAGACAATTGGAGCAAAAATAATGCCTTTTAAAGAAATAATGAATTAGTCATCCAATAAAGCCTTGTGACAGATGTCAGTTTTCTGATTTCTGTAAATGAAACAAAATAAAAATCACTGTAACAGCTGATAACATTCACAGCTCAACTTCACAGAACCTTCCTTCCTGTCTCTTTAAGTGTATCTGTCGCCCCTCTGAATGTAAATACTACTGTCAAACTCTCCTACACACATCTGTCCGCCTACCCTTTCTGTGTCTCTCCTGTCTGCAGAATTAAAATAACCATGGCAGACTCTCCCGCTATTGTGTTTGTCTCTGAGAGATGTACATACTGACACTGTTATTCTATAGATAAATCCCCTCATGCTCCACTACAGCACACCGCCCTTAGGCCACATGGATCCAACAATAACCCACACACTGCATGGATATACAGTACACACCGTTCACAGCGATCCATCACTGCAGATACGACCCTGGTGATGTGACGTGCCATTTGTCTTTGCCCTTTTTCTCCCCATTTCCAGCCCTTCCTCTCACTGAGGATTGCACTGATTTATGGCTGATTACAAGCCAAACATTTGCTTCTTGAACAATTGAATTCCAAATGTGGTGGGCTACATCTAACTTCTGCCAAGATTTATTGCAGGCTAAAATATTTTGTTTCCTGTTAGTTATTCCAGGTCTGACTGCAGCGGACTGCAGCGATTTTATTTGCTGATATGAAATGTTTATACTACAGCGTACAACAGGAGAAAGTGAGAAACAGTTTTGATGTTTTAGTTTGTCAGTTGAAACTCCTTGCTGCTTTTTCTTTCTCCATCTCCACCTGTATCTCCACTGTCAACGCAAAGACCTGTGTACTGTGTACTACACATAGACCTGTGTACTGTGTACTACACATAGACCTGTGTACTACACATATACCTGTGTACTGTGTACTACACATAGACCTGTGTACTACACATAGACCTGTGTACTGTGTACTACACATAGACCTGTGTACTACACATAGACCTGTGTACTGTGTACTACACATACGACTGAAATGCAACTCTTCTTTCATCCTTGTTTCTGGGAGTAAACCAGTGTCAAAACAGTTGGTTCTGCTGCATTCAAACTGGAAATCCCTGCAAACTTTGTATGCCGTTAGATACAGGTGCAAATTATTAGGAGTTTTTAAAACATGACATATACAGTATATATACTGTATTTATCCATACCCAGACTCTTCTTTCTTCTATATGTACGTTGTTCTTCCATCACTCTTTTCCTCCTTCCTTTGCTCCTTTTTTGTAGTTTCTCTCTGATTTTCCACCTGTCCTCCTGATTTCCCGTTTTGTCCCCAGCATGTTCCCTTGTTGTTCCCTCTTTGCATTCAGTAAGGGAGTAAGAAACAAAGAAAAGTGGAATGAAATAGCTGGTAACTGTTTCAGAAGTTCCTGTAATAAATTAATGTTCTGTGCCCTTTATCTGTGGGACAAATCACACTATGGATGATAAACTTGTTTTTTAAGGTCAGCGCTGGTATTCAATATATATTTACATTACATATTCACACACACACACACACACAGCTGTGTCTCTCAGCCTTCCCCTTCTCAGCATTGAATCAAATCTGTACTTTCCAAGCTATGCTAATTGTACGAGTATGTGTGATCAATAAATGATTACTGATTACATCCGCTGGTTGATTTGTTGATCGGAAACATTTGGGCTTTTTTTACATGGTGTTGGACTGAAACAAAGAGTCGGGGGGACACATTTGTAGCCATAGTAGTTGTATGATAAGAGGTAATAACTAGAATAATTGGTTCTGTTTTAATTAACTGAGCAGCGCAGAGAAATCAGTTGATTGGCTTAATAATAATGCTATTAGTGGAGAATTTCACAATGGTCACGGTCACTGCCAGAAATTAGCATGTAGCCTGTACCGGAGACCACGCGGGCAATTACTGAAAACCTCTCGATTTCATTAAGAGACCATTACTCAGCGGTATTGGTTTATGTCTACAGTAATCCTGCTGTACAGCTGATTCCCAATTTGCCCAACTTAACAATGCAGGGATACAAATTTGAATCACCCATTAAAAAGATAATTACAAGCAACTCAATAGTTAGGATGATTATGTTGTAGTGGTATCTTTCCTGAAATGAGTACGAATGAGCATGATAGATAAAAGCATCTGTTTTCATTTAATTTGGGTATTGTTGGGTAACCTTAGAGCTCAATAGTAACCATTGTCTACAGTAAGACCTGCACAGTAATTACATGAATTATCTAATTTGTTTATGTAAAACCATAAAGTCTCTGATATTCAATTACATATTCTATCAAAGTTCTTGGTCCTAAAATTGCACTACAGTGCTTGGTTATTTTCTGCATCTACTGTATGTATACGATTATATTCAGTGTCATGTTATCAGTATGTTTGCAGACAGAACTTTGTCTCTTTAAAAAGGAAGTTGATTTATGGAGTATCCACAGTGAAGAAACCCTCCACCTGTTCTGGCAGCTTCTTCTTCCAGTGTTGTTTCCAGGAATGTTTCGGAGAACGAGAGACGGTCCGAGACCTCGCAGTCATGGTACATCTTCCTGCTTAACACAGCACACATGACTGGCTGTTAAATAGTACAAGATCTCAGGAAAAAAACTATGTATTTTAAGAAAGAATAACAAGATAACTTTCAGACTTGATTTGAAATAATGGTTTCAACTCCTGACATTCACAGCCCTAAAGGACGGCCAATAAATGTGGCTCATTCAGTTTAATGATGTGTTTCCTCTTTCCCACAACCTGCCCTGACCTGCAGTAATGAGCTGCAGTCAGCTGTGTCGATCTCTGTTATAGATGTCGAGGTAGTTCACACACACACACACACACACACACACACACACACACACACACACACACACACACACACACACACACACACACACACACACACACACACACACATTACTTTCCAATCAGATGTATTTAGGTATTCAACAAATGCTAATTTTTCTTACAGCAAAACATTTACAAAATGCTTTAAAAAGACAAGATAGACAAAGTTACCACATGTAGGTTTTAAAAAGTAAGCAAAAGTAGATTTTTGTTATGTAACTTTATCATTAAGTTGAATTGCCCAAATCAACAATACTATCCTGGAACAATAAAATAGAAATAAGATAGTGCCAGGCAGACCTTGAATAGACACACACACCCAGATGCACGAAAGGACTTTGTCTCAGTAGAGTCTACAGCCACTCGTGAGTCTGTGAGACTGTACCTTAAGCACAGCGAGGCTTTGAGCTAAATGCTAGCATCAGCATGCTAACATACTAACAGGTATAACCGATCCTATCTAGTATTCTTTGAGACATTTCCTTCTGGACCAAAGTGGTGGACTGACAGACTGACATTGAAAAAATCCCAGAAACATCCCTATTAACTCAGCTTTGGAAAAGACATGTGCACGGACAGTTTCTTGTCATTTCAATGGTGCATTGGTACACACACACACACACACACACACACACACACACATGCACACAGATGCATGAGTCAGGTGAAGAAGAGGTCACTGTTAGATTTTCTCATATGGGGAATCATCTGCTCCCGGGTCTCTGCTGTGAGCTTAACAAGAGCAACAACAACACAGCTGCTTCCAGAGTTTATCATTCACTGTTTCTGCATATTTACATGAGTTATACTCTTCAGTTTGAATATATTAAGTTTGTAAGCGTTGCTGCACTGCATATGCTCTCAATGCTGTTCGCTTCTTTCTTTATCTCTTCTTTACAAATTGTATATGTAAGCACAGCGTCCATAAGCCTCCATATGCATACTGTACAGTCATTCACCAAATACATATATATATATATATATATATATATATATATATATATATATATATATATATATATGTATTAATATATAAAGTCTGTATGTGTTTTATTATGCACAAACGTTTCTGATGTTGGCGTGTGCACTCTGTTCTTGTCATGTGTGTGTTGCCCACATCTTGTCTTGTTTCTCTGGGTATGAAATCAGCCACAATACTCATAACTCCAGACCTTAAACACAGCTGAAACACAACTGACTGGAAGGCATGTAGAGCAATGATGTAATCTCCCCGCAGTACAACAGGTTCACCACATGGTGGCGATGTTTGGACAGGTTTTCAATCAGCTGACACCCACGTCCTGAACCCAACCAGACACACTGCAAAAAAAAAAAAGACCAAGCTGTGAAGGTGATGTACAGTAGTCTTTTTATCATCTGTAGGATTTTGTATTTTTGCTTTTGTCAGTGTGGTCAGATGAACGTTCTTTGAATTATCATAAAGGCTGAAGATAATTGAAATGTATATGAATGAAAAATAATAGGATGGAGTAAACTGATTTCAGTTCCTGTAACTAAAGCTATGTGTGGTGGACAACCCTCCTCGAAGGATACATGAGGAAGTAGCTGAAAATAAGCATCGCTGGTTTTCATTTTGTTTTGCTCAGCTTTCCAAACATGAGGAACTGCTGCCTGCCAGATGTTAACATCTGCCTCTTTATTCCCACAATTGCATTGGTTTTACGCTTTTCTATTGTTTGTAATGTCATCAGTACTAATTAACGACATCACAGCTGTCTCAGTACAGATGAAGCTTCCTACAAAGTACGGTTGTAGTTCTCACCACTTGGGAATACACCACAACTCACAATCAGGTGTTTTACTGTCAGAAAACTGCAACAAAAATGAATTATTAATGTGCCATTTGTAATAGAGCTTACCAGGACTGTCACTGAACTGTAGCTAAAGCAAGAAGTCCTTTTGTTTTAAGACAAAATATTCAATGCTAAACTAATTAAGTTAAAAAAAAGGATGTCTATGCATTTTAAATCAGAATCTGTGATTCACTTGTTTGGTTTCACAAAATAAAAGCTACTGCTGTTCATGTGTTGGACTCACTGTTGTTACTGGACAACTCACAACATAACATTGAAAATAATAATAAGAGTTCCTAATGAGAACATTTGGGTGAATTATAATTAAAAAAAAACACAAAACAAGGAAGCTGTGCAATGCAAAACGTGTGACATTGAATTGAGCGATTCTTTGTGCACACAATACAAGCACTCAGAGGTATACAACAGCTTGGATTAGCAGCTGCTGAGGTTGCAAAAACCAAAGCTTAATTTGTACTTTTGAGCGGCTTCCCTCCTTTTTTTCCACGAGTTTCTAGTAACTCTGCTTTTATGTTGATCAGTTTTCCGTCTCAGAGTTGGATGGCGTTGTTCTCACCTGGACAAACACAGCACACTACAGCAGTAAACACTGCTGACTCCACAGACTTCAAACGCGCTTGATGTAAATGCACCTTAAGACTGAGCACAAGAGAGATTACAATGAATCCATTTTTTTTTGCAGTGCAGCCAGGGCAGGTCTAGGAGGCTTCATTCTTCTCATCTCCCTCTACACCAATCAGAAACTCCCCTTTACAAGACCCCCGCTCGCTTGTCAATCACTCCCCTCGGGCAATAGGTTGGAGCGAGACAAAAGAGGGAGGAGAGCGAGAGAAAAAAAGGGAGACCGGATAACACAGGAGGGGGTCTTGGACGTGAAAGTGGTTGATAAACACAAGGATGGGTTGTTAGAGGGAGCGGAGCATGTAGAGTAATCGCTTAGAGAGCGTATCCACTGTCTTGAAGAGACATGAATGAATGGGGTCAGGGACGCCCCTGAGAATAAAGAGAGAGAGAGAGAGAGAAGGCTTGATAGAGCGAGAGAAAGGGGGATAACTATAGCAAGGACGGAGTAAATGCATGAGGTGGAAATGGACTGAGAAATGGAAAGTGGAAATGGACTGAGGGCGACCGCAGCGAAGGAATTAGCTGGAAAGAAGCAGATAAAAAGAGGGGAAGGGTGAGAGGGCGTGGCGAGAAGTGTAACTGGGTGGAAGACCACAAACTGAGAGGAGCTTATTGTGTGTTTGTGAACCACAGACACACAAGATAAGAGAAATTATGACAATACAGTACGGTGGGCTGCGAAACATTCACGCCCTCGGATCGCAATCAGCAGTCAACTGATTTATCTCCACTCCCCCATGCGAGGTGATGCAGCCGGGTGTGAGATCCGCGTCATACAGGCCTTCTGACATTCGTGTGAACAGATTTAACACGCTACTCAAGAGCACACGCTGCTCATATCTTAGAAGCTAAGACGCTCTATTTTGAGCGGTTTTCTTCCTCCGTGAGCCAAAGAGCTCCTCGTTTGACTCAGCAGGAAAGCTCAGCGAGAGGAAGAGGAGGATGCTGGAGAGGCTGGAGCAGTCAGGGCAGGTGGTGAACCTCTGCTGGTTTGGCCGGCCCACTCACTTTACATAATGGATGTAGCCTTATGACTTGTAATTTTCTCGATTTACATCTTCAGCCATCGTAAACTGGGGCTTTAAATGATTTTTCAGCTGCAGATTAATACACATTTGGTGCACTTGCGAGTTTTCTCTCACGGCCGCAGGACGGTGTGAGGTATTGACTCGTGGGATTGTTTGAAAAATATTGAGAATCTCCCAAGTAGTTATTCTTTAATGTAAGAATACTCTGCTTTGGATATTAATTTGTGTTTGATACAGTTTTTCCACAGAGGTTAACTTGTTAAAAATCCATTTCTTCTCCATGATAAAAAATATGAATATGCAAATATTTGCATTTGTTTCTGTTGCAGTGTTACCGCTGGACACAAGATGCCTCCTGTATGACTGAAGAGTCAGTTCTCAGTGTATGTTCCCACATTACACTTCTGTAAATTTTATACTGGACCATGACAGGCTTCCAAACTACTTTTAATATCACAGAACCTCACACATCACCTTAAAGTGAGATTTAAAGGTGAGCGCCTTCAGCAGAATATGGAAACAGTTCTCGAGGGTCAAACTCTTCACACACATCATTCCGCACAGTGCAACGCAAACATCCCAGTGATGTGACAATAAGCAAAAAACACATGTCTGAATGGAGGGGGGGCTTGAACAGCTATGATTTTTTGGAGGATGAGAGTGAGACCGAAGGGAAGCTGCCCATATCACTGTGACTGCTAGTGTGGAATAATCTCTCAGCAGCAGAGACTCAGCATTCTGCTGGATTCAACACGTGGAGTATTTTGTCAACCGTGCCCCTTCAATTAATTCCCAAAACAGTTGCAAATGCGCCTGTCAAGTGACAGGCAGGAGAGATTGGTGGGGGTTTGGTCATGACAGGGGTGGAGGAGGGGAGGGTGGGTAGTAGAAGCAGGCCCTGTGTTGTATAATAATTGAATAAATTGAGAACTGAATTAAATTAAATCATATAAATTACGATTCTGGGTATATACGTAATTGCTGTGAACAGCGGTTGCTTGCCCAAGGCTATGGCTCGTGGTTGAGATGGGGGCTGGGTGGAGGAGGGGCGGTGGCAGCGATGCGCTGCCCTTGGGAGAAATTAGCCTGCAATTTTTTGTTCTTTTATAGACATCAAAAGACAAAGAAACAGCCTGTCATCCACTTATTAGAGAGTAAATGAGGGTTAAAAGGGAAAATCCACATCAAACCTTTCCTGTTGTTTGGTGCATTCACACAGAAAACATGATGTTGCTTGAAAATAGAAAATATTACTCCTGAAGTCAGACCCGATCCTCAGAAACAAAGAGGGAGGGATTTCTAGATGGCACATTGCACAATTATATAGGAAGAAATCTATCATAAAGCCAACTTGCATTAACATCATTCAGATCAGAACACGGCCACACGGACAGGTTGTATCTTGAGTTGAGCCTCCCTCATTTCTCAGTAGTATTCTACATGTATTTGATTTTAATAGAGCGCATTTGTTATCAATAACTAACCAACCATGAAACTGTTAATGATATTTATTAATATTCAAGAGGGCTGGATACTGTCACACGTAATGTGACGTCAGTGCACTAATCTCCTCTTGGAAGTTGGAGGTGACACCAGTCTGTCTTTAATAGCACGGTCGGTTAATGTGTAGACTAGTATTCAGTCATGAGGGTAGGATATTGTTCTTGTTCGCAACCCTACTTTGTCATTTATTCTATTCATGCTGGGAAGTGTCTTTTGTTTGGCCAAAGCAGCTCAAAGTATGAAGTCTAAAAGTGTGTCCACTGAGGTGTGTGTGTGTGTGTGTGTGTGTGTGTGTGTGTGTGTGTGTGTGTGTGTGTGTGTATGTCTTTGGGGCATCAGTGAACTGTGTCCTTCCCTCCCAAAGCGGAGATGGTCAGATTTAATCTGATAAACTCTCAATGCAACAGCTGCCACCCAGACCCGGCCTGTCTATGACCCAATCTCTGTGCCTTCCCTCCCTCCCTCCCTCTCCCTCTCTCTCCTCCTCCCTCTCCCTCTCTCTCCCCTCCTCCCTCTATCACTCCATCTCCACTTAATGCCTCTCTCAGCCTCTATATCTCTTCTATGTATCCGGACCTCTTTCAGTATGTCGCTGTGTGCATGTGAGTGTACTTAGGAGAACACACACGTGTACCCCAAGCGTGCATGTGGCGACACACACACACACACACACACACACACACACACACACACACACACACACACACACACACACACACACACACACACACACACACACACACACACACACAAGTACTCTCCATTATCCATCTCAATCTCTAATTCAGCAGATGAGGATCTGGTTTGATAAAGCTTTCTTTTTAACAAACCGAAACAAACACACTGACCCGCTGCGCACATGTATTGTTGGATATTTTAGCAGATGTCCTGATAGATATTGAATTACGATGAGTGGGCAGCATGGGCATGCAGTGTTCTGCTGAAAGACACTTTTGGCAGCTGATGAACAGAACATTCAGTTTTGTGGAGATCGAACCTTTGACCTTTTCATCATGGCAGAGTCAGTGTCACATGGGTCGACCTGTCTCCCCATTCTCCCAGTAAGCTTTATTTATCTCTGCTGTTGGATTATAATGCCATTAAGTAATCTACTGTATGGCTGTTAAAAGGGCGAGAGGCTTTTGTTCTGCAACAACAAGAAAGAAAGTAAAATCTCAGCATCATTAAGACACTGGTATGGAAAAACAAACCTACCCAGCTCCCCATCTATGTTTTCTGCAATTATGTACAATGGGTTTAGCTAATTTCATTTTCAATTACGATGTTGGCTTCCATTGATTAGGAAAACAAGATAATAAGTGTTTTTCAGTTGTATTGGAGAATAGATGGCTGTTATTGTTGTGTGTGGTTAGGTTGTGTGAGCCTCGGGGTCACAGAGTTTGTTCTACCTGTGAAGGTCCTCAGGATTCAACATCTACACCCAGTTTGAGCTGTCATCAGACAATAACATCGCAAGTCTGTTGCAAATAAGGAAAGTGGACCTTGAATCTAGAATATTCACCACATGTACATTTCCCCCAAAGGCCAACAATGAACGTCCATGTTCAAATATCTAGTAAAGCTTGCTGTGAGGCATTTTGATGAAATGTACTGCATATAAAAGAATAGTCAGTACCTCAGCCCAGATATTATTCAAATGAAAAGTTGAGCACACAATACAGAGGCTGACACAGATGTTGTGCATCTCTCTACTTTTAGTGGTCGTGTAGTAAAATGTGATTTAATGACTACTTTTCCCCTGTGCATCTCAGTCCTTAACAACTCCGGTCTGTATAAAATAAATAGTGTTTGGGAGTCAGAATAGCAACTGTTTTATTTCAACCGAGCCTAATGGACACATCCAGACACAGAAGATCCGGAGTCTGAATAACCGCAGTCCTCTCGTCACTACACTGAGCAGCTCCTTTGGTGAAGCCGGGCGGCACATCGAAACATTGAAGTTAAAAGCAGTCAGGGAAATACTGGAAATCAACATCTGAGTCAATGTAGGCAAAGGCAGTTGGAGGGAAAGTTTCAGACACCAATAAAATATTCAGCAGCTACCAACATTGTTTCCATTTCATTTCTGCTTTTGCATTGATATAACTTCCTGTAGTGACTTTGAAATGACATTTAACCTGGAAGTGCATGTCATACACACACACACACACACACACACACACACACACACACACACACACACACACACACACACACACACACACACACTCTTTTTAAACATGCACGCTGACACACACATATGGTAATGCACTGGTTTTCACTCCATCTCTTTTGCCATCATATACACACTACTCCTCTCAAAGTGCATATCCAGCAATAGTGATTTTGAAGGAGCAGCAAGGGGTCGAGGTGGTGTGTGAGAGAGTGTGTAATGAACCTCTATGGAGCTGAAAGCTCTCCACTGTTTGGGTTTATGTGTGTGCGAGTGTGTGACTTCTGAAACTGTGTGTTTACACACACACACACCGACAAACAAACACGAGCTTTACTCATTCCAACGCAGATTAAGAAGATGAAGTCAGGTCCCATTTCAAGTAAAACATGCCCGTTAACACCAGGCTAATGGGCAAACTGGGAAGAGAGTGATGAACATGGGGCAGCACATTATAGGATTTAGTGTATTGCTTGTGAGTACACACGGTTGTTGAACATTTGTTTGGTTCAGGCATGTGAACTCTCTGCATTTCCCCTCTCTTCTGATACAAACAGTAAGCCAAGTGTGTACACATGTGGAACAGAAATGACAGATGGGAATTTTGTTGAAAAAACACAATTCGGCAACAGTTGGGTAGCAGCACATTGGTTAGAGTCAAGGCTCATTGGCCCGAGTGACACAAAGCGAATATCAAGCAACAGGAAGGAACAGCGGTGGCCGACAACGCCCTGCCAAATGCTATCTGACGGTTTTGACTGTCAAGTTCTACTCGAACCTGACTCGAATAAGTCTGTTAATGGACGTCTGCTCTTATGCGTGCCCCACAGGACAAGAGTGGTCGAGCTGTTTCCCAACATTCTGCTGCCAGATTTGTGTGAAATGTGACTCGTTATTCTTAATTTCTAATCGACAACAGTTCGTTTTCAAGGTTTCCAGAGGCGGGGAGTCACGCTAGACGCCCCCCGTTTTACAATAACAAGCGTAGCCCTCAGCTTAAACAGAGGAAAGAAGCAAACCCTCAATTGAAAAGCTAAAACACGCATCTGTTCAATTCTGCTTTAGAAATCATCTAAAATGTCAAACTGTTACCGAAATAGCAATTCATTTTCAACGGACAAATCGACAAAAATGTTTCAGCACTAATAGACACTGATATCAATAACACACATACAATTGTGGCCTATTTCCTCTTCCTGTCTTACGGTAAGACACACCTCACCTTTCTATATTGGCTTCTATTATAGCTCGGCTCATTTCATTGAATATTTAACCAGGACATGATTTCCTCTTCAGGATTTGGGGCGCCGGGATGTGATTACACCTGCAACAGTTCATACACATCCATTTCCACAGAGGACAGAGCAGGACTTCAGTGTGAATCCAACTGTGAGCACATATTCATAACGAGCAATGAGTCACACACACAGATTACTGCAGGAAGTCAGCGCACACAGATTCTGTACATCAACACAGTTATTTATAGGACATCTGACTCCTGGCTACATTCATGTGGCCCATATAGAAAGATCAGTATTTAGATCATTTCAGTGATCAGTTGATGTGTATGATTTAAGAAAAATTGTAATCATTTACCATAGTACTTGACAATTTTGTTTCTCAAATACTTCATTGAAATGCTGCCGGCATGTCTCTCCAGTATCTACTCGTTTTTTCTTTGTATTTTTTCGGTCAGAGAAAGCTGCCGCTTATTGATTTCTGTACCCACTATTCCGCATTGTTGTTGTTGTTGGCCAAGACACACCGAACCAATCTCAAAGACCTGGCAGCAACAAACGCCAAATGATCAAATGCTTCGCACTTCCTCACGTTGCCTCAAATCCCCTTTCTTAAACACAAGACAGAGACTGCAGCTGGTGCCAAACGTGCACACATGTTCTGTGCGTGAGAAGAAGAAAAATAACAAGTCAGATCATAATCAAAACACAAAAACCTGAAGATCAAGGGGAGAGCCCAGAAAGGAAAGGGTGTGTGAAAGAGAAGAAAACCACATGACCGGCCCGTCAGACGGCTTTCTCTCTCGCTGACTGCCTCCACTGCTGATTCAACAAGCTCAACTGGCTGAATGGCTGCCAATGGTGCTGGAACCCTTAAAACTACAGTAGGCTGGTGGCCACAGACGCTCAACACCGGGCCAATAATGGTCGACTGCAGACGTGCAGAGCGGTGAGCTGTAGAGGCATAAGAGTTCCATCCATCCCGTCCATATTTCCAGGAGACCTCACGTCTGCATCCGTGCCCCAATCACCTGTCTGAAAGGGTTTTTTTACGGTAACGCGATAATCTTTGGATCCTCCCCAAACTCCTGCTGATGCACTTATGATAAGTGGCTGTGTGGTGTAATGGGGCTAAAATGTAAATGTGGAAATGTAAATGCGGTGGAATGCCTTGCAGTCTGGAGACACCTATAAAGAATACCAGATGAGATGTTCCCTCTGTTCTGCTGAGTACTCTCTTCTGTTCCGCTCTAATGCACAACTCGAGGCTTTGCCATGTTCACTGATTCAGTGATTATGTTAAAAAGATAAGTTTTTTCCTTCTTCGTAGATCCCTATAGGGTTAATTTCCAACACAGAAAGATCGCTGGTGTTGGCTTCAAATTAGACTGTCAGCTGAATGATTGATGTAAATTGTCGACTACAATAGATAAAATAGGTTGCCAATTATAACACTTTGGGTTTTATCCATAGCAGAAAAGCACAGGTGGGACTAATAGAGGGTTGGAGAGTTATTAGTGCGCTGTTGAACGTCAGCCTTTTATTGGCTGCTGAGTGAAAGAGACTTCACTCTCAGCTCCTCTGGCCCCTTGACGACCGTCAGTCCTGTCAGATCTGTGACACAAAGACTTAAATATCAGATCTTCTACATCTGTGTCAGAACAGCTTTCCTTCTGTTTCTGGACACACGGGATTAAAATAAAAGTGGAAGGTGCAATTCAACTTTTAATGTCACAAATCACACTGTATTTGAACTGACGTGATACCCGGCACAGCTCGATTTTTATCTGAAGCAGCTTCTATGGATGTCTCTTTCGCTCAAGTCTAACTTTTTGCTGCACACAAGCAGGAGTATAGGGAAATACCACTACTGCACAACTACAGTTGAAACAAAGTACAGATTAGACTAGTCTGAGGGCCAGGTCCCTCTAGTCTCACGACACCAGACTATCAGAGATTGTCTGGGAGAGAACCTACTCCCCACAGGACCTGGATTCGGACAGGCCAATCACAACCGTTTATCTACGTGGTTGGGGATGTTCGGGGGTGCCACGTGGAGATAACACGCAGTAATTGGTCGACGTAGGACGCAGGAGGGGTGCGCAGACAAAGAATATAACATGTGACAGCAAGTCCTATTCTGGAGCCTATCCTGGCAGGAGGAGATCTTGGAGATATTTTTTATTTTCTAAACTTTGAGCAGTAGCAACAGTGAGTGAAAGTTTTTACATGCAAACAACTTTTGCATGTCATCGCCCAAATATGAAGGGCCGCCCAAAAGACTTTGGATTGGTTCTGCTGTGCAGGTTTGTTTCTTAACTCTATAATTGTTTCCACACAGTTTTAACAACGAAATCAGGGATTGTCTTCAGTCTCTAGTTGAGCAAAATGTTTGGAGGCTGACTTGTGGGTCTATGGGTCTCAACAACATCAATAACAATGAAATAACTAATCATTGAAAATGGAATTGCTGCAATCAATGTCATGGGTTCTGGGCTTTGACGCATAGTTCAACCCAATGGACCAACAGCAAATTATTTTAACACTGCCAGACATTAAGTAGGGCTGATCCTAACAAGTGGAGTGTGAGATGTCCTAAGAGGGCCACCGTACAGACAATAAACCCTCTTGATTTGCAGTAGGTGGCATGACCGTTCTTCTGGTGCCACCCTTCAGTCAAACTTTTTTTTGCCGCACTAGTGGTAAATTAATGGGAACAGCAACCTTCAGTCTTTTAATTTTTCATCCATCCAAAAACTGTGTTTTCTGCTGTGTATTTCAGCCTCACGGGGCTGTTTTTAGAAAATGTATCATACTATTTTTTGGAAACCAGATTTCCAGTAATCCAGTAATCCTATTTCACAAAATTAGTGACTTCTTAATGCAGTCCAGTTAAAAGACAGAGTCATCCAGCTGGATTAAATACTGATCCAATACAGACTGATTACGACCTTTTGCTTTTTGTCGAACCATGTGAGTAAAATTACACAAGCGGGGCTACCTCTTTTCTCCGGGCATTACTATTGCTTGCAGGTAATCAGGAGCCCAACTTTCCAATACTGCGCTGTAATAAGACACAGCTCTCCCTCCTGGATTCAATATTGATTCAATTTGGTGTGTTTTCCATCTGAGCTCTGGCTGCAGACCGACTCGCCTGGTGCCAAACAGACAGACTGGGTGACGGAGGAACCAGAGCCAAAGCTACACAAAGCTATCTGATTTGAATATGAATGCAGCTTGACTCAAGTCCAGACTGAAACAGATCAAAATTGAGCGGGATCCAGTGATGAGCGGTGCTTAAGAGTCAGATTACAGATTTGGTTTTAGAGGTTGATTACCAGTTTGGTTTGTCTGATCCGCTGAGTGTCTCTCTTTGTTAATATTGCCTGTGCTGCAGAAAGAGGGATGTGAAGCAATGTTGAATGAAATCCAGACTGAGCAGGGTAGAGGGAAATGATGCCCTGAACCAAAATAATTGAAAAACTAATCGAAAAACGTCACATTTCTGTGCAATATTTGTTGTAAAGAGAGAGGAGGGGGATACGAAAATAACACACAAGAAACCAGATTCTGACACAGGGGACATACCGACAGTAATCAGGGGAACCAAAGCGGGTTTATTTATAGAGCGGCTTTTATTCACAACACAAAGCAGAAGTGTCCCAGCTGCTGTTCTTGTAAATTCCTATCCCATGTTCTTTTTTTATCCCGATATATGAAAGGTATTTCTTCTGTAAAGAATGTATGTGCACATGCGTTGTTATGTAGATATGCTGCTGTATAAAGGCCATCACGCCTTTGAAGAAGCTCCTTATATATGCAGAGCTCTGCAGAATATCAAACTGCATCACTTGTCATAAGCATAATTGCAGTAAAGATTTCCTTGGCGAGTGTTGTTGCTCTGTCCAACATGGAGGTCTGTCCCTGTAACCATGTGTAACTAATTCACAACCAATCTGGGTTCCTGAATGTCCTGCTGGCTCAGTGGGAGATGATGCCCGCCACACACTCACAGTGTTCTAGATTGGAAACGGTTTGATGGAGAAATGTTTTGTGCCTTCCAAACACACTTCTCCTCTTCCTTGTAGTAGTATTGGACCTTCGAATATTGGATTTGGCAAACCCGCTCAGGAGACAGAACACTGACAATGCACGGTAGCAACTACAACTACAGTATGGTTGAGCTATGGATAAGATTATGAAAAGATAGTTGTGGTAAAAAAAAAAAAAGAACAGCAGTCTCCACATGAAAGTCAGACACGCTACATATTCACCTTTTTCTGCTTTATTATATAAAAGTTATGTCCCTTTTGCACTGGATGCCAATGCTGAAAATCATCCAATCTGAGGGTAATTCCTGGGTTGGATTTATAAAATCAGCACCGGATTTAAGAAATCATATTCAAATTGGGATATTTTATATTTCTTTTTTTTTAACACTTTAAAACTTTTTGTTCATATTGTGAAATCAGGAAACATTGCCATGGGCCTGTAAAAAACGAAAACTATATGGGCTGTACAAATAAAATTGACTTGACAGTCCAGATTTTGGCTTTGCATATGCTATTTATTATTCATCAATATTTAAAACTATGCAAACAAAGAATAGAGATCGGTATGTGTTTAAAAGGCCACAAAGGATTTTTTTTCCAGCTTTAAATTTGTACTTTTAGATAATCTGCTGATATATGCTTACTGTGTAATAAAAATAAATAACATTGACACTCACATACTACAAACAGTTCAATATTAGAGCAGCTTATTACTCATCATTAATAGAGACAAATAAGAACAACCCCAGGTTTCTCTTCAGCACTGTAGCCAGGCTGACAGAGAGTCACAGCTCTGTTGAGCCGAGTATCCCTATAGACCTCAGTAGTAATGACTTCATGAACGTCTTTAATGATGAGATTATAACTATTAGAGAGAACATTAACAATGTAAACTCAGACAAAACTGAAGTTATTCTACTAGGCCCAGAACACATCCGAAGTCAGTTATCTACTGATATAGTTTCTTTAAATGGCATTGCGCTG
Organism: Leptoclinus maculatus; assembly: GCA_032191485.1. NCBI lineage: Eukaryota > Metazoa > Chordata > Actinopteri > Perciformes > Stichaeidae > Leptoclinus > Leptoclinus maculatus. Next base: position 1,972,808 of record JAVDOI010000012.1, read on the forward strand.
GCATCCAGCTGCACCGTAAAGAATCTTGGAGTTTCCTTTGATCGGGATTTGTCTTTTAACTCTCAGATAAAACATATTTCTAGGACTGCCTTTTTTCACCTACGTAATATTTCAAAAATCAGACACATTCTGTCTCAAAGTGATGCAGAGAAACTAGTTCATGCATTTGTTACCTCTAGACTAGATTACTGCAATTCCTTATTTTCAGGCTGCTCTAATAAGTCTCTTAAATCGCTCCAGCTGATTCAGAATGCTGCAGCTCGTGTACTAACAAGAACTAAGAAAAGAGATCATATTAGTCCTGTATTAGCTTCTCTGCACTGGCTCCCCGTAAATCCCTGAATTTAAAATCCTTTTACTTACCTACAAAGCCTGAACTGGTCGGGCACCATCATATCTTAAAGAGCTTATAGTACCATATTATCCAACTAGAGAGCTGCGCTCCATTAATTCAGGGTTACTTGTGGTTCATAGAGTCTTAAAAAGTAGGATGGGAGCCAGAGCCTTCAGTTACCAAGCTCCTCTTTTGTGGAACAAGCTTCCCGTTTCAGTCCGGGGGGCAGACACACTCACCACATTTAAGAGTAGGCTTAAGACTTTCCTTTTTGATAGTGCTTATAGTTAGGGCCGGCTCAGGTTTGCCTTGGACCAGCCCTTAGACAAGCTGGTATAGGCTTAGACCACAGGGGGACTTCCTAGGATACACTGAGCTCATCTCTCCCCTTCTTCATCTCTTTCTGTATGAGTTGATGTCCCATTAATGCTCATTACTAACTTTACTTCTTCCCCGGAGTCTTTGTGCTTTCTCGCCTCACAGGTTCCCATGGAGCATGGTTTCATCTGGACCCTGGTCCTTCCTCCCACCATGGCCCTGCTGACTCCAACTGCTAATATCACTTTTACTATTACTCACATTACTATTTCATATTACCGATACCATTAATGAACATTATTGACCTGCTTCTTCCCCGGAGTCTTTGTGCTTTCTCGCCTCACAGGTTCCTGTGTACCCGGGTTATACCTGAACCTGGTCTTGCCTCCTGCTGTGGTTCTGTCATACATTGAATGTGTTGTAATTCTGTTATCCTGTTCTACACATGACATCTACATTATGTCAAATGTGTACATATTGTAAAGCCCTCTGAGGCTAATTTGTGATTTTGGGCTCTACAAAAATAAATTGAATTGAATATTTTCTAATAGTTCATATTGTCTTAAACCACTAAGTATGAATGTATATTGGATAATGTTCATATGCATTATACAATAAGCTAAACATCTTTACATTTTAGACAAAACAAATCCTTCATCTACTGTCTATAGGTCACGTTGTCCAGACCAGCGTTGCTCTACATCTCATCACTAAGTAGAGTAGGTCACTGCTTTATAGGGATGCTAGAAAGACGCCACCAAGCTGCAAGCGTTTAACTACGATAGCCTGCATTGGTTCAGGAGACGTTCTATTGTAACAATTTTCTTTTTTCACCATTTATGTAATCATATGAATAAAGCCATTCAATTACTGCATTATTCAAATTTGCTTTGGTCGGAGAGTTTAAAAATCCATCTGTGTTCACATGCTGTTGTGGACTAAATCCAAACAGCGCATTTCACAAACTGGACGTGACCTCAATTGGCTCCTTTTACTGGACAATTATTGAAATCTGTCCAATTAGGTAAGTCTGCATCACTTGACCTGTCGCCCTCCTGGACAGATTTTTAAATAATAGATTTGTCTCATTTGAATTAGAGCAGCAGTTATTGTTGCTCAGTGTCTTGTGAATGCCAAAGGACTTAAATTAACACATTACTATTCACATGAATTTGCCAAACACTCTGAAAAACACTTCTCTTATCTTGAACCACAGTACTGGATATTAAAAACAATTACAATGCAGACTTAATAATATGGAGTCTTAAGTGTAACAAGCTGTTCCAACAGGTTTTCCAACCCGATAGCAAAACCTGGAAGAAATAAAACGATCCATATTTTTCACTGTGTCTCCGGTCTGGTGCTCTCTGTATCATCAACACCATGCGCCCCAAACATTTGGGCCTGACTACTCAACTGGAAATATGACAAAGCCCAGCAGAAGTATGGATTATGGCAGCGGTTATCCACAAGCGCTGAATCTCCATAAAAAAAGCAGTGCACCGTAACGGCTCTTAAAATATGAACGTACTGCAGCGTAACAGAAGAAAATTAACCAACACGAGGCTCATCGAGCTAAGGGATTGTTACCCATCGCTGGAAGAGTTTGCTGATTACATTAATACAATACCCCTTTAGAAGAAAACATCTTTTGAAGAAAGCCAACGACTATCAGGAGAAGTTGAATTTGAAACTTTTGAGAGCTCTAGATATGCTGGAAAAGGTTTTGCTGATCAAGCATATACTCTTTTTTTTTTAGCAGCAGCTTGTTATTTCCATACAGTTAAACAAATGTACACCTGGCAGCTGCACCTCTGCAAACACTGCATTAGCAGAAACCATTTCAAAATCATTATCAAGAACTAAAACAAGTCGTTTTTCTCACTTGACTTTCTTTTGTATTAGCATTTTCTTTTAAAGATGCACCAGACCACTCTGACTCTCAATGTAATGTTCTGCAAAAACGTTACCAGACTCGCCTGAACTAAACAATTCAAACAATATCATAATGCCGGTCTGTCATGATTTTAAGTTATACTACTGTAACCAACATGAATCCACACTGACAAACAGCCTCTGTGAAGAGCAGCAAACTATTCACAAACCAAAATATTTGACGTCTTTTATTTTTCCCAACATCGGAGTCCTAATCTCAAACAGTGCCTGAATTATTGGTGTGGCACAATGGTGGTTCGAAGCCGCGGCGGTGCCGTGGTCCTAAGCCGGTGGGGCAGCAAGCAGATGTGAGGCCTGAAAGTGATGCTAATGGATTCTGCCCGTGTGTCTGATCCCTCTTAGTGTGCTTCTCTGAATCAAAAATGTAATCATTTGACCATGATAACATTCATAACATGGGGGTAATATAACAGATTATCTTTATTTTCTGAGCTGTATGTGTTGTGTGCCGGTACAATCATTCCTAACAATATTTAGACAATTTAATTACTAAAAAAAAAAAAAAGATGAATTTCTTCTTCTAACCCTTCAACATAGTGACACGTTCTTAGTGTGGCATTTTCTGTCAAGCACACTTCACTGTCCTAATTCAGCTAATGATCCCTCTCTATGCGTGGGACTTACAAGCGTTGGCATGCTTTGAATAATTGTTCTTCCATTATGCATGTTGTGGTGTGATGCTATGTTTAGCAAACAGTCACACAGAGAGAGAGAGAGACGGATGTGGCTGCAGGGAGCGGTTGTGCATTTGTGTAGTGAGCGGTGTGGCGGTTTGGAACTTTCTTACTCTGGAAATGTAAAGCAGGGAAAGAAACGAATAACAAGCCCAGATATTTATGTCTGCGCTGCATAATTTCAGTCTCAAACATGTTTACCCTCCCTCTTCTCTCTCTCCGCCTTCATCCCTCAACTCTTCCTTTCATACTTCCTTCCGCCAACATCCCTTTTTCCTCCTCAACCTTTGTCTCTCATCCTTTTTCCCCCTCCTCCTCTCTATGCCTTTTACTCACTCTTTAGTCCCCCCCCGTTCCTCCTCTCGCAAACACTCATTCTCGCTCTCATTCTCTCGCTCTCTTTTTATTCAGTGATTTAGGTCACCGACTGACTAAAACGACTACACACAGCTGGCCTAAAAACCTCGCTGCCCTCTTCTCCAGTCCCCTCCCCTCACACACACATTATGATGAATCATGATCTGGCACTAAGTGTCCTGAAACACATTTGATTATTTGGTCCATCCTGTGCATCTGTGCAAAAAACTTTCCCCTCGTTTTCTTTATCGCTTTTCTAATATTTCCCCTCTCTCCTGTCCTTCTCCTCTTACTTTCTTTATTGCTGCTCCTTCATCGTTTTCCCTCATCAGTCTTTTTCATGAACAAAACTCTGTGACCTGATTGAAACGGAGTATGCCGTAGAAATAATACTGTAAGAGTCAACATTCTGCTCTCATTTCTTATCCCAAAAATATCTGCTTGGGGGGTGTGTTTGATCTTCTGGATGTCAGAACCATTTATTTACTGAGTGTCTTTTGGCAGCAGGACAGATTCAGAGGGGACACTATTTGTTTGTTTGTTTGTTTCTGTGTTTGTTTGCTTTGCATCAGCAGAATAGCAGTGGGTCAACAATTTAACGAATAAATTGCCCACGCATGCTCATCACTCTCATCTGAATCTAATAATGTGGCCACCGGATACGGCACACAATCACAAATACATGTATACGCACCAAGGCATTCACATGCACACATACACACAAGGGCTCACACAGACACAATGCCTAATCACATAAACTCTACCCAAATAATTAATGACATCATTTTTGTAGCTTCTACAATGCCAGCCAATTGGACGCCAGAGGTAATGAAGAGGAAGGGGGAGAGAATAGTAAGACAGGAACAAAGAAAGCATGTAAGGAAGGGGTTTGGTGAAAAGATCGTCAGAGAGAAGGTGAAGGAAACGAAAGGGTTTAAATGGAGAGGAGCCTATTAACATGTTTAATCATTAGATGATTTGGTGTTGTGATGCATTTTCAGATGTGATATTGGATGATAAACACAAAATGTAATAGTACTATTCGAGACATACACAGAGAGCAATAGGAAACGAAAGGCACCAAACACACAAGAATAGAAAAAAAAATCTTCAGCACAAACATAACCTGCATTCAGTTTGTTTTGATGAGAAGAAAGCAGAAAGAATAACTCAAAACAATCTACAACAAGCTTTGGTATATAGCGTATCAAGTTCCTGTGTGTAGCATTACTTACACATGCAGCAGAAATGGAGCAACTTGGGCATCCCACTAGATTGCTCAGTCTCACCATATGTTAAAATATTCACAATAAAACCTTATGTTTCCACATGTATTCTTAACAAAATAATACCACTGCAAGGTGCAAACTCGCAGCCAAAGGGAAACCTACTTGATGACAGCTGTTTAGTGTTTTATACCTCACTAGCTCTGCATTAAGAGTTGGGGCTGAATACATCTCTTACAGAGCACAAACTGACCCAGTCAATTTGGAGCATCCCTACAGAAGACTTTATTATTTTATTTTTTCAGTCCTTATGTTGTTTTTCTTTTTAGCGTTGCCAGATTGCCAGAAAAAAATGCAAAGTGCATTGAAAATGTCTCTGACTGTCTTAACAGGAGGCTGATCATGAACTACAGCAACTAGCCTTTTTACACAATACTGATGGTTGTATTTAACATTAGTTTGCACTTAAGGTGCATTCACACCAAACATGGCGCGAATTTTGGTGTGAACACAGCTTTACGCTAAGTAACGTTAGCAACTGGAGTTAGCCAGCAGTCAATTAGTGGAAATGCTAGAGTAAACGCACGTACTACCAATGCTCGCGTTTTGGTTTACCACAAGTTACGGAAGTAACCAGCAACTTGTACATGGACAGCTACTGTTACGTACCGCAGATATTTAAATTATTATTACTTTGTACTGACGGGGATATATGTTGTTTTGGGGTGGGAATATGGGAACAGAGGACGAGAACATAAGCTTACTAGCCAACGTGATGAATGCAGTAATCAGTGCAGCCTGGTGGTGCCTTCAAGTGTGTCGTGTTATGCTAATTTGCTTAATAAAAAGGACAAAAACAAAGGAGCCAAACTATATCATACTTAGACAAACATATTGTCTTGATAAGTGTTTTATTGTTAAATTTACATTTATGATGAAAACAAAATGCCAACATCAGTTACTGGGAAATTGAATGTATAAGAATTCTCTGTAAGTAAAACATTGTCCCCTCCCCATTGAACGACTTACTCACTAGCAGAATATGATTTGAACACGCCCCAAAAAAATATAGTAAAAATCCAGATTGAAATAGGATTCTTTTTAAAATACTAAGTAGGGCTGTCAATATCCGATTTTCACTTCATGAATATCGTGGCCAAAAGAATACACAATAACAATATCATGGCAATAACTATAGAAAATATGAAAAAATTAATGATAGCAATGCTATCAGTCTAGTTAAACTTCTTACCTCGCAGGGATATTGTAAATAGTGTTTACATCACAGTCCTTAACAGCATCTGTTTAAATGACCCACTAATCCCAAGTTTAAGAGTTGAAAAGATATGCTGATTTATTATTATTATTATTATTATTATTATTATTATTATTAATTCCCTTTGTTGTGTACCCTGCCCTTGAAAGTGAAATGAAAGAAAGCACAAAATCATTTGTCGTTCTTGAAAAGGGAACAAGGAGTTTCGTTTTGTCACCTAGCAACAGCAGTCCTAGCAACTTAAACCAATATGGTGGTCTCACCATGTCAAAACTATGACCTCGTGTGCATTCATTATACTGCAAATCTATAATATTGTTCAATGGGAAAGCACTATTACTATTAATTTCAAACAGAGTATAGAACTGAGCAAACTGCCGGGGAAGAGCTTCAGATCATAAACTATATAAGAAGTGGACGTACTGTGACGTCGCCTTTTGACTTGTGGATTGCCGTTGTGAAGCCTCAATCTCTGCATTTGAGCCGCCCCCATCCTGGTTTTTGGCCATCGCCATCTTGTTTTTTTGGAACCATAGTGACACAAGAGGGTGATGCTAAATACAACCGAACACTGAATAAGACATGTTTACGTGACCGAAATGTTACAATTATCCTTCATGAACTGAAAACAGACTGTTAAAGGGTTAAAGTTGAAGGACGTGAACACGGACAACTCCCAGACCAGACAACACCGCGGTAGCAACCTGTCAATCACAAGGTAGCCACGACTTAAAGCATGTTCTTTTTTATCGTCTATTTTACTTTAAATATAATCATAATTTGCTAAATGAACATCATGCTGTATTGAAGACGACGACTATGACCATGAACTCATGTTTACAATTTTTACTGAGGTAATAAAGTAAGTCAGAAGAAGGGTAGTTTTCCCATAGACTTCTATACAATCAGACGTCTTTTTGCAACCACAGGAGTCGCCCCCTGCTGGCCAGTAGAGAGAATGCAAGTATAAGGCACTTGTTTGAAAAGGTAACTATCTAAAAAGGTCCTGCTGTTCAAACTAAGTAGGAATTAAATAGCTTAAAGGGAGCAAATGTAAATTAAATGTGAACAAGACAGAGAGTGTGAGAAGAGGAGCTGAGGACAGAGGCTTTAATAATAAAATGAGTAGCCAGCTGTTAAATCAACAGTTATGGATCACAGGAGGAGAAGCTGCTCTACAGGAGGTTTTCACCTCCATCCTTCCCATAATTCTTTCATCTTTTCATCGCGTGAGGCTCGTCCCCGCGGAGAGGCGAGGCTCATTATTTGTGCGCGCAACACGCTGCTTCTAATTCACACAATCATGACACGCGCTGGGAAGCGGCCGCCATATGCCATCATATGTGTGTGTGTGTGTGTGTGTGTGTGTGTGTGTGGAGAGAGGGGAAGGTTTCCGGCAAGTGGCTCCTCTGTCTGAATGCCAGGATGTGTCTGCCCCTCTCTCTCTCTCTCTCTCTCTCTCTCTCTTTCTCTCTCTCTCTCGCTCTCTCTCACACACACCCACCCCCACCCTGTCCCACCTCCGTCACCCTCGCCCTGCATGTGTTGAATATGCATCACTGCTGCTTTCAAACTGGACAGATGAGCAGCAGGCCAACGGCCACCTGCTGGCCTGCCGCTCAGGATCCCCCTGTTTTGTTTTGTTTTTTGGTTTGCTTGGGGGGGGGGGGGTTACAGACAGCCTGTGGCCTGTCGTTCTACAGCCGCACTCCCCTTCATACCCCCCTGTGAGATGGATCAACATAGAGGCAAAAGGCTGAGGGTAGCAGGCAATTAGAGGCAAGTGTTATGCGAAAAGAGGGAGGCAATGAGGACGCAAGACATCCTTATCTGTAAAGACCTTATTTCTTTTTGTGGTCCTGTCTTTTCTCTATGTAGTTTATTTGTCTCCATCTTTGTGTGTGCGTGTGTGTGTGTGTGTGTGTGTGTGTGTGTGTGTGTGTGTGTGTGCATGTCTGTGGGTACATTTTCTGTACTCACATTCTCTCTTTTGAGCTTTCCTGTTTTATCGTCTCCCTAAACCTCTATGGTCACCTTTCTTCTCTCTCTCTCTTTCTCTCTGTCACACACACCCATACACACACCCACACACACACACACACACACACACACACACACACACACACACCTACACACACACACACACACACACCTACACACACACACACACACACACACACACACGCAGCAGCAGCAGTAATCCCCCGGTCTCAGTGTCCCCCCTCAACTCACACACACACACACACATATATGCACACGCACTTTCACAGACTGTTCCCATGGAAACCCACACCGACAGAAGCACGCGGGCCCCTGCCTGGAGGCTCGAGGCTGCGAGGAGACTTCCCGCGAGGAGTCAGCCGTTATTGATCCCTCAGCACAGGGAGGCCAGCCCACTGTCCAAGTGCACGCACACACACATACACACACAACACAGTCACATGCACACAAAGACGGATCCACTAAAACCGGTTCCATTGTTGGCTTTACCAATTGACAATAAAAACTCAACATTGAATAGACACTCTGTAGCTCTTATAAATGGTAAAAAAAAAACACCACCAACAGATGCATCCCCTTATTTCCAAGCTGTAACTGTAGTTCAAACATGAGATATCAGCTTTTACAGCCGACACAGCAATGAGAAACAAAACAGCAAAAGCCTTCAATGGGCTTTGCTGTTTTGGAAATGTAAGAACACAGCGGTGAGATCATTTTGTCGCAAAAAATCAACACACAAACAAATATTGTAATGTTCCCGCAATGAAATGCCACGAAACATTACAGTTGACAAATGAAACGAGTAATTCCCTTGGGCCTTGTGAAAATCCAATTCACAGCATTAGAGATATTTTATTTGCGTGACACACAGGAAATTGTATAAATGTTGTAGCGCTCCCCCAAGCCGTGCGATTTAAAAAAATGCAGATGAAATCCTGTTCTCCATCTCCTCTGATTTAATGTGGGTTACTGTAACGCAGGGTTACAGTAAGCCACACACTGGCACATCTATTTAAACTACTTTTATATGGTCTGCTTTAACAAGACTCATCATTTTCAGCAGCTTAAGCACCAAGAAACTTGCACCAGTGTTATTTAAAAACACTTTTTATGCTTCATTCACCATGTAACAGTTTATTTCAGATGCATTTGGCCGGACATAGGAGTTAGCAAAACATCTGGATATTTCAAGCCTGTCAAACAGTCAGACAAAGCTGCATGGCAGCATCATTATTCTCCTGTTTAGAGAACAATATTAGATTCTGTTCATGTGCGCATAAACCCGGCTATTAATGGATTGCAGAGCAGAAGGCAGTAGAGTGGATCAGCAGCGGGATCCAGCTGTTCCTGACCCACATTACCTCAGCTGAACTGGAAATAAGATTTTCTCATTTGAATTAGGCCTCCTCAATTCTGACTCCACAGCGAGTTGCATTTTAAAGGCTGCACGCAGAATCAGGAAAATTAATTGTGCTCTTATGAGGTCAGCCAGTAAACATCCTGCCACACGCAGGTTTGTTTTTGCTTTCCACATTTCTGAACAGAGTACTGTATGTGCTGCACTTTGGTGGAGAAATAAATCCCATTTGAAAGGTCTTTGCAGCAGGTAGCTGTCCGTGGTCCTGAACGAGCCCACTCATTTCAAGCAGGTATACCTGCATCGTACGCTGGTGTATCTGCTCTTGTTTATACGGCGGATTAGACAAAATAGACAGCATGAAATCTCACTGGGATATTACCAATGGCAGCTACAATGGACATTGATGGCAGAATATATTTCAACTATACGCGAAAGATCAATTTGAGCATCAGGTTTTAGAGTCAGGGCCACCACTCTGCACTGACATGTAAAAAGCATACAGGTTGTTATGTGCAGAATGGAGCAGACGGATGGAACACTTTCCTCCACTGACATGTTAGATTTAATAGACCTGAAATTAAATGAAAAGTAAAAGAATACATTCCCTCGCTTGTCACTCTCTTCTCCTCTAACTACAGTCCACAGCTGTCAGGGAAAGCACTGAAAAACATTCTGGGGAATGTAGGAAATTACTCAGTGAAATAAACCAACACATGCAGGTTGAGGTCAGGCCAATGTCTTTACAAGTATTAAGGAGTACATGTTCTACTGGGAATCCACTCTGGAAATTGAACATGGTAAACTGGTGATACAAAACGGTAACAGCGAGGGTCTGCTGGCCGGCATTACATCAGCCTTCATCCCTCTCACTTTATGAGGGCAGTGGTGCTGTGAAATAGGTCTAAACCTTCAAAGCCTGCCTCACTTATCAAGTCCTGGGGTTGGTCTGGTCTATATATATACACCTGCCAAGGTTTCAATCGGTAAATGGGAGTTTGATAGCTTGAAATCCAATTATTAAATAGCCTAATGTAATTAGATCTGAGTGAGATGGCCTGTGGGTTACTGACACTTTGGCTGATGTCGATCGACTGACTTGTTAGATGCACAAATGTAAGATTAGCGTTTGTTATTAAAGAATTTGCTTCAGACACTTGCAGTTAGTCTCCATATATGACTCAACTCTCATTCTAATTACGTTTTCCCTCCTCTTCACCTCCATCTCACTCTCTAAGCATGTCTGCGTTTTTTCTTTTCACCTTATATCATTGTTTTTTGGTTCCTTACCCCAGAGTGCAGCAACAGAAAAGTTAAAATGTTCTGTACGTTCTGGATAAAAGTGATCCAGCGTATATGTCCCCTATCTGGACGTAGTGACATTTTCAGGAATGTGCGCCTTAACACTCCAGGGCTGAACAGTGAACAAACCAATGCCCATAAAGTGTACATTAATGTATCTCCTGCTGCTGCTGCTCACAGCCAGCATTTGTTCATTGAGCAGAATAATGAGTGTCTTTTCCTATTTGTTTGATTCTCTACTCTACTGCAGCCGGAAAAAGAAAATCACACCGTCATTTTTCAAGTGCTATACGGCGGCTTATGGTAACTTTCTGCTTCTTCCTCACTCATTTCCCATATTTCTCCCTTCCTCCCCTTCTCCTTGTCACTCAAACTGTTTTCCCAGTCTCTCTCTTTCTCCCTCACTCACTTCCCCTCATCCTCTCTCTCTCTCTCCCTCTGATGTCAGAGCCCCACAGGGTGCCGTAGTAACTGTCTGTCAGTCAGCTTCGTTCAGTGTTTATAGTCCGTCCAGCCTCTCTGATCCATTATAAATAGCTGTAAGTGGCGCAGCACTCCCTCATCGCTGTCACTCAACACTCTGTCTATTAGACTTCGTACTCAACCTAATTAATCTGACGAGCCGCTCTGATTAAAAATAAAGGTGGACATGAAGCAGTTACATCCTGAATGTAATATCCTATTGACTCGGTACAGTTAAATAAAAAACTCAAATATGAATGAATGTGTGTATCTAAGCAGGCGTGCTGAATCATTTTGTGTACTTTATTAGAGCAGCACAGACAAGCAGGGATCAGCCCCAGTAGATTTATGGCAGATTTTGATTTGATTCGACAGAATTACTTTGAAGAGTTTTCAAGGGTTGAACTGTTCTTCGCCTTAAGCTCCACGATGTAATCTGCAACTGCCTCCCAAATGTCAAGTATGAATAAGTATATTGAGGGCTCACGGCACTTATGGTCGTCACTGGTATTTCACCTCCTTGCCTGTACATTCATGTATTGTATTTGTGTTTGCTGCGATTGTGTTTATGTGCTGTATGGTTCAAGAGATTCAAGGTGGCATTTCCATGTCAATTACTCTTTATTGGGGTCTCTACTAGCAATTAATAATGTATTACCTTTACTGATTATCTAGAACGACCGCTGTTCTTTCAAATTGCAAATGAGATTCATGTATGTACATTGAGCGTGACAGTCTAAGTCTATTTAAATCTCAACAAGTTTCTAAATGGACAGAGAGTCTTCAGGTTTTCACATTATTAAAGTTCCCATTCAGTCGAAATTAACCGTCCATCTTCCAGAATAGGAATCAGAATTACTTCATGACAGAAATGTTCCCCAGGCGGATTCACTGCTGTCTGGATTTCCCTGATAGACCAAAGACTATTAATATCCCAAAGACTTTCAAGGGCATGCAAGGATTAAACTAGTTTTCATATTCTGTAATGTTGAGTGGGAATAGTTTTCATGTTAAATATGCTGTTCCGTGTGCTATGTTTAGTGTTAAAGAGGTAGGTTATTGTACCATTTGTTACATTACTTATAGATTACACACTTCACATACAAACGCACCCTCTTTTGATTTTTTCAGTTAAAAAAAGGGATTTCTCACTTACTTTGCAAGAGTAAACACATGTTTGGCATAATAAAATCTAAGTTAAAGCAATATTTCCCATTGGAGGAAGCAACATTTTTTTTCATTTCAGCGGGGGACATATTAGGTATACTGCAGTTTTTGCCTGACTGAACTTCATTCTCACTTCTTAGAGAAGAATGAAATTGAATTACTGGTAATTGTGCTCTGCAATCACTGGAATTCAAACAGTAATAGCCCAAGAGTGCTAGTTTCCCAGTGAGGAACATTGTAAGATTATACCATTTCAGTTTTTGAATGTGTGTAACTGAACCCCTGACAGCCTCAGGGGGTCACTGTGACCTCTGACCTCTCTGATTAGTGGCGAAGAAAAAGAAAGCTTCCCCTCCGTGGTTGAAAAAGTATCATGACATCTTAAGTGTCATCACTGAATGGGTAAACGGAGTAATACCTGTCAGACTGTTTCACACGCTGCCTCGTCACAACTTGTCTAGACGTCTTCATGCTCCCCCGACACGCACCCATTCCAAATCCTGTTAACGCCGCCAGCGTGCGCCACAATAACCTACATTCTACTGTAATCACACTGGCTGACAGAGGCGTGTGAGGGTGTCGCAGCAACGAGCGAGAAACGCTAACAAATCCTGGTGACAGAGCACGAGGCTGGAGGGAGGCTGCTGACACCCACAGGGGGAGGGAGGGAGGGAGGGAGGGAGGGAGGGAGGGAGAGGATTTTTTCTTTTGTGCATTCAAATCATATTTGGAAAAGGGGATATGCATTTTGGAGCACCATATTGCTGTGGCTGTCCTCCAAGCTCCAGCTCTGAAAATAAAAAAAACAGAAACAGAAGTGGGGATCCAAACAGACTGGGACACACATAAATTAACACACTGTGTTGTGTGTCATTCACGAGATAAAGTTTGAATTTATTCTGTGTTGGCTGCACCTTAATTAAGTTAGCATGGGAAATCATCGTTGTTTAAGTATTGTAATGGTAAACATATGTATTAGCATCATGGAAAGGTTTTAACTAACATAGTGTAACCTCTTAGGATAAATAGAGAAGTAAAACAGGCCCTGACCCTAACAGGCACAGATGTCAGCACATGAAGACATGTTTTCCGTATGTCAGACATGTTCACATACTCAGTTTCTCAGAAGGGCAGTTTAAAACAGGAACATGGAAACCACAACTGTCTCACAATTGAGTGAACCTGCAGGAAACAGATAAGACCAGGCTAGACACCTCCTGAGGAGGAGTCATACAGGGCGTAAGCTTCTGTAAACCTCTGTAGTTATAAAAGGATGTTGAATGTTGTAGATCGCTGAAGTTTTTCCAACAGACTACTGTGTCTGTTGCACTTTCTTCCCTTGCAAGCGAATAAACAGAACAAGACAACTTTGAATCTTTTGAAGACTTGATTGATTTGTGAATGACACTCTCTTCTCCCGATTAACATAGAAATATTCCAGAACAGTATACATCAACTAATAGTAAATAATACACGATACACTAAAGCAATATAGCTTCTGACACAAATAACAATAAGATAAATCAGTACAGTAGTGTATTTGTATGGCAATCACTGTTGTATTGTTTAAAGGTTTTTGTTTTAGCGCTGATATGGTAGTTTTGGTACCAATACCAAAATCTATTTTAATGTTTAGGAATATTAAGAATATAAACATGTTTTTTTTTTCTACAAATAAGAACATAACCTAAATAAAATTAGGTCTAAAAGTGGCAAAATTATAATGTAATATATCTCATAAAAAAAAAAAGACCAACTTTTTGTGCTTGGCCATTTGTGATACTTGGATACTTAGCCCTTCTATAGCCTACACTGACAATCACCACTTGACCACACACGACACTCAAACCTGATCAATATTCAGGCCCGATCCTAATTTTAAGGAGCGGGGTTAGTTGGGCCAAGGCTTAGATATATGAGTTGAAGTGAGATGATGAACAAAACACATGAAATCAGACACACTGAGACACAATAATAGACACAGGAGACAGAGGGAAAGCAAGACCACAGGAGGCATGTGGAGACGCACGCGTACGTGCACGCGCATGCTCGGTCACGCAGCTCCGGGGCTCATATTTGGCTGCTCCTCAGTGGCTCCTCAGTGTATCTCCTCCCATCAGCCCCAGGAAGAAATCATGTTAAATTCTAGCCGTGTCATTAGAAAAACTATACACCACCCAGCCGACACTATAAATTGGTATTGAATGGGAAGACGGCGGTGAGTGAATATTGGAGGAAATCTGTAGCCTACATATTTGCATAATGTGATTTGTGTATCAGGAAATGGATCTGCCCATTTAGCCATGCACAAATTAGTGTTAAATTGGGATGATTGCTGGATAGCGCGCATGTGCCTTCACCATTGAAATTAATCACACTAATAATAAATGTGGCTGCTATAGGCTACGGCAGACATATGAATCCCTGTGGGACAATTATAGCCCATAAAACATAATATAGTTTATCCTTCCACAGAAAACATTATTCACAGTAAAGTCAGAGTTTCCTATGCTTGGGCGTGTGTGTATGTGTGTGCGCGCACGCGCGCGTGTGAATTACTCATCGGTGATCATACTGGAGATGACGTCACTTTTACTAGCGCTAACCTGACGACTCACAGCTTACATCACTGGACTGGATTGTACTGTGTGTAACCTGATGAGGATGATATCACAAAATAGGACAATGTAGTCCTTTATGAACAAAATGAAGCTGTGGAACTGCAGCTTATTTATACAAAATAAATAAAATATCATACATCACAGGCTATACGATAATACAAGTTGGCTCATACTTTGTCACCATATACTTTACTAAAATTATTGATGCTGTTTCCTTCCTTTTGGTAAAGTTTCTAGGAATTGCTTTTCTGCAATTCATCCAAATCATCCCACTGTTGCATCATTTTCATTTTAAAAGGTCAGAATCACATTTCTTTGAATCAGCAGCATTGCCAGGTTTGTCTGCATAACCCCGGTAAAAGGTGGCAAACCTGCAGGGCTATTTTTGAGGGTGATAATTCTTCAGATGATATGCTGATGACGGTGTGATTGTGTAAGATCCAGGCTATCCCCCTCCGTCCTTTTGCAGTTGTGGATATGGCTGCCGCCGCGGGTGATGTGTAACAGCCCTGCGCACCGGAGCCAACCATCATGAGAGAGGAAAGGAGAGGAAGGGAGAGAGAGAGAAAGAGAGAGAGAGAGAGAAAGAGAGAGAGAGAGAGAGAAAGAGAGAGAGCGAGAGGGGCGTGGTAGAGATGCAAGCAATAGGGGGAGGGGTAGAAAAAGAGAGAGGAGGAGAGTGTGATCGTGTGTGTGTGGATGGATGGATAGTAGCCTACCACCGGGCTGTGCCTAGGAGAGTGCGCACACACATACACACACACTCAGGAGGGTAGTGTGTGAGCCAGTCAGTCAGTCAGTGTGAGTGTGTAAGCCATGTTGGATGTGAATGAACGGGAGGAGAGATGCTGCTGCCGCGCCGCTCCTAACGCTCAGATCTCCAGCTCCACGGACCACAGCGGGTAGATGCCAACTCTCCAGGCCGACGGAGACACGGGGGAGCCTGGGGGAAGGTGTCGGGCGGTGCCGGCGGTCCTGGAACTGGCCACCTAGCCGGAACGAGGGAGAGAGAGAGAGAGAGAAAGAAGTAACGGGGAGAAGGGAAGACGCACTCGAGAGAGAGAGAAAGAGAGAATAGGAAGTGGTGGAAGAGGCAGAAAGAAGGGAGCGACAGAGAAAGGAAGAGACTAAATGGCTGCACCGCTACCGGGCTTCACCCCGCTCCTGCTCTCTTCTCTGGCACTCCACCTGCTTCTTCTCGGCCCTTTGTTCGCCCTCACCCCGGGGACTGGGAATACAGGAGGGGCTTCCAACCGATGGACCCCCGGTCTCTGTTACCGAGACGCCGGTAAAGTGAGCCAACAGCAACAGCAGCAGCAGCGCGAGGAAGCAGGGGAGTCGCCGAGGGGCAGCTGGAATATACGCCCAAGCAGGTGGACCGTAGAGCGGATACAGACCGAGGGATGCTCTGGAGTGCAGCGCGCAGGGGGGACGCTGGGAAGATATCACCGGGATGGGGCGAGGGGGACACGGAAGGAGAGACTCAAAGGAGTCGGGACGTTTTGGAGGTGTGAAAACGGCCCTCTGGCACCATCATCACCCCCTCCTCCTCTCAAACCAGGTATTAGGAGCAGGTCGAGCTCTGATGGCGTCGGCGCAGGAGAGGGAGTGGATAGAGGATGGATGAGGAGGAAGGGCGTTGTTTCTCCTCCCGCTTCACCTGCTTTCACCTCCTCGCCGGTTCAGAACGGCAAAAAACGGGCAGTACAAAGGACTAGAGCGTGCGCGCAACGGTGGCCGGCGTCGAGGCCACACCTCACCAAACGTGGCGCCGCCAGTGCCTTTGTGCACGCCTCTGGCCTGTGCAGGGCACCCGGAAGTGGAGATAGGAGTGGGAGCGAAGCGTGGGAGAGGGCTCGTGAGGTGAGGAGGCTATTTGCTACATGGTGCTCGCTGACACCCGGGCATCTCTACCGGTCAAGCCCCGACAAACAAGCCCTCTCCCCGGCTAAAAAAACCTCACTTGGCCCATTGCCAACCGGTTGCTCTTGTTGCATTCATCCTCTCTTTGGATACAATTCACCACACAGTAAGGCTTCAAACTACACCTTTAAATTTCATCCCTGTTTCACTAAGAATTCAAACTATAACCAGGATTCAAATTTGGACTACGTTTGTCATTTTTCAACTTATTCCTCTCAGAACAGCCACACAGGTGAAATTCAGCCGCATCCAGTTTACAGGAACAGCATTAATAACAAGACCTGGGATGCTGATGGGTGCTCAGCTAGCGAGGACAGGGGGGCTGGTAATTGTTCTCATTTGGGAAGGCACAATGATATCGATCTCAGCAGCAACAGAGAGGGGGGTGATGATAGCTGTTTGACTGGGTGCAATAGGTGCAGGGTGAGGGAGAGGGGGATGAGGAGTGAGGGAGATGATGAGGGGGGGAAGGAAGCGTACAGATGTAGTGCACCGGCAGTGATTAACCCTAGTACCTGGGCGCACCTAGATCATTGTGGACTTCCTGTCCGTGAGATGAAAGCAAGTTATTACCATGTCAGAATTATGGATAAGAGGGGGGAGAGGGCTGGGAGGAGAGAGGGAAATGATGGACGAGGAGGAGGGGTGAACCAAGGCAACAAATGCATTAATTTATCTAATTATCCGGACACTGATTTGGCTAGTCCGATTCTGACGCTCCTATGTAGGGCTGATAATGAGCTTCCGCAGGGGAAATCAGCAACAGCAACCAGAGGGCAGGGCAGCCAAACCCGGGGAGAAAGCAGAGAGGTTCCCGGTGGTCGCTTTGGTTGTTTGGACAGAATAGAAATGGGGGATGGATATGTAGCAGAGTTTATGGTCCCGGAGGGAGTCATAGCTCTGAGGAACCCCCCCATCCAATTTTCCCCCAGCAGCATCACAGAGACGCCCGGCCAACATTTTCTATCCAGCAGAAGCGCATCAATTGCATCAAGATATCCTGGCCTGGTGCTCAATACGCACCCTCAAACACGAAAAGGCGGTTATGCAGAAAGTGGAAAGCTATCCAAACCGATCCGTCTATCTGCTGAGAAAGTAAACGCAACTTCAGAGACAGAGTCTGCCAGTGACTGGGGCTTTTTTTCGCCCGCGAAGTTTCCTGTTAAATCTCCCGGGGTTGTGTCAGACACGTCTCGCTCTGCAACTGCAAACAATTCACGTCTCCTCACTCAGCCCGATGACACCACAGAAAACCACCTCTCGTCCTTCTCTGAAATGAACCTGCCCACATGGCAGGATGACTCTGCGTGTTCCCTTTACTTACCCTCTGTGAAGGATCTGGTTTTAGCACCACGGACAGCTCCTCGGGACTCTCAGCGGGTGTTTTTGTGGAGAAAATTAAACAGCAACAGTAATAACAACAACGACGAGGAGGGAAGCAAGGACATGAATGGATATAGTCATGACTCTGGTCAGACACAGCAACAAGACCTGTGGGAGACCGCACTGCGAGAGATGGTCAAGGCAGGCTGCGCTGACAGCATTTCCACCGACTGTTCAGCCACCGAGCAGAACGACCGTGCACATATGCAATTAAAATCCGGTAAGCAAGTGCCATTAGAGCCCGAAGGTGTCAGACATACAGATAGGCGGCAGATGGGGGCCAAGGGAGAAAGGGAGAGGGACGCAGAGAGGGAGGGAGAGGGCTTGGAGGGGTCTGCTGCTGTTGCTGCCGCTGTTGGGGGAGGAAAATTACAGGTGGGGGAGGGCAAGAGAGAGGCGCGGCTGATGGGAGGGAGAGAACCAGGGGGAGAAAAGCAAGAGGAGGAGGAGTGGGAGAGGGAAAAAGAAATAACAAAGGCAAGCCATGCAGAGGAGAGAGAGGCAGAGGGAGGAAAGGGTCAGGATAGGGGCAGTAGCACCACCACCATCACACAGCCTGCTAGCGAAAGAGGGAAGAAAGAGAGCCAGGCAGATGAAAGCCATGTGGTTGGAGAGGGGAATGAGAGGGGGGAAGGTGGGGAGCAGGAGAGGCACAGTACAAGGGGAGAGAGGAGCCTGGAACGACTGATAATAGTAGCAGATGATGAAATGTCACAGGGAGAAAGGGGGAGGAAGATTTTGGTGCCCTGGCCTCGCTCTCGACGTGCAGCCAACAAACATCCCCATTTTTCTCAGTATAACTTCCAAGTGCAAGTAGCTGAGAACCAGCCACCCGCCACCTCGGTCATCATCATGTCCGCCTCAGACCCAGATGCAGGAGATGCAGGCAGGGTGAGCTACACCATGGCCCCGTTGGTGAACAGTCGATCATCTGACTACTTCCACATCCACCCAGACACAGGTCTCATCACCACCACTCAGATTCTAGACAGAGAACACATGGATTTGCATTACTTCCGGGTCACTGCGACCGATCACGGCTCCTCTCGACTCTCTGGCACCACAATGGTGGCCGTTACAGTTTCCGACCGGAACGATCATTCTCCTATATTTGAGCAGACAGAGTACAGGGAGACGATCAGGGAGAACGTAGAGGAGGGGTATCCCATCTTACAGTTGAGAGCGACAGACTTAGACTCCCCATCCAATGCCAATATCCGTTACCACTTTGTCGGGGACACGGCTGTAATGGCACGAGCAGCCTTTGAGGTTGACCCACGCTCTGGACTCATAACAACCCGTGGAGCGGTGGACCGGGAAACCAACGAGCACTACACTCTACAGGTAGAGGCCAGTGACCAGGGGAAGGAACCGGGGCCCCGCTCCGCTACTGTTAAAGTTTTCATCACCGTTCTAGATGAAAATGACAACGTGCCACAGTTCAGTGAAAAGCGCTATGTTGTAGCAGTGAAGGAGGATGTACGGCCTCACTCTGAGATCCTCCGTGTGAGTGCCACAGACCAGGACAAGGACAGCAACGCTGCTGTTCACTATAACATCATCAGTGGTAACAGCCGTGGACAGTTTTCCATCGACAGTGTCACTGGGGAGATCCATGTCGTGGCATCACTAGACTATGAATCCGAACGGGAGTATACGCTCCGTGTTCGTGCACAGGACAATGGGCGGCCCCCTCTCTCCAACAACACCGGTATTGTGAGTGTACAGGTGACGGATGTCAATGACAACCCACCGATCTTTGTCTCCACCCCATTCCAGGCATCTGTGCTCGAGAGCGCCCCAGTTGGTAGTTCGATCCTCCACATTCAGGCCATTGATACTGATTCTAGTGATAATGCTCGTCTGGAGTACAGGTTAACTGGCACCAGCTCTGACACACCATTCATTATCAATTCAGCTACAGGCTGGGTCACTGTGAGCTCCATTCTTGACCGAGAATCTGTGGAACACTATTTCTTTGGCGTTGAGGCCAGGGATTATGGCATGCCGCCTCTTTCTGCTACAGCCAGTATTACAATTACAGTGATGGATGTCAATGACAACCGCCCTGAGTTCCTCCTAAAGGAGTCCTATGCTCGCCTGAATGAGGATGCGTCGGTCGGTACCAGTGTATTGACTGTCACGGCTGTGGACCGAGACGTCAACAGTGCTGTGACCTATCAGATAACAGGAGGAAACACCAGAAACCGCTTTGCCATCAGCACGGCAGGAGGGTCCGGACTTCTCTCGTTAGCTCTCCCATTGGACTACAAACAGGAGCGCCGTTACGTTCTTACAGTCACCGCCTCAGACCGCACACTCCACGACACCTGTCAGGTGCACATCAACATCACAGATGCCAACACTCATCGGCCTGTTTTCCAGAGCGCCCACTACTCTATTAGCGTGAATGAGGACCGACCACCTGGAAGCACTGTCGTTGTCATCAGTGCCACAGATGATGATGTTGGTGAAAATGCTCGAATCACATACTTCCTCGAGGACAATATCCCACAATTCCGCATTGACACTGGCACAGGGGCTATAACACTCCAGGCAGAGCTCGACTATGAGGACCAGATGACCTACACTTTGGCTATAACAGCTAAAGACAACGGCATACCACAGAAAGCAGACACTACATATGTTGAGGTGAACGTGAATGATGTGAACGACAATGCACCTCAGTTCGTCAGCCCCAGATATCAGGGGACAGTGAGCGAAGACGCCCCTCCCTTCACCAGTGTCCTCCAAATCTCAGCCACTGACCGTGACGCACACGCTAATGGCCGTGTTCAGTACACCTTCCAAAATGGTGAGGACGGGGATGGAGACTTTACCATTGAACCTACATCTGGCATCGTCCGAACTGTTCGCCGCTTGGACCGTGAGAGCGTGCCATTCTATGAGCTGACGGCCTATGCCGTAGATCGAGGCGTGCCCCCTCAGCGAACCCCCGTCCACATACAGGTGACAGTCCTCGATGTCAACGACAATGCCCCTGTCTTCCCTGCTGATGACTTTGAGATTCTAGTGAAGGAAAACAGCGCAGTGGGCTCCGTGGTAGCCCAGATCACAGCCACCGACCCGGATGAAGGTGCCAACGCTCAGATCATGTACCAAATCGTGGAGGGCAACATCCCTGAGATCTTCCAGATGGACATCTTTTCAGGGGAGCTCACTTCACTCATTGATCTTGACTATGAGGCCAATAATGAGTATGTCATCGTAGTCCAAGCCACCTCAGCACCTCTAGTCAGCCGGGCAACTATCCGCATCCGACTGGTGGACCAGAACGACAACCGGCCCACTCTGCAGGACTTCCAAATCATTTTCAACAACTTCGTATCCAATCGGTCCAACAGTTTCCCCAGCGGCGTAATTGGGAGAGTACCCGCCCACGACCCTGATGTGTCAGACAGGCTGTACTACACCATCGACCGAGGGAACGAGCTTCACCTGCTGCTGCTGAATCACACCAGCGGAGAGATCCGACTGAGCCGAAAACTGGATAACAACCGGCCGCTGGTGGCTCCCATGCTGATCACTGTCACAGGTAAGAGAGCGTGGAGGGAAACATGTGAAGGAGGGTGTGTGTGTGTGTGTAGTCAGTTTAGATTCCCCTGTAGCTTTCTTCACTGTAACAAATCCTGTGAAGATAAGGACCCAAACTCTACAGGTTTAAATGTGAGTGAGAAAGGGGAGTGATAAGAGTGGGTGACATTTGCTTGAGCTCTGAGCATTGCTTCTACCTTTTTCTTTTGTCTCTTTTTCTGGTCACACAGCTGCTTGTGTGGGCAATTTTTTGCGAGAGGAAGCTGATTGAACAAGTGGGAGGGGGGGGGGGGGCTCTGGCGAGAGATTGTGTGTTTGTGAGAGAAATATAGACAATGACATAGCTGACAGAGCTAGATTTACCTGAGAGCATGGGAGGTAAACATTAAGCAGATTGATGCTAGTCGGCTTAGCAGAGTTTCACTTTGTGGAAGAGGTGAGAAGTGTGCGAGAAAAGGATGACGAGAAAGTGTGTGTGTGATGCGTGAGTGTGGATTTTGTGTGTGAAAGCATAACAGCAGATATCGCGGAAGGGAGAAAATGTGTGTGAGAAGAGATAAGTATTTAAAGGCACTCCTGTCAATGTGAGATAACTATAATTATTAGTGGGCTTCTCATATCAAATTTGCATCAGTCTGCATGTTGGCAGCTTATGAGATATACTATTGCAAGCAACTGGTGTAAGCAGGTATTTTATTTCCAGCTTGGCGAGACATTTTTTGCTGTTGGAAAAAGAACTGTGTCGTTATGAGCAGTGATCGGTATCACAGCACCACCCAAGCTGTTTGATTAATATGCGGTCTGAGTGCAGTCCAATTTGCCATTGTAAAATTAAAGAAAATATAGTAAAACAAGGAAGCAGACAAGTCGGACTGGCAGAGCCAAATGCGGTCACTTGCTGTTAAATGGTATCAATACTTCCTTAATTTGATTTATTAGATGGTGAAATAGAACAGTGGGGGGGGGGGGTCAATCTTCAGAGTAAACCCATGGTTTATTAGTTTGAAGAGAAACACACTTTTATTTCCCAGGAAAATAGCCACTTAACTTAAGTGAAATGCTTGTTGACCGTCCATTATGTTGCTCACATAATGCAGTTAGGTTTACGGTACAAATACATCATGGTTCTATATTGAATTTCTATTTTAAGCTGCTTTGTCTAACACACAAGAATATAATAATCTTATTTTGTTGAAATCCAATGGATGTATTTATTTGAGAAATCAGTTGATTTTATTCAAATTAGTTTTTATTTTGACGTTTCTTTGTTTGTTAAGATAAAGGCCTCCTAAAAGCTTTACAGGCTTCTTTGCTGTCAGTGATCAAAGCCTTTAGAAACCCAATAAGGAAAAGAAACAAAAAGCGTTGTTTTTTCGCTTTGGTGCTGTGTTTGTACTCTGGCTTGGGAGTGTGTGTGACCTGCTACCCTATTTACACAGCTTTCATACCGAGCCTCACTGGTGACGACAAAGGCTTATACATATTCAGTTTGGTGTCATTTTGAAGTCATTTGTGAGTGAAGGGAATGACGGAGTGAGTGAGCAAATGGTTGCGTTCGTGACTGAATGAGTAACCTGCGTTTGAGTGAGTGAGACCATTATCAAGGGAGTGACTGAGAATATGTTTCAACATTACAAAGTGAATTGTGAAAGAGTGAGTGAGTGAACAAAAGAGAAAGCGACTGGCTAAATGTGAGAACATGGGTGAGTGGGTGAATGGTAGAGGAAGTGACTGAGTAAATGAGCGAGTGAATAAGAGTGCATATGACCGAGTGAATGAGTGACAGGTAAACGATTTAGAGTATAATAGTACTGAGAGAGTGCACGAGTGATCAAATGTCTGATGAGTGAGTGAAGGAATGAGCAATCAGGCACACGTGTGTGTGTGTGTATGTGTGTGTGTGTGTGTGTGTGTGTGTGTGTGTTTGTGTGTGTGTGCCCCATAAACGGTATGTATGTATGTGCCAGCCTTCGTCTCTGTTTGCCTCCAATGTGCATTCAGTTCGATTCAACCAGACGTGTAGATTCATTTCCAATTTTCTCGCTGTTTCCCTCTCACTATGAAAGTATTTTACTCTCTCTCTCTCTCTCTCTCTCTCTCTCTCTCTCTCCATCGCTCCAGGATTTGACAGTTATGAGATTATAATGAAACAACAGTCAGCCAGAGTCATGCTCGGAGCAAAGCTGTCACTTTCATTGTGTGCTGTGTGTTATCTGTGACTACCCGTCCTTCCTCTTCCCATCACTTTCTTCCCCTCCTTTATTCTAGCCGTCCTCAAATGTATGGATGAATTGTTGGCCGTCGTTTTCCCTCCTTGCGTTTCTCTCTCTTCTTTTTCATCATCCTTCTTTCCATTTGTTTCTCTTCCCTTCCGCTTTTTCCGCTCCTGTAGTTCCTTTTCCATTTACTGTACTTTGTCTCTCTTCTTCTTCTATCCAGCTCCTCAGTCTTTAACCTTATGTAGCCTATTATTTCTCTATGCTATGTCTCTCTCTCTCTCTCTCTCTCTCCCTTCTTCTGTATTAAATGATCCACCCTCCTGTCCTCCAACTCTTCTCTTTCCCTCAACACTTCCCTTTAATCCTCACATAACTCTCATGGGCTGTTGTCTCTTCCATGGCATATTCTTTTCAACTCTGCTCCTCCTCTCCTCTTTTCTGCTTTCTTCCCTCCTCATTTCCACTTTCTCTGTGTGTGTGTGTGTGTGTGTGTGTGTGTTTGTGTATATATGTCTGCTCCAGTACCTGAATGTGTTGTTTGGATTTTTTACTTTTTTTCTTGTGAATTATTTGTGTTTGCACATAGTCCTGTGCAGATGTGTGTTTGTGTGTGTGTGTGTGTGTGTGTGTGTGTACTCTCAGGTGGCTCAAAGCATTGCACTTGAGAGTGTATTCATGCCTTTTCAATGAATAATATCTATGCATGCCAGAGAGTGCAGAGACTACACTGCTTTATGTCTTGCTTTCTTACTTCCTCGGTCTTTCACACTTTGTTCTCTCTCTCTCTTCTCTCTTTCTCTCCCATTTCCCTCCCTCTCTCCCGCTCTCTATCTCTTTCCCATTCTCAAAGCTCCTGACTATTGATTCTCAGGATAGTTCCCATATTTGTGGGGCACAGAGATTAAACGCTGCATCCACGCTTGTGTTGCCAGCAGTTTACGCACACACAGACACACACACACATTTACATTGGCACCAATGAAACTGGCTTTAGGGTCAGTTGGTCGAGGCAAGTAATGAAAAAAAATCTAATTTGAGCTTGCCACCCCAAACGGCATTAGCTCAAGGTGCCCTTGAGCAAAGCAACCCCCAACTGCTCCTGTGGCCAGCAGCAAAGACTCTGGTTGTACTGGCAAACTCCCAGTTGTGAATGTGTGTAGCAGTTTAAATGAGGAGCAGGGCTTTGCTGGTAAAAGAAAACATGAGCGTAACTAACATGACCCGAAACTGCAATTTTGTACACAGCCTGTGTTCAACTGGCTTTTTTTTAACAGCGGACATTTTGACGTGACTGTAAGGGAAAGTGCAGGTGTAAATAATAAAATGAACGATGGCTGATACACAATTAGCTGCTTTTGTTTCAGGGTCCTGGTTTTGTGCGTGCTGTCTCTCTTCACCGTCACACTGCCAAGACTTACTGGGACACTTGAATAGAACTGAGCAATCATTAATTGTATTAGTAACACCTGTCTTCTTCCTACTAGTCAAAATGTGTGCTGTTGCTATTACCAAAGTCGTTTTCTCGACAAATCTCAGTCATATTAGTTTTTTATCTTAACTACCACCATCTATGAACCCCCAAATACTGTACAGTTGGTTTGGACACAAATATGATTCGACCTGTTTGGATCTCTGGCGTTGCTTGCATACAGCATCAAAGTGCTGATTGCCAGATCCCCTTTCATAAGTGACAGATACTCCTAATTTGTCGTTATCCTGATATGGCACACCTGTGTAGCAGTGCGTCTGATTATGATGAGGTTGATGTTTAGTTAAAGATGCTTGAATTGCAATTTTTGGAGCACATGGGAGAAGGAGAACTGCACAACAAGCTGCACACCACAAATCGTCACCTATTCTCACATCCAGTGGTTATGGAGCAACATTTGGAGTTATGTTAGAACAATATCTGCTAAATGTTCCACTTTGTTGAACTTCCTGCTGTATGTTGCTGGGCATTTAGTGCACAGTGTTTTTTATTAGAGCTTGTTTCAGGAGGAAACAATGTCTGAGCTCTGAGACTGAACCAAACAGTGACCACTCTGTAGAAATAAAACAATATAGTAAAAGAGGCTATAAAGCTCCATAGAGCTGCAGAGTTGATGATGCATTTATGTTGTTTTGTCGCTGTGAGCACACGTAGTTCTTTCATTGTAAGTACATTGCTTAACAGAGCTATAACGAATCAAGGTAAAATGTGGTAATCATAAATAACAATTTGTCATTTTGTCACACGCCGCTCTTCTATGCATGTCAATAGCAGAGTGAACATTCTACAAATCAGATAACACATCTAACGAGCCAGATGTGTTATCTTTGGCAAACTCAACATGCGGTTTAATGGCTTCTGTGTGTGCTGGGGATTCTGGGAGTCTAGATTGTGTTGAGATTAAGGAGGCATCACCAATACATTTACACACTGGTTTACTATATGCTGTAATTGTTGAGGCAACTGCTAACTGTGACTCAGGTCAGTGCACCATGAATACACTTACAATATAGGTCATTGCGCTGATGTTAAGAAGAACCCTACCAATGCATTATGGGTGAGTATGCTGATGCTGTGTGTGTAAGGCAGCTAAAGCATTAACATATGGGTCAGAAAGGTCAACACCCAAGAGCTTAACACTCTGAATTATTCTCGTTGTTTTTTACCCAATATTACAATAATGGAGGTAAAATTAGGATAATTTCTTGTTTTATGGCCACAGCTGAGAAACAATCATTTGAGTATTTCTATTTATCTATTGCCTTTCTTTTACATTCCATGTATTTATTGTCTACAGTGAAGAAAGACAAGAATACATTTCAAAACAAAGATGCAGAAAGAAAAAAAATAGAGCTGAATAAAAGCATTAATGTCATGAACCACTTTTAATAGTTCGCCACCTGAACCCTCAGGAAGCACCACAGCCTTCACCACCAAAACCAAGTGGTTTTTATTTAATAGCCCGTTGAAATGCGCCGCCTGTGTTTACCACCCATCAACTATTGCTCTGTATTGATTTGACTTGTCAGAGGTTGGAGAGCTTACCTCAGCTCAGAGAGAGAGAGAGAGAGAGAGAGAGAGAGAGAGAGAGAGAGAGAGAGAGAGAGAGAGAGAGAGAGAGAGAGAGAGAGAGAGAGAGAGAGAGAGAGAGAGAGAGAGAGAGAGAGAGAGAGAGAGAGAGAGAGAGAGAGAGAGAGAGAGAGAACTTCAATTATTTTGCCAGTGGTGATGATACAAATGAATTCATGTTACAGGCCAGTACACAATGCTCAG
Source organism: Leptoclinus maculatus (assembly GCA_032191485.1). Lineage (NCBI taxonomy): Eukaryota > Metazoa > Chordata > Actinopteri > Perciformes > Stichaeidae > Leptoclinus > Leptoclinus maculatus. Next base: position 2,000,201 of record JAVDOI010000012.1, read on the forward strand.
CACTCTACAGGCTATATATTGTATGCTGTAATGAATATATGCTAAATTAGCTTACATCTGAAACTCATTTTATTTCATGGTATTTTATCTCTATACTGTTTTTACAGCTACTAACGCAGCTACTAACGCTTTCCAAAACTGACAAACCGACATTGACGTTGTGTGTGGAGGCTTTTTGTAACAGCTCTAAACAGAAGGCGATTTGAGGGTGAATGAGGAGGGATGCTATCCTGCTTTTTAGCAAAATGACCAAAATGCATCCCCCTTGTTAACCCGCAAGTCCCTCCTCTCGATCCCCTAGTAGCAGGGAGAGAACAGGGGTAAAGGGGTTGTTGAGTTGAATATGTTAGTCTAGTCTGCCTGGCTCATTGATCCTTTATCTGACTGAGTTTGGTGGAAGTTAGAATCTTTGGCCATGACCAAGGCTCTGAAATATCAGAAGCCTACCTGTGCTGTGTATTGATACATCCATTGCACTGTCCGTGGTGCTGAAGTAGTAGACGGATTTCCGATTACAACTTTTCCGTCTTCCAGCGTGGTTTTTCTAGCATAACCCGACCCTTACTGCTTCCTCTATGGGCATTCAATTATTCAACGCTACGCTGGTGTGTGTTGCTACATCATCATACATATAGTCTATAAACCTACAAGATATTTACGGAGGATAAAGAGAAACCGCATGACGGGCTTAAACCCACAGCATCATGAGCACAAAGCACTTACTACGTTTACTTAGCAACCACGATGACCTAGACAGTACATGCCGGCCGACCACAATGTAATGAAACTTTTAGCCGGCCATTAGAACCCATTAGACGTACACTCTTCATCTTCGGCCTGTCAGGGTCACAATGCAGCTACCGCCCGTCAGGAGCTAAATGGTTCGGATCAAGCAGAGAAGGTTGCAGAGTTAGACACAGTTCCACACAGAGAGCCAGATGGCAGGTTTCTTTATTGGGTAGTTAGTGTCCTGTAACCATTACACCAACGCTGGGAGCAAACCTGTGACCTCCACAGGTGTTAACCAGTATTTGCCCTCTCTTTATCTGTGTTGTAATAACAGATTTTGAGCAACAAGGGGCTTGTATGAGATTCTAATGTTTTGTATAGTGTCACCAGAGTCAGTGTCTTTTCAAAGCTTTCTGTGCAAGGACATTAATCTGATTTTTTTCTGCAGAGGATTTTAGCTCACTGAAGGCCAGAGATATTAGGTGGTGGATGGGTTGGAGGGCTATGTCTGTCTGACACTATAAGGCCGTCACATAGTTAAGTGCTTGACAACTCAAAGCTTGTGTTAAAAGGAAAGTGGTCCGTCCCCACAGCTTAAGTACATGGCTTCTGTTGTTTCATGCAAATGGATAAGGCAATTATCTTCTTTTTTTTCTGGGACTTATTGAGAGGAATCAGAGTGACAGTTTCTGATACGGTGTCTGTTTCCCAGCTTTCATTTATCCAGCTTTTGTTAGATTTTGCACTCAGGTCTCTTTTACTGCACATGCCAAGTTACCTTGCATTCACACAGCTGTGCACATCCCCATCTGGGAGCTGCCCTGTACAAATACAGTCCATTTAATTACGGCTCTTCTCAAGGAGGTGTGGTTTGAGTGGCAGGATGACTGCTGGGAAATAGTGATAACTTAGGCAACATTATGCTCAGGGGAATGCCATGACGGAGGGAAATTCAGACATGGTGGGGCTCCCATGAGTGAATATTTTGCAAGAGAGTTGAGAGCGTAACAAATGTGTGTTCCCTGCTGAGAGATTTGTAGTTGCACGGGGAAGCCAATGCTCCTGTATCACTTAGTTGTGAATATGGTATTCAGCCTGTGTAATGCATTAAACTTAGGGGAAGGTTACAGACTTTCATCACAATCTGCCTCTCTATAATTTGCTGGAATAGTAGCCTTTAATGACTGTTTGTGATAAAAAAAAGTTAATTAAATGTCACACACATAGAGAAAGTGAATGCATCTTTTTCCCCCCACTGTCTTCCTCTGCGACGCTCCAGCACCTTGCTGAATGTCTTTGTACTTTGCCCGTGTCTTTAATTAGGAAGGCTGACATTTATCCATTACATTCAAAATAAAAAAAAGACCTAGTACAGGGTCAAATTCAGATAGAGACCACGGCACCAAATGAGGAGAACGATTGCTTCTGCAACACACTCGTGCAATTAGGCATTAAGACACCGGAACATTATTCACATTTAATAAAAGTCCTTTTTTTTATCTTTAATAATCAGAACAGCCTGCGACTTTTTTGATCGAGACTCAGCAAAACTTTATCTGCAGGCAAAAGTTATTTCATCATGCCACAGTAATAAGAATTGCTTTACAGTAATATAAAGAAATAAAAAAAACACACATTAGAATGTCAAGTACATCACGTACAAGAAGCGTTTATTACCCAAACGCCAGGTCTCCTAACCTTTCAGACATCAAAGAGCCAATGCTGAAATGGAAATATAAGTGTTCATAAATAGCATTTTAGTGATTTGTTTGTGATGGTCTGAAGCTAAATGAAAATGGGTTCAGTCCAAATCAGCCTCCAGGGAGGACTGAGAGGCACAACGTAGGAACACGAGGAGAGATCGTCAACAGACCGGTATGTTTAGCGCTGTGTCATCGATAAATCATTACTAGCTTTACAACATTAACATGATTACTGTAAACAAACGGGATCACCACAGACAGAGAGAGAGAGAGAGAGAGAGAGAGAGAGAGAGAGAGAGAGAGAGAGAAGCCAGAAAGTGTTGAAGTTTGTTGGATTGCTTATTTAGGCTGTACAGCACTGCAACACAAAAAAAAACACGCTGTTCAGGTCAATCACAGTGACTCTATCAGCATTGACAAGGTGGTGCATTGTAATCCTCATTAACACTTTCTTTCTTAACGAGAGTGTCTCACTGTTCTTTTTATCTGCTGCTGCTGTTAACTGGTAGTTAAGCGCTGCTGCTGATGTTGCGTCTCTCTTTGGGTCGGCTCGGGTCGACCACATTTAGGGTCGGGTTTAATTACCCTCGGATTTCTTTGGATCTGACGGATCTTTGGTACCTTTCAGATCAGCTCTCTTTTCTTGTCTTGTATTGTTTTGAATTGGGCCCCGAACGTCCTCTAACGTGTAAAACAATGGTTTGCCTTACGTTACGTTACTGCCTCATTATTACGCTGCCCCACAAGAACATAGATTTGATTTGGGATCTTTTCAGGCGCCCTCACAGTGATCGGAGCGATGCAAACTTCTACACATTCTGCCTCAGCTGTTGGAGTGTGAATGATTTATCAGAGAGAATGTTCAGCTCACAATGTAATGCCCCAAAATACCAAATCATTTAACTGAAAAACAACCACTGCAGAAAAGGTGGAGCCCTGTTTACAGCGCCTTTGGGGCAAAAGCATTTATTTTTATGCATGAAAAAAAAGTAAAAGTGTGGCTTCCCCCCCCCCCCCCTCACAAACGTAATGTTGCACATTTGAGTGAAAATACTCAAAGCAGCAGCAGCACAGTACAAACAAAGACAAAAAGATGCAAGATGGAGGATGATAGCTGCTGCTGCTGCTGCTGCAAACAGATGTCACGTCTGTATGTCAAAGAGGTCAGAGTGTGGATTTGTGTTATTTATCCGTACAATAGACATGAGGGTGTGTTTAAATGTGATACGAGTCTTTGCATGAGAGAATGCTTTTTGTGTTCAGTGTGTGTGTGCAAGTTATCTGGTTTAACGTAAAGGATTAGTGCTTCTGTAAAAGAGTGGTTTAAACCATTATGTTGCTCCGGCTGCTGTGTGTGTGTGTGTGTGTGTGTGTGTGTGTGTGTGTGTGTGTGTGTGTGTGTGTGTGTGTGTGTGTGTGTGTGTGTGTGTGTGTGTGTGTGTGTGTGTGTGTGTGTGTGTGTTGCTTTTTGTACTCTGTTCTCCTTTGCACTGAGTATAATGAGTGCCCAGACCTCAGGGGTAGAAAGGCTTTAAAAAACAAACCGAGCGCAGAAATCAGCTGAGCCTGGGTTGTGTGTGTAAGTGTGTGTGTGTGTGTGTGTGTGTAAGTGTGTAAGTGTGTGCTTTGCAATGATGCCTACACAATATTGTTAACGTTTGTGTTATTTTACTGGCATGAATGTATGGCCTGCCTCTCTCTGCAGCTATCCATTTATTCACTTATTTGTACTTATTTCTATTAAGTGCCATTTTTGGCTGTTCATCCTTTCACATTCTCTCCAGGAGTTATTTTCATGTGACTGTGCTTCAGACGGTGCTTTGTGTGCTCTGTTAACAACCTGAAACAGGTTCTTTTTTTGTGTGTGTGTTTAAAAAGGGCAACGTTTGTTCAGGGGCTGCTGTACCTATTTATTTTTCCTGACCCGCGGGCAATTTACACTGCTGAAAACATAACACACACGTTTTTTTAGTTACTCGAGGATTTTGAAATTCAACCCGCTCATGTATCGTACATAGACTTTTCGAGCACGGTGAACGCAGAGGAGAAACAGGAAAAGGCCAAACAAAGGGGTGTGACAACACAGTGTGAAATGGGATTTAAAACCATGTGATTGTGGATGCGCAGACTGTGAGCTAATGGGCTGAAGGCACCGTGACGGTCTTTAGTGTGTTTCAGAGTAGCAACATAGAGCCTTTGTCCAGTCTAAATCCAATTTTACTGTTGGGGGTTTTTTGCATGCTAGTTGAAATATATCTCCCCTTTTGGGCTTAAAAAAAAGAAATCACAACTCCTTATAGTACCAAGAGTGCAAACAGTTTAAGTCAGGCTCTTAAACAAAGTCAAGGCCATGTGTGGATTTCTGAATTGTTTAGGGATCTGAACCTCTCACCCCAGCAGTGTTAGCCTTTACAGACTGAGCTACACAGAGCTACAATGAATAATGAAAGAAAATACATGCACAGTGATCCTCATTCAAACCGTATTTTAAATTGACAAGAACCCCTAGTGTTAAGATATGAACTGTGATTAATGCAAAACTCGCTCAGTGGTTATTCAAGGTTTTCCTCCCACAGTAATAGTGGAAGGAATTTTGAACACGTGAGACATTTGAATACTGTAACCGAATGGATTGAAGAGCTACTTTTACTTTTACAGTGAACTGCACGTCCTCTGAGGCCTCAAGTCGACTGTCTGGTGAACGACTCTGTGTCCGAATCTGAATCATGTGTTATAGCCGATACGATATAGACCGTCTTGAAACCCCAGATTTGTTGTTAAAGCTATGGTGGCCATGGGAGGCCGCTGACAATCAAACTTCAGAAAGGGAAAGCTCAATGATTTTCAAAGATTCGATGCCTTTTTATCGTCCCTCCAACATCTGCAGTGTGTTTTCATTTTGCACCTCTGTTTCCCTTTTCACTGTGGTGCAAAAGGTTACATGAACAGCACATTAAACGCATTTCTTGATAGACCTTTTTTATACTCAATTTAGTCATTTTGAAAAACCTGCAAATTGGGACACAGATTTGGGACACCAAGCAATTGTGAGTTTCGGAATGTTTTTAAAACTAGAATGAAAAAGAATGAAGTTTGTTTGACTGCGATAGAGCTTCACAAACCAGTATCTCCAAACCTTTGCTCTATGACTTTCTTCCTTAAAAGAAAAGGCCAGGGCTCTGTCTGGTGACCCCTCCTCCTGCCCTGTATTGCAGCTTTTAATATGTTTCTGGGGCTGTTTTCAGCTCCAGCTGTGGGCTTATTGTGCGCTACTTTGCAGACTATTTCTGTCTGGATTTCCAGGAAGCGAGCTCGGGATGCTCTGACATTCAAGAAGCTTTGAGTGCGCTATTAGTCAGGCTACCTGGCGCAGGGAGATAGCACTGAACTCCTTCAACCCTTTGAAACGCTGGGGAACGTGCACCCACAAAGCATCTTAGAGCCGAAGCACTGATCTGAGGCCAGCCTCTCTCTCAGGGCGTACTGATGTTCATGCATCCATGGGACCTCGCTGATGATTCCAGATCAGTTTGTTTATTCTTAGAGGCTTTATGCACGCCAGCCTCGAGCTCTCCTCCGCCTTTGAAGTGCGGACACACGAAGGGGGGGAAATGTTGGCTTCGAGGCCCACAGGAGCCGTGAAAGCTCCTCTCCGAGTTGTTATTTACGTAAGGCTTTGTTTTCCCGTTGGTGCTAAAGACGCTAAAATAACCTTCCATTTGTGGGGTTTTGGGTTTGGAGGTTATTAATGTTTTATTGTTTCCACTAAAGCAGAGTGCCATGGAGGAAGGGGCGATGAATTAGTTATGACTCCCTGGCTTATTGGGAAGTTGCGGACAAGATCACCTTTACTCGCCTCTCACCAGGATCCGAAGAGTAATTCACAGTTGCTCCACGTCTTTATATTCCACTGAGATACACCTGATGTCTCTTGATGTGAAGGCTTTGTATCCCAAATGATGCTTCAGCCCTTTTACAGGTGCGATATATTGTCTGATGAAAAGGATTGACACCTGAGACACCTTAAGCTTTGGTAAGGATTTAAAAGATAGTAGGCAACTTATGTCCTCGTACACTTGATTCTCTCTCTTTATTGAGTGTCAGTATTGGACCTCAGCTTAACCCTATTTCTGAAATGTTTAGCATTTTCACATCAATATCTGATTAGAAATCTTATTTTCTATAAAGTACTGGGATGCATGTGTGGTGACCAGTACTGGCCGGTATTCATTTGTTCTTTTTGTTCCAAATCTTGTCTGAGGGCCAAATGAGATCCAGTTTCTTGTGACACCCTTTGCTGACCATGATGCCTGACTTTTTTGTTGGAAATGAAAATTCTTTGGGTGGAAGATGGTCAGATGGATGGTTTTTAGTTAAAAGACGGGAATGTGATACACAAAGTAAAGGTTAAATCTAAAAACGGTATTTCCTCATGTAAACTTTGTTTAAGTTGTGCTTTGAAGATAAACTTGAGGTGAAGTAAGGAATCCCTGCTTACAGTTTCTAAGACTCTTACTTTTTTGCACTTTTTCCTTATTGAGCATTTCGGAAAAAAAGATGTTCCTTTTAACACAGCAGGAAACATTATAATTAGGCTTCATGTTACACCAGATTTTTCCTGAGACTCCAATGCTGCAACGACAATCCTCTGTTGGCTAACTTATAATAAAAAAGTTAAAACCTACCTTGCGGAAATTTGGGAACATGGCCTTTATATTCTTGCAGACGTATTGGTTATGGCTTTCGTGTTTTCAGCAGAGCTGTAATTAGCATGTACTTGTGTAGCTGATCTCACAGAAGGAGGTGGACGAGTCATTGACCTGCTGACAGGAAGTGGACAGACGGTGGTTGTAATTGCTGAAATGGTCATTTAGTTCTATTTCAAACCTCCAATTGGCTTCATATGTGGAGGGATGAGTGAAAAGCCCTGCTGCACTCATGCAGGTTGGCCAAATTAGCTGGACAGTAGACACGAAGGGAAACTAAATGAAGATATTTTATGTGTGTGTGTGTGTGTGTGTGCAAGGTTTACTGAAAGAATTGAATGGCTGCTTGGGGCGAGAATACCCCGGAAGGCTGATAAAATCGCAGTGAAGGTATAAACTGTCAGGCCCCGATACTTATACCATTCTTCATTTTAGCCTGTTAAATGATTTTGTTGAGTTGTGATATATTGCAGTTTGAAATGTCACCGTTGTCCCTGTGGTCCACCGGAGGGGATTCCTGAGGGTCTGTGACTCAGACGGAAAATGTTCAGCGGGCCTTGCAGAGGGAATTGTAGTGTTTTTTTTTTAATTGATCAGAAAACAGTTAGGCACACAGTCTACAGGAGTCCAACATGGCAATTGCACACAAAACAGTGTGTCAACAAAACAATAAATAACCGTGGTGCAGAGGGATTGGTTGAAGGCAAATTGAAGAAAAACTGAGTGGTTTATTGTCCTTCTGAAATAAAACATCTTAGGGTACAAATTCAGTGTGCACTTGCCAATGTGATAAAAAAACGTCACACGTGTATTTATTAAAAACGTAATGTATGGTGTGGTATTGGTCTTCTAATCTAAAGGAAGAAAATACGAGTATGTCCCAGAATGTCTAACTACTCCTTTAATGTTCGTCAGATTAAGGTTTATAGGGAAAGTGTTGGTGTTAAGCATCTATGGTTAACGCTTTGTGTCAATGGTAGGTGTATATAAGTGAATAGGTGCATTCTTTAATGGATGTGTGTGTGTGTGTGTGTGTGTGTGTGTGTGTGTGTGTGTGAGAGAGAGAGAGAGAGTGGGTCCTACTACAGCAGATTATGGGGTCTTTTCATAGATCCCTGTCTCATTTCAATGACAATGGGAGCTCAGCGTCAATTACTGCTGCGTCTTTGCATCGTGATCCAGAGAGCTGATAATAAAGCTGGCTTTTAGCCTCAGAAGAAGAGGTGACATTTAATTACTTCACCTACTGCTGTGTGTTATTTTATTCTATCTATCTATCTATCTATCTATCTATCTATCTATCTATCTATCTATCTATCTATCTATCTATCTATCTATCTATCTATCTATCTATCTATCTATCTATCTATCTATCTATCTATCTGTCTGTCTGTCTGTCTATCATTTTTATCCATCTCTTTCTACAAATGATTCTATTAATATGTTTCCTGATGCTTTTTTTGTGGGAGTTTTCCTCTGTCCCTCCATGATGCTACTCCTCCCTCTGTCTATTCATTTATTACGAAGGGCTCTGGATTTTAGTGTGTGTGTGTGTGTGTGTGTGTGTGTGTGTGTGTGTGTTAGAGGTCAGTAGGGAGTGAGTCTCCTCATAATCCGGTAATCAAACCAGCTGCCGCCCGACCCAACCCCCATCCCTCCACCACTCTCTATATCTTCTGTCTCTCCATCTCTTTCTCTATTTATTCAGTTTTCTCGCTGATATTTTTTGTCTTTATATTTTTTTGTCTACATCTTGCTCTTTTTCTTGATTCTTTTTTTATTTTGTCCTCCCTTCTCTAAAATGACTTCTTGTTATTGTGTCTCTCTTTCCCTTCATGCCGTTCTTACCTTTTGACACTTTATGTCAGCGGCAAATGAGATGAAATAAAAATGTAATTCACTTTGTTCAAACTCCTTCATTTTCACAACAACTTTTACCGTTTAATCAATTCAATAACCTCTCAAATTATGTTTTACAGTATTGGCAAAGGGAAAGAAGTGAACATCGATAATCAATCAATTATGTACAGCAGTCGTAAATTATCATTGATTGTGAGTTACCATAAGTGCCCGAGCTCTTTTTCATGAATCCCTAGTTAAAGACCCTCGTTTCCTTTCTCATTTCACTTCTCTTGTCCTCCTCCATCGTCTCCTTTGCTTCTTCCAGTATTTAATAAACCTCCATCACTCTCCCTCGCCTCTGTGTCAACATCCTCCCTCTCTCTCTTTCACCCCTCACACTCACTTCATTGCTGCCGTGCTCTTTCCTTTTCTTTCTCTCCATTCTGTCTTTTCACCACTTTGCCGTGTCCTTTTTGGAACGAGAGGCATTCTTACGCTTTCACTCTCTCTGTCTTATTGTTCACCCTGTTTTACCTCCACGGCGCTGCAGAAAATTGCCCCCTCATGCCGGCGTGGTCGATGTGCATTTGTATTCTTTTACTGCTTATTAGCCGGCTTGTCGCACCAAATTGTTTTTACGATATACAACACAGCCCGACACTGGATTGTGTTCGTACCCGGTGCAGATGAAATGTGTCTGGCGTCAGTTGTTGAAGCAGGTATTGTTATGAGGGTTGTGACCTGCTGTGATTCGTATGAGCTCATTTCTTAGTCGTGACGGGTTTCAGAGGAAAGGAAAGTGTTGAGTTTGTAACCAAAGCTGGATGTGAGGAGACGGGGGAGCTGATGTTTCCTATACACGTGAGCACTCTGTGGTACCTCACCACCTCTCTCTCTCTCTGTCTCTATGAGGCTATTTCAATCAATGCTTTAAACCAACTTACTGGCTCACAAGGAAGTGTAGAGTTCAGAGGATCTGAAAGTGCATTTCAGAAAATGACCAATGCCGTCTTATACCATAAATCGCCTATCATGACTATCCACTGGATAAATGGCTGATGATTAAATGAAAAAAAACTAAAATACTGCTGTCTTTTTGACAGATTTTGTGTGTGTCTGGGTATGGCTGAATAAAGTCACATTTTACAGCAAGTGGAAGAGAATATCTAATGGACAGTTGTTTTCCAGATGTAGGTCACAATCACATACTAGACCATCATGTCCTGTTAGCCGTGATAACATGTAAACCAACTCATACAGGCATGACAGCACAACAGAGTAGTTGAATCAAACAAATAAAATGAACTGGAAATGTCATTCATAGCAAATACATTCGGACATAATTTGTGTAAAGAGCAGTCTGGCCAGAGCAAAACGTATTTCCCCCATCACATTATTTAAACATCAGCTTACTGGCAGTTTCAATCACCTGTAAACTTCTCTCCTTCTTCACTCAATTAACCGTAAATAACACACTGAATTATGGTAGATTACTTTTGACAGCTATACCAGGTTGATTGAAAACGGACTTGTGTGTGTGTGTGTGTGTGTGTGTGTGTGTGTGTGTGTGTGTGTTTAAGTTTTGAAAATGATCCTGGATCCTATTTTTCTCTTGTATTTGTATGTGTGTAGATGTGAGTGTCCTTGTACGATGCATGTTAACATATGTAGTGAGACAGAGTCATGTACAGAGGTCTAAGCTGCATATCTTCTGACATTGTTGTGACCTCCTCACCTTTTTCTCTTCCCCTTTGTCATCCTTCCTCTCTGGCTCCCAGTCATTTATTGCCGTCTCTTCACCTCGGTCTCTCCACTCTTTGCTGTTTATCCCTGTCGCCCCGGACTCGTCTCCCTCATGCCTCCCCCCTTCATCCATCTCCCTCTTCTTACTCCTCCACCTGTTCACACCTATATATCGCTCTATGTCTTCCAACCCTCTCTGTTGTTATCTTTCTTTATGCTGTCTTCTTTAGCTCCTTCACCTCCTAACCCTTTTGTCCATCCTCTATACACCTCATGAACGAGCACATTCATACACCTAACCTTTTTTTTTTCTTCTCCCTCTGCTCTCCTCTTATCTAGATGGCGTCCACAGCATTTCAGCCCAGTGCATTCTCCGCGTCCTCATCATCACCGAGGACATGCTGGGCAGCAGCGTCACTGTCCGCCTCCAGAACATGTCCCAGGAGCACTTCCTGTCACCGCTGCTGGGTAACTTCCTGGAGGGCGTCTCAGCGGTGCTCTCGGTGCCTGTCGAGGACGTTTTCATCTTCAACATCCAGCCGGACCTGGACGCGGCGCCGGGAGGGATCCTGAATGTCAGCTTCACTGCCGCGTTGCCCGGCGGACTCTTCTTCCCTTCTGAGACGCTGGAGGAACAGCTGTACCTGAACAGGCCGAGGCTGACGTCACTCACACAGATGGAGGTCAATTCCCATTTACAAATACAAAACATAGGAATCAGCATTTTTAATTGTTTAGTGTTTGTGTATCTACTACTACAGGCACATTACCTAAAATATACATTCTATGGAAAAAAAAAGTCAGTCGCATGCAGAAGCTTGAAATCAGGGTTACACGTAGTAAGACACATTGTGCAAACACATGCATCTCAAGACAAGTCACTTGGGCATATTGCATGTGAACTGATAATAATAAAATACAGATGCCACGCCAGCGCAAGACATATGGCTTCATCCAGCAATACGCTGATGTGACTGCTGAATGTTTTCATGCATGAAATCACACACACCTGGACACAGCACGCACATCAGTCACATACCCGCGCACCCCCCCCCCCCCCCAGAGCATTGCTGTACATGCATGAGAGAGTTTCGATAAAAAAGAAGAACAAGTGAAACACAAAGGAGAAAAAGATTTATAAAAGGAAAAGAAAAGAGAGAGCAACTTAGAGTCAAGAGATAGTTTAAGGCTGAAAGCATACAACCTTTTCTCAACAGGCACTGTTACGCAAACACACATGAACACATACCAACCGAATCTACAGTATGTCCTCTCACTGTCTAAGAAGAGCACATCTGATCCAGTGAACTTAACAGCAAACAGTAGCTGTTCCTCTGGAAAGTAAACATTTATATGAAGCAGAATAAGGACAAATGAATAGATACATACAAGAAAATAAAGTAGTGTTAGTGTGATAGGGCTCGTACACTTCTCCAGGAAAACCATTTTTGAGAGTATCCAAGTTCTTAATGACTGAGACCTGAGACGTTTCTGAGTTTCTTTTACTATGTTTTAACTTATTTTGCCATTTCTTGGTCCAGAGTGAAACATCTCAACATCTATTATCTTCGATGGATCACTGTGAGGTCAGAATCTGGATGTCAAAAGCTACTATGCCTCCAGTCTATGTGCCTACACCTATCAGAGGGGGTGGAGCAGCCTCTATATGGAGGATTTGTAGGAGAGTGATTTGAAAGCTATGATCTTTAGAGAATATAGTATCGGTTGGGCTCTAACTTTGTAGCCTGAGAGGCGCAACCCAGGGCATAAAATTCCTTTGACTAACTAAGATGAGCGTATTAATATTATAATTAAGAAGCTTCTTTCATCTGAACTATGATATTAAGAGGACGATGTCTAGAGAGATTTAACTCCGTTTGTCAGGGAGGTAACTGTGATATTTTAGCATTGACACGATAACACCTAACACCTAACTTTTGTATTGTTTCTGCTCCAGTCAGTTTCCTTCGGTATCTCCAGTCTCTCAGAGTTTATCTCTAAAAAGGTGAAACATTTCTATTCATGTTATAAGCTACCATTGAATAGGTGACTAACGTTACAACTCCTTCATTTATCAAACAAAGACTATCGGTTAGCGTTAATTCATTTAACATTGTCCCTTTGTTGGTGTTCCTGTGGGTAATTAACATTAGCCTCGTGCGATAACTTGCTGTTGTTGAATGTGAACAAAATTATCTTTTTCATCTCAAAATGATTTGCATTAAAACACATGCGTCATCCCGCTACCGACTATATAGAGCTTCTCTCAAATCTCGACTCCAAATCTTTCTTCTTCACTCTTCTTTTCTTCACCGCAGCTGTGCCTGCTGCATAAAATGTTTGTCTTATTTTCATGGCAGACATTTTGACGTGTCATAGAAAGGGAGGGACTGGTGTAATCAATAACCTTAATTAAGGTTGCTGTCAACCGAGGTGCTCCAATTTCCGGGCCCTTGTATTGGTTAGTTGGCTAGTTCTTCCTGGCAACCAAGTAGCCTACATTTATGCATGTGTTGTACAATTTCAAGCCTACATTTTAGGCTATTTTATACTTACACTTACCTACATTTAAGAGGGAAACATTGCACTTTTTACTGTACTACTTTTATCTGACAGCTGAAGTTCCTGGGTACTTTTCAGATTTTACTTACAAAGGATAATAAAAATAAAATGTGCTGTTATGGATTGAAACCTAAGAGTATATAAAGTAGTTAAAACAAGCTCCTCCTGACCAGATTCCACAAAAAATTATCTAAAATTATTAGACTCAATAATCTAAAAATGTCATTTATGATAATATATCACTCACGGGCCACTTTTACTTGGAAACTTTAAGTACATGTTTTACATTTTCTTTTAGTACTTACTACTTTTGCTTAAGTTGATGATTAAATACTTCCTCCACCACTGTTTGAATGGCTTACTGGAACACCTAAAAGAGACAACAATGCATGTTTCGGCTTGGCAGACAGAATGATGAAAAAGGCCCTTTAGTGAGAAAGTATGCTGAGCAGTGATAACTAGAGTAACAGAAGCTAATCTGAATCGGGACGCCATCTGGAACATCGACAACAGTAACTGTTCACATGTCAACACAGCAACAAAATTCCTCACAACGACTTCCAACATCTTTCCTCTCCCATCGCTCCAGGTCCTCCCGTTCGACGACAACGTGTGTCTGCGTGAGCCGTGCCAGAACTACATGAAGTGCATCTCAGTGCTGCGCTTCAACAGCTCTGCCCCCTTCATCTCCTCGCCCTCCATCTTGTTCCGGCCCATCCACCCCATCGCAGGCCTGCGCTGCCGCTGCCCAGTGGGCTTCACGGGCGATTACTGCGAGACGGAGATCAACCTGTGTTACTCCAACCCCTGCCTGAACGGAGGGGTGTGCGCCCGCAGAGAGGGAGGGTACACCTGCATCTGCCGTGAAGACTACACTGGTGAGTGCTGTGTGCTGTAGTGAGGGAGCGTGCATGTCTTTTGTGCTGCTGTGGCAAAAGGTGAGGTCGTGGAAAATTGCTCCAATTTAGCTGATTTTGTTGGTTCTTTATGGATATGTGTGTTTTTGCGCTTAGAAGATACACATGAAGTGTACTTCATGTGTCTTTTTAGCCAACTTTCCAGTGCACCTGCTTTAATAAAGCAGTAGTTAAGAGTCCAATTAGCTCGTAAGACCTACTTATAAGTGTAAATAATACTATCATGAATTGTAAGACAAATATACAGTATGTTTGATGTGTTTTATTTTATTTAAAGGTCACAGTTATTTGCAGTTAAAACTCAACGGTTAACCATTCGATTTGATGCACTGAACCAGATCATAGCTTTAAGCTAATTCAGGTTAAAGCTAATTCAATGTCAGTGAGTACAGAGCTGAGTCGCTTTTAACAGACCTTCTGGTTGGACTCATCTCTCTCATTTAACATACACATCAATAACCTTCTGGCTAAAGTCAAAGCTAGACTGGGTTTCCTGTATCGAAACAAGGCCTCCTTCACACACTCGGCCAAATTCACCCTTTGTCAAAATGACCATCCTCTATTTGATTACGGCGATATCATTTATAAAATGGCATCAAAGACATCTCTCAGAAAACTGGACTCACTCCACCACTCAGCGATCCGTTTTTGCCACATGTGCACCCTTCACCACCCACCACTGTGATCTTTACAGATTGGTGGATTGGCCCTCCCTTCATACCAGGCGGCTACAACACTGGCTGCTCGTGGTCTACAAATCCATTTTGGGAATGACCCCTCCTCGCTGCCTCTCAAATCTTCTGCACATTTCTGTTAGCAATCGCCGTTTACGATCCAGCGACTTAATTAGGCTCATCATTCCAAAAGTCCGTACTGTGTTTGGTCATAACTGCCTTTCATTTTGCCGCTGCAAATGACTGGAACTCACTACAAAACACACTTAAACTAACAGTTCTCACCTCCCTCAACATGTTCAAACAAAAGCTGCAACATCTCATAGTTGACTGCTGTGCTTGTTGACCAGCCCTCACTTCTCTCTCTCTCTCTTCCACTTTTTCGGGGTACATCCAGTGATCCGCCTTTCTTTGTACAGGGTGTTTGTTGTTTTTAGCCATTTGTTGTTTTTAGCCATTTTTTCATGTTTGTCATACTGTATTGTGTCTGTGCTATTTGTGTCATTTGTGTGGACTGTGCTGCTGCCTCTTGGCCAGGTCATCATTGAAAATGAGAATTGGTTCTCAATTGTTTTTACCTGGTTAAATAAAGGTAATAATAATAATAATAATAGTTTTGAAAGTGCTGATGAAGCTGCGGCTCCTCACATCCTCAGGCAGGGTGTTCCCCTGATTTGTGGCCTTTACAGAAAATGCTGATCGCCCCAATTAATAACATAAACCAGGTCCTCATATGTATTCTACAATTTGGTACTGTTTACACCGCAATGCTTGAATTTGTCACTGATTTAATGGATAGGACAGAGAGTAGTGTGTCTTTAACTCCAGACTGGTAAACTGAAACTGACTGTCTGTGTCTTTGTTCATGTCCCATGTTGGCTTCCCTTTTGATCCACTCTGTTTTAACTCTGTTGTCGTGTTGAGCTGAACAACATGAAAACACGCACTCTGCCGCCTGGGAGAGCTCCCCCCACTCAGCTCTCTACCTGTGACTTTGTCTTCTACACAAACACACACACACACCTACACACACACACACACACACACACACCTACACACACACATACACACACAAACACACACAGCACCACCACCACTTCTGCCACCATGAACCCCTCTCTCTTTTGTACTGTCGCCAAACTAATTTGTTTCCTCTCGCACGCACGCACACACACCTTTTGTTCTTTCTTACCTTTCCCAAACTCTCGACTAATTCCCTCTCTCTCTCTCTTTCACTCCCTCTCTCCATTGACTAGACTGTTGAAGAGGATAGATGCTACGAATGTCAGTGTGTGTGTGTCAGGGGGATATTTCACGTTGCCTTTTATTTTGAATCAAAGGAGAGCTGGGGGAGTGAGGCAACACTTTTCTTTCATGAGATAGAGGAATGGAGAGAGAGAGAGGGGAAAGAAGCAAAGGAGAGCTGGAGGTAGTAAGGGACAGAGAGCGAGTGGGAAGGACAGAGAAAGACAGAGAATAGAGTATGATGGAGGGAAAGATGGAAAGTAGGGAGAGAGGTGAAGTGAAGGGAAAGAGGAAATCACTTTTTGAAACAGTGATGAAGAACACCAGAAAAATGACTGATGGTGTAGCTCGGCCATAAACACAGAATCTATCAGCACATTAGCGAGCCGTTGGAGACCGAGCCGGTTTGTAACCGGTACCAACAACATTACCTTCACTTTAAATGTCTCTCCCCTGCTGTGCTCTGTGGGTGGAGGGGTTAAGCCTCAACACAAAAAGGATATTAATGATCGTGTGAAATGTTAGCAGTGGCGCTCATACTTGTGAATGTAGGAGAAACACTGGAGTATGAAATGACTCAGAATACATTACAAGCTGGAACATTGTTGAAGCTCCACTTTTTAGGTTGAAAACAAAACAACAACAACAACAGTGCTAAAGCTTGGATGACCAATGGTGTGGGACTGCTTGCATTTATTTCTATCTACAGCATACCACTCCGATTCACCAGACATTCACAAACCTCAAAATATAGATGTCACACAGTGACACATCTTGCACCGTGTGACATGCAATGAACATGCAAGATCGCTGTCCGCTCAAGATGTGCAAGGGCCCGAGGACGGAGACAGAGGAGACAGAGAGGATGAAAGATAGGGACATAACATCAGTGGTAATAGAAGTCGTAAAGGAGGACAGACAATCTGTGAGAACAGGAGGGGCAGAGAGAAAAAAATAGAAAGAAAGTTAAAGATGGGACAGGAGAGGGAGAGAGAGTGCAAACAGCAGAGTATGAGAGATGAAGGAAAGGACGGAGAGAAGAGGCGAGGGAGACGGATGAATTCACAGAGACTAACATGGAAGGAGGGCTTCAGGGGGGAAAATGGGGCGAGAGACACCTGGGAGCAATGAGAGAGGGATGTAGGATGAGAGTTGAGGGATAGAGTGAGGGAAATCAGATGGGTTCTGGGTAGTCGGTGTTTTGCTTTCCTTGCGTAGGCGTCGGGTGTTGCGGTGTCTTGTCAACGCCCAGGGCTAGTGGGAGGAAGAGGAGGAGGAGGAGGAGGACCAATAAACAGGGATGAATTGATTCTGCAACACACAGAAATCTCCAGACATCTCCCAACCAAGTCTGCTCTCTACCACATTCATTTTCTTTCCTTCATTTTTCCATCCCACCTGCCTTCATTCTTCCTCTCATACATTCTTTGTGGCTTTGAATTGCTTTTCCCTGAAACTCTATGGATTTCTCTCACAGGCGGGAGCTGAGCCGGAGCTTTTAAACCGAGACTGGAAACCTTCTTTTTTTCCTCTGAGAGAAATATATTTCTGAAGCTAGAACAGAAGCCTTCAATAGACATGTGTGAGGTGTGATTTGTGAACAGATGTCTTTGGTGTTTCTTTACTCAAACCAAATGTTTACGTAAAAAATAGTTTCATCAGCTTAAATCATACAATTGTGAAATGAGCGGTCCATCCGATCCCCTGGAGAGTGAAGTCAGGCCTTGTTGGCTCAAGTTAATGTTTGGTAGTGAGCTGGTGGTCATCAAAACTATAGAGCGTAATAGACAATTGTAATAAATGTGTGTAAGTAATCTGTAGAGCACTTTACAAATGACTTCATACAAAGCAGCAAATAAAACCAACAATAATAAAAGCAAATTGAAAACCTTGGAGTTATATAGAATACATTACCAGATTAAAAATAAAATAAAGTAAAACGTGTATATATATATATATTCAAGAGAGATTTTAAAGCTGATATTGACTCAACCAGCCTGATTTCTGTTGCGTTACAGAGGTCTGGGGCTCTCTGCCACACCTAGATTTAAGTAAGTGGACTCAGCAGGTGAAGGCCTCATCCAGTCTCTTCACTTCTTCCACCAGACAAAAGATAAACCTCAGGCTAACCCGTCTCTAAACCTAACGTTTAACGTTTTGACACTGAACGAGGGTTACAACCACTTTGTACCCACGGGGTATAAACCCTGCTGTGAAGAAGGGTTAACACTACCTTTATGGTGTCAACCCCACAGACTGCATCAGCTGAGTACTGAATACCCAACCTTAGCCCAAGGTTTAAATGAAACTGTGAAGAACGCTTTTGTGTAACAAAACAAGAGTTAAAGTAAAAAATGTTCTTAATTCTAGTGTGAAAACCATTTGGTGTTATTTAACTTCTGAAGGCCTCAAATCCATGAATTGAATTCAATCAATCCTTGACTTTGAGACAGATTGACCGGCGCTGCTTTAATCTGCTGATTCTGCTCACAGGCCTTATTCGCAGAAGACCTTCTCACTTGCCGTAGCAGGAGAAGCACAGGTGTTACTAATAACGTTGATGATGGCTCTGTCATGTTCATGTGTCTTTTATACTCGAACCCTGAAACCGATGCAGCTAATTGTATTTCGCTAATGTTAATATTTGCTCCTGTGACATGTCGAAATGTCCGCTATTGAAGGCTTTACCACATTAATACAGCTACAGACATCTCCATGTACTGTGAGTAGTTAGTTGTCTGGTTGTGTTCTTGTCATGTGGCAGACTGATTTGAAACCAGTTGTGAGTTAACTCAAATGTATCGGACGGCTCGTTTGATATCTTGGTAATATTAACAGTGCAATCAAATAAGGACTTGTTGAGATTATACCTTTTAGACTTGAAATTATGAACCATTGCTCTTAAACGGGATTTAAATGAGTCTGTGAATCAAGTATAGTTTTCGGACAAGTGATAAAAGGAACAATTTGTATTACATGTGGATTAATTAGCTTCTGCTGCTCTAATAAAGCTCTCTATTTCCAGGGTGCCTCACTTTAGAGTTTATCAATTGGAGGGAAGCTGTAGTCACACCTCCTGCAGCTACAGTTGCTTAAACTCAGCCGAAGCGCTGCAATCTGCACTCTTTTATTCATTAGAATTAAAATATTTCTAACCTCGAGCGCTCATTTATCTCAGAAGCATGCAAAAGCTTGCAGCGCTGACGGGAACAGTCATTAACCCGGAAAAAAATAAAAAAGACCTCAGAAGTATAAAGAGAAGTTCCCAGCAGACAGTCAACCTTAAAGACGGAGATAACAGCAGACAGAAAGAGAGGATGTCTGATCGTTTTTTTCCAACTGAAAGAACACAGACTCACAAGTGATGACGAGAGGTGTACACTATGCAGATTACAGTGAGATATAATACGAGGGATACGCCTCGGAGAGCCAAGAGATGCAAAGAGGAGATGGGAGACAGAGAGAGAGAGAGAGAGAGAGAGAGAGAGAGAGAGAGAGAGCACGGATGAAGACTAAATTAGTCTGTGAGGAGATAAAACGGTGAGCCGTGAGGAGAGAGGACACAGGTAGAAATCAAATTGCTTTGTTGTGTGAAGCAAGAGAAAGAGACGGGGAAGAAATGCGGTAGGCAGAGGTGAGATTAGTTTTGGATGTGATAAAGCAGATATGCATGTTACACTGAGAAATCGAATGCAGCGGACAGGGAGGGAAACGGATCGCACATGCAGAGCAAATTAGCTCGAGGTAGCTAAGACTGTGTGAGGCTTTTTGAAGAGTAATGCTAGTGGCAAGTTTGAACCTTTTGGAGAAGGTGTTGACGGTTTAAAAGTTAGGAAGTGAAGGGAATGGAAAGAGTTATGAGCCACCGAGAAGGAGAGAATGCAGACATTTAGTAAGTTGAGGTGAGATTGAAGTAAAGTCTTAGTTTGGTTAGTGCAAGACAGAGAGAACGGAGAAACCGGGGTAGACGGAGAGAATGAAGTGAGAAGTGAATTAGCTCGGGGGATGGGGAGAAGGAGTGAGGTGGGTGATGAATGCAGAGTAAGAGGAGACTAAATTAAGTCTGGCGAGATAAGTTGGAAAGTATAGAGGTGGTGTAGAGGGGACATGAATAAAGAACTGACTGGAACAGGGGGGGGGGGGTTGGCGTTATCACCCACAGGCGAGTTGTAAGTGAACTTAAAAGTACATCAAAAATAGAACAACTAAAATCTGACTCAACAGTCTGCATAATTGTTTATTGTTGTCCCCGTGGTGCACACCTCGGCAGTCTGTGATAAAGCAGAAATAATGTTCAGCGTACTTAACACATGCCCAATGGCAGAACTGAGCCGTGAAATCACAGCTAATTATTAAGCTAATCTGAGCTAATTATGGACTTAACTTACAACTCCCACGTGAAACCAAGAAAATTGATGTTTTGAAGCTTTATGTTCACTGTTGAGCTAATGTTTTTTTGCAGAAGCTAAATGATTTTGATGACATATTTACATTTAGACAAATGCAATTAACCAAAGCTCTCTATCGAACAAAAGGTATTTGAGAACGAAGGACTCAATTGAGGAATTAATTAATCAGTCATTTATTGATAGCATATATCATGAACACAGCGTTCACGAACAATTACACAGCTAGTTATTGTAGAAATGATCACAACACAGGAGCAACAATAATATGACAATGTACATTCTAGAGAATAGAGTAATTTAAAGTTAGGACGTTCGCAGACATAAAAACAAAGGAGAAAGTAATGGAAAGTCAATTAGTTTTGAATTGATAAGACACAATGTGAGGGTTGGAGACAGCAATAGTACTTAGAGTAGATGAGATTAAAATAGATGAGTGAGTTCCTAACGCCCAAAACACGCCAGGCAGCAGCGAAGTGCGGCTTGCTGCAATAATTACATTTCGTAGCCAGGAGGCGGGTTTACGTGTTTCAGGCGGGAAGCGATTCTTTGTAACATGTCAACATGCCACAGACGACACAAGTCTCTCTACTGATAGGCTGCGGGTATTCTCTGGCTGAGAGTTAAACCGTTATAAACTAAACTATCCCCAACTTGTAGTTCGGCTGCAGAATCATGGGGGCGAGTGGCGAAGTGGCTAAGTGGATAGCAGGGCCGTCTTTCAATCAGAGGGTCGGCGGTTAAATCCCCGGCTCCGGCTCTGCTAGTCGCATGTTGATGTGTCTCCATTGACATCGCACGGCAGCTCACCGCAGGCCGCACTTCACCGCTGCTCAGGTGAAAGTGTAAAAAAATGGCATGGTATGTTATGTGAAGAAAGATCACGCAAGAGATGAAGTTAAGCAAAAAAAAAACATTTGAAAAGACAGTTTTAGGACAGAGTGAAACTGGGAGAGGATGAGAGAAATGAGCGGGTGAAAAAAAAACAGGCTGGCTTGGGTGAAAGTGGGGGAGTGAAGGAGGCGGAGAGATGATGGTATAGGATGGATTCAGAAGTCTCAGTGACATTAATTTTAGAGGTCATTAATCGAATGAATGAGTGTGTGTCTGTCTGTGTGTTGTGTGTGTAAGAACGACACCAAATTAGCTGAGGAAAGCGTAACAGAACCGTGTGTGTGTGTGTGTGTGTGTGTGTGTAGACTAAATTACTTTGGGGAAATTAAAAAACAGTGATGTGGTGGTGTTTGTCAGTGTGTGTGTATGTGTGTGTGTGTGTGTGTGTGTGTGTGTGTGTGTGTGTGAGAGAGAGATAGAGAGAGCAAGCATGCAGGACACGCAAGGAGAGTAAATTACTTTGTGGAGAAGAAAGAAGCGAGTGGTGCAAACAGTCAGAGCAAGACAGCTTAGATTGTAAGGTTTAGAATGAGCTCAGATTGTGTAGGAGGAAAACGTATGAGGAATTAGAGACATACATAATAGACATGATTTGGAAATGTGCATGCTATATGAAAAAAATACACTTCAGGACAAGACTTGCTGAGTTGAGCGGGATCAATGCATCCAACAGAGGAAGGAGGGATGAGACGAAATTCGTTTTTGGGAGAAAAGTTACAGAACGTACCTCAGACCCCTCTGGCGTGTTTATGGGAGATATGCATGTCACGTGGAATGCTGTGCCTGTAATATCAGTGTACTTGTGGTAATTTGGCCGCAGTGGATACTTATGCATACACACAGTCTTTGAAGAGTAATGCAATGCAATACTTTGAGTGTGCACTGTGTGATTCTGAAGGTACATTTACTGTTGAGCAGGAGGAATCAAGTGCAGACACACAGAAACTCTTTAACCAATAGGCATGCAGGATTTAAGAAAGGAGACTCTTCTCCTCCTGAAAGATAATAAACAATGGGGGTAACTTAGATCAGAAAGACTGTGAAGTATATGAATCAATTCATACTTTATTTATGGGCAATATTGAGTATTTTCTAGAAAATTGTAAAATTACAAAAAGAGTTTGAGTATGTTGTCCAATCTTTTTGTTCCATCAGGCGCAACTAAGAAGTAAAATATCCCTTTGCGGACCCTCATAACGGTCATAATAATGGCAGATAATCTGTGGAGTGTTTTCAGACTTTCCTTCACATGACTGCTAAATGTTTGATACTAAAAGAAAATGTTGTTGAGATTTACATGCACGATTAGCATTGGTTGAAATTGGACATTCCAAGTTTGGAATTTAAAGCGAGAAAAAAATTCAACCTTGTAGTTGAAAAAAGGAATATAAAATGAGAGCGAGGAAATGCAACGAGTGGCAAAAGAATGAAGAGAGAAAGAAAGAAAGAAAGGCTGCAGGGTGAATAGAGAGAGCTAAAAAGAATCAAATAAATGTAGGAGGTGAATTCTTATCATTATCCAAGATCTCATCTTTTGAAAACGACTACAAAAGAAGCAAAAGAGGATTGTGAGGGAGGTCGAGGCAGATGAAAGTGTAAAATGGGGTAAAGAGCACATCAAGAATTGGGAAAGAGGGAGCAGAAGAGAAAAGAGGGTAGAGAGTCTTTGAGGCTAAAAAAAGAGACTCGTATGGAAGAGAAGCGAAAATGAAACAGCTATACAGAAAGGAAACTTAGCAGAGAGGGGAGAGGAAAGAGGAACGCAAGGGACTAGAAAAATGTGCTGGAGATTGAAATACATGACAGAATGCAAAAAAACTAGAAAGAGACGAAACTGGAAAGAGAAAATAACCAAAAGATTAGTCAAATAAAAGGGCTGCAGTGGGAGAGGAGTGGAGGGAGAAGAAGAAAGGGAACCAAATGAAAGGAAAAGTTTAAACAAAGTGGCAAATGCAAATAGCATTAAAAAACATAGCAAAGACGCCAGAAGGAAGGAGAGTGGAGAAAGAGGAGGAGAGAGACTGTGTATGAGGGAGGCGGTGTTTCCATTTCAAATAAAAGTTAATAAGTAAAGAACTGACAAATAGAAATCCATTCACTGCATCACGCTCAAATGAATAGATCGAGTTTTTGGTGCAATTCAGAACCATTTAAAGCTGTAATCTACTCTAGAATCAAATACATTAAAC
The DNA here is from genome assembly GCA_032191485.1 of Leptoclinus maculatus. NCBI lineage: Eukaryota > Metazoa > Chordata > Actinopteri > Perciformes > Stichaeidae > Leptoclinus > Leptoclinus maculatus. The sequence continues at coordinate 2,023,811 of JAVDOI010000012.1, forward strand.
TCTAAATCAGTAGAGCCCTTAAAGGCACTTTTTCTCGTGGGGGTGTAGACGGGAAAAAAACAAAAAAAAGCACCAGAAAAACGGGAGCGAGACCTCGTGAGGAAGGAAAAGAGGGAAGCAACTGGGAGTGGAGTGGCCTCTAGGGATCTCCCACGTGTTGGGGTGGAGAAGGGGGGCTGATGGGGTGGGTGGGTGGATGGGCGGAGCGAACTAAGATGCCGGGGGGGGGGGCGGGGGGAGTTGAGGAATACTGGCTTTGATGAATAAAACATCAGCGAGAATGAAGGGGTGGTGTGAATGCATTAAGCCGCTCATACGAGATGAAGACGGGATGAAGAGAGAGAGAATGATATGGAAGGAGATAGGAACAGTGGAGCGTGGAGCCTTTTATATATAGAGATGTAAGTCGGGGGGGGGGGGTGAGATGGAAAAGGAAGGAAGGATGGAGGGAGGGAGCGAAGGAAGAATGAAGGGGTGAATGGAAAGAGCAGTCTCCTTTTCAACAAGTACAAGTGTGAACAGAAAGAGTCAGAAGTTTTCTGTGTGTGTGTGTGTGTGTGTGTGTGTGGACTTCTTTGTTTGACTATGTCGGTGCTTTAAGCGGTATCTTGTGTGTCTGCATGTGTGTGTGTGTGTGTGTGTGTGTGTGTTTCCATTTCGGTAAGTTAAAAACGAGTGTTTGTGTGTGAACAAACACTCACCGTTTAGTAATCGCTTGACTTTTGTGTCCACGCGAGTCTGAATGCTGAGCAGAATGAGGAAGTATACACACTCTCTGTCCCACTCTGTGTGTGTGTGTGTGTGTGTGTGTGTGTGTGTGTGTGTGTGTGTGTGTGTGTGTGTGTGTGTTTCCTATCACTGCTGATCAGTCTTAAGTGCCTCGGTGAAGTGGACGCCTTCTCATCGTTGAGTCAGTCTGAGATCAAGTCTGCTCTGCTCTATTTCTTAATTACTGTGTGTATGTTTTTTTCTCTGCAGTTTTTGAATATCATGTTTTTTTCTCTTTCTGTCTGTCTCTCAAATTTATTTCCTGCCAGTCCGTCAACCTGTGCGCACAACGTGTCCTGCATAATGAAGCAACGTGTGTTTAAGTCTCACCGCGCGCATAATTCATGAGCGTTAATGTCTATTTATTTATTTTAATATTAATGAGAGGGTCTGTACGGATGAGTAGGCGCAACAGACAAAGGCGGGGAAATTGTGCCGTGTTAAGAGTGCATATATGTGTGTTTCCCTATTTAATTGGTTCCCTGTTGTGTGCATTTACATTTAGGTATATGTTTAATGTGGGAGGATGAGAGGAAGCTAAACAAGGACAGACAGATGTGATCATTTCAATGTCCTTGGGCTATTGTTAGCTGAGCTGGGTGTGTGACCGGGTGTGTCTGTGTGTGTGTGTGTGTGTGTGTGTGTGTGTGTGTGTGTGGTGGTCCTCGGGGTGATTTAGTGGTGTGAAAGCGTATGTCTGTCAGCCGATGTCTGGCTGATATCAGCTGCCCGGTGGACGTGGTGAAATGGAGTGGTGCAACAGCAAGATTGACAAATGAATAAACTGTTATAAAGTGAACAATTGATTGATGTAAAGGGCAGGAGAAAAACAATAACATTGATCAGGACAATAATGCTGCTCAAGCACATAAAATGAAAGCACCGAGCAATCAGCCGGTAAAGATTTTGTGCAGTGACACGCTTGTGAGTGCTGAACAGTGAGTCAAATCATAAAAACAGAGCTTCCCTTTTGCTCGCTGTCTTCAAAGCTGATCACTTTCAGTTTTGTCAGTTTGCATCTCTGACACGGAGGAGGAGAGACGGACGGCAATCCAAGCAGTTTATACCTTTGATTCCAGCTGATACACGCTACAAGCTCCAAGTGTTTCACCGCTTAATGCATCGTACCGTGGGGTTCAGTTTGTGTTGTATGTGTCACAGGTAGTCAGCATCAGTGTGTGAGCTTTTCCCTGTGTGTGTGTGGATGACTCGTGCATTTATATGTGTGTGGTCATGACTTGCCCTCAGGTGTGTGTGTGTGTGTGTGTGTGTTGGCTGTGTTTTGTCTGTGTGTGAGAGATTGTGTTCGTGTGTGTCCGTGTCTTGTGTACGTCAGATTATATTTGTGTACAAACAAACATGAGGAAAGGTGAAGGCTTCTATTGACTTACAACAGCAGTACTGTTTGTCATCTGCATGTGTGAGTGTGTGTGCGTGTGTGTGTGTGTGTGTGTGTGTGTGTGTGTGTGTGTGTGTGTGTGTGTGTGTGTGTGTGTGTGTTATTAGGATGTGAGGACCCTGCCCGTGGGTACTTTGGCAGCTAAAAGCAGCACAAACAAAGTGCCAACAGAGACAGCTACATGATAAAAAAAACCGACAGCCTCCAGGGTTCGGGCAATGATCTGTGTGTGTGTGTGTGTGTGTGTGTGTGTGTGTGTGTGTGTGTGTGTGTGTGTGTGTGTGTGTGTGTGTGTCTGTGTGAGAAAGAGAGAGAAGAAGAAGAAGGGAAATATATGAGAGGAAGATTGAATATGCGTTTGTCTTTGTTTAAAGAAAGAAAAACTCTGTATTGCATCTATTATTAATGTGTATGCATTTTGTCTTGTTTATTTGTTGTTTTACTGTTGTGCTTATGTGTGTGGGTGTGCCAGCAGGTTCTACAATGGGCCCTTAAGGAGCCATCTGTCTTTAGGCTACTTTCAGACCCTGTCTGCTCTGTCGATGTGGCGGGGCGCTGGGTGTGTGGGTGTTCTTGTGTGCAGCTGCTAAATGTCAGACATTGTGTGTGTGTGTCCAAATATGCTCGAGGAAAGGCGAGAACCAAAAAGGGAAAGAGCGAACGTCTACTCCTACATACCTTTTGATTGTGTGTACATGTGTGTGTGTATTTATGTGTTTGTGTGTGTTGTGTGGGTGTTTCTGCCTCTCGAGACACTACAGACTGGCGCTTGTTTGACTGGCAGCCAAATCTGTGTTTATTCTCGTCTGCAGATTTGTTTGTGTTGGTTTTTTTTGTCACCAGCAAAATCCCCCCCCCCCCCCCCCCTTTTCCTGCATACATACACTTTCAAATAGTGTACACTGAGTATTTTTTTTTCAGCTCTAACTTTCCTGTAGTTTATATTCTGTGTTCGTTTGAGGGAAGGTAAAGGTTAAGTCCTCTATAGCTGCTGCTCTTACTCCTGCTCCTCAGGAATCAGCACCCTGCTGCCTCCAACCCTTTAATCAAGCACTGATTTACATCGAAAGCGTCACGGCCAAGGCAAGTTCACTGCCTGAAAGAAAAGCCAGCAGCACTCTGTTAAGCTGTTGACACGGAGAGAGAGAGAACCACAGCTTTATAGATTGGTGCAATTTCAAGGCCCTCGTGTTAAGTATCCTTCTCTCAAGTGACGCGACACAACCTGTAGAGGTCTGCTGAATAGCTGATTGCATTTTCAAAATAACTGAAAAGACATGGTCCACTTCTCTGCTGTTTTGTTTGTAGGTGGTGCATTGCCTCTTTCACAATGCTCTCTGGGAACAAATTGAATAGCTCCTTATCCTTGAGGGTCTTCTTTTTTGGGTTCTTTCAGGGTTTGATTCAATTATCATATAAATTCAGCAGTTAACACAATTAAACTCAGCTGTTGTCGAGCTAACTTCAGTAGTTAACAAGGTGACTCAACAATTGTCAAGCTAAGTTCACTTGAGCTAACCCAGCAGTTATCAGCCTTAAGTCTGAAAGTAGGTCCACGACAATATTTTAGCTCAACCATAATTCAAATTCAGCATGTACACCTCGGGATCTTGAGTTCAATTTAAAGTAAAGCACTGTGGGGTTGAACAGTGCTCGGTTGCACGTGTTTGTAGCGATGGACTGCTTATGGAAGCTAATTACCTGAAGTCTCACTGGAACAAGCAACAAAATGCCAAAAACTGTCCAGACACTGATGGGAAAATTGTAAATCCTTTTATGTTGATACAATAAAGGATGCTGTAAATGTGATATCCATACGTGTATCTGTACGTTAATTTGTTGGGTATTGTACATCAGATCCTACGACTGGGATGAAACCATGTGGTGTTTGAAATGTGTGTGAAACTTTACTTTCCAGTGTTGCAATTCAACACAGGACGATACAATAAGTAGTTTTCATTGTGAACCCCCAGGTGACCGGTGTGAGTTTGACCGGCGGCAGGGCAGGTGTGTGCCGGGCTTGTGCCGAAACGGAGGGACGTGCCGGGAGCTTTCAGGCGGTGGATTCCGCTGCGAGTGTCCCGCAGGAGGCTACGAGCGTCCATACTGCACAGTCACCGCCCGGTCCTTCCCGCCAAAGTCCTTCGCCATGTTCCGGGGCCTCAGACAGAGGTTTCACCTGTCCATCTCGTTAACGTGAGTAGATTGAGCGGATTGGTATTTGTTGTTTTGCTTCCTTTCTTTCAGCTTCCATCTCTCGCCATCCAGCTGCACTCAGAGATACTCAGACAGAGAGATCCATAACAACTCCTCTTTGATTCTCAGTTATCTTCCTCTCACGGAGTCTCTCTTCTCTTTGCTTTAATCTATTTATTTCATCTCCGCCATCGATCCTATTATTCATGGCTTCTCTCTCTGCTGGCTCCGCTTCCCTCTCCGGTAGGAAGTGCGGTTTCTCCTCGCTCTCCTCTTTCATCCATCAATTTGCTGGTTTCAGTAACATCTCCTTTGCCTTCTCTCTTCTAATCTTACATCTTATCACCCCTGTGCGCTCCACTTTCAGTCTTTTCGGTTTCAGCAAAGGCTCCAAAGGCAAATGCTGCATTTCTGGTGACCCTGTGCTCTTTCTGTGAAGGGCTCAGAGCTCTCAGTCAAATAATCTCCCAGTTACCAATTTAGACCAAAAATTGGCTGCAGCTTTTTCCAATTAAAAAAACATAATTGAAGTGATTGATTTGTACAATTCTGGCAGTTTGCTCTCGGACCTTTTGTCAAGACTTTTAACATTCTCAGAGTATTTGATCATATGAGAGTACTGACCTACATGCAACCTGTAGAGACACGTGAGTGAGACAAGTCGTGCATGCATTGTCTTTTCAACTCGGTGCACTACCTAGCCACAGTTGGTAGATTTTACATGCATCAGAAGTCAGTGATCGTCTCCCACTTTGAGGTCCTTTAGTCTTTGTCTTGCTCGCCCACCACCATCGTTTTCCCTGCTGCTCCTTCGCCTCTCAACATATGAGTGGTTGTCTATGGGAGATCTGAAGTGGTCCTTAAGAGTGGTCAGCCAGGGTTATGGGCTGGTTTCCATGGGTGATGTCGTCTAATGATTGTTGCTAAGGTGACATTGCCCATGGGGTTGTTGCTAGGCTGATGATGCCTCCCACCATAGACTGGTTGCTATGAGACTGGTCATGATGTTATTGCCAAATGAGGTTCTGTGCATTGTTGGGGCTTAAAGGCACTACAGGGGAATTGTTTCATTTATTTATGACCACCAGTTGGCCAGTGATGGTAAGTCAAGCAATAAAGTGTGATGTTACTTTATGAGCATTTTTTATTTTTCTTTAATTTTTGCAACGTTGGCAGTTTAATTAAAATTCCCAAACTGTGATGTTCTTTTTTTCCAATTCATTTTCCAACTAAGGACAAAGCTGTTGTTGAACAGGTACTATAGAAATGGTCTAGTTTAACCGTGTCCTGCTCCACATTCAGTCAAACACATTGAGCTTCCAACCTTAGTCTACAGCAGCAACTATAATTTCAGTGCCTTGCTCTGAGGCACCACATAGAATTTCCCTTTTTGAGTGAAATCGTTGATCTTATTCCTATTGTTGTTGGGCAAAGTTATCTTTATGTTATCTGATGGGGACTGATTCAGGAGTGTCCAGCCGTACAGTAGCCTGTGAGTCGTCTTCCACTGACCTCAGATTCTTATTCAGCGTTGTGTTTGCTGCCAGCTTCACTCCACGGCCTGATTAAACATCAGGTCTAAACAGAACTCAAACATTATTCATGTCACATCAGTTTCTCCCACAGCATTTTATTTCACCCCTGCAAAAACACTTCCTTTTTCTTATTGTTCACCCAAAAGCTGCTTCAGACGTTTTTGTAGTAACTCTTCTTCAGAAAGTATGATGGGTAAGATGGCTCTGTTGTATAGATATGTCCTTACTGCAAAGTTATAGTGTTTGCCAATCATGTGAATGAGGGTGCTGCAGCTCTGTTTGAAGTTGTCAGTTGCTGCTGAGCTGAAATAATTGGAGAAATAAAAAAATGTAATGCCTGTATGATATGCCTTAATGAGGTTTATTGCTTTGAAGAGAAACAGTCATCACATAGTAAATATATGGTATTTGTTCTTTTCATTAAATGCGGTTCTTTGGTCTTTCAAATAATCAACTTCACAAACAACAAATATGCCTTTTTATTTATGCCTTCATCCTTTCTGCATCTTTACTTCACTGACTCCACTCACAGCCTCCATTTGCTCAGGTCAGGTTACTCTATTTTTAAATGATTTCTGCCGGCTTGAAGACAGTACTATACTATATACTATGCTATAAGATAGGACCATGCCCTGGTGCTGTTGGTATTGCAGCAGAGCTATGCAAACAGGACACATAGCCCTGGGTTTATTTGTTTACATGTTCTTCTCCACGGTACATTTGTATTGCAGTAGCGCATCTATCGTTACAGTCACAGTGATCTCTGGTGGATGTTCAAGCCAAGGATGTGCAATGTAGTTAATAAGTAAGAATAAGGAGGAAGTAATATTGTAAGACATTTATTTTGAAAACATTTTAAGATGAAATCAATGGAATTTTTTTCTTGTTACCAGGAGGGAAGATTTGCTATCAGTGCTGTGGTTTAAAAAAAAAAAACAGTTCTTTTGATCATGGCGGGTTAACATGTCAGCCTTGGCCTCAGCACGTCCCCTTGGCCTCGCTATGGAAAATAGACGGAGCAGCTGGAGGGAATGGAGTCTGCAGCAACATGGTTTAAAACTGTAGAACAGTTTGAATACTATTCATTCTCCCATTCTTAGCAGATGAGGAGGCTTGCAGGAGTTGCTTTTGTGTCATACAGAATTACTTTGATTTATTTGAACTGTATATTTTCAGGATACAAACATGTAAAATATACTGTCGAAATATAATGATACTCATATACATTGCACGCACACACTATATTCATTAATAAACGTATTATGGACGTGGGTTTCTGTGTGTGTGTGTGTGTGCATTTTCTAGTTTTGCCACCCTGGAGAACAGTGGTCTTCTCTTCTATAACGGACGCTTCAATGAGAAACACGACTTCATCGCCTTGGAGATCCAAGAAGGACAAGTGGTGCTCAAATATTCCACAGGTACTATATCTCTTTATGTGTGAGTGTGTTTCCCTATTTATAAGCATACGACATCCTCTGTCCGAGAACCCTTTTACTGGGAGAAATGAAGGAGAAACCCGACGGAGAGAGCACCAGAGGAGGATGGACAGAAGTGCAATAGATGTCATGTGTACAGAATGAACAACATATTAGAGTTACATATATTGTGTATATCTTTGGTACATGCACATGTGTGTGTTTTTACTACCTGCTGATGTTTTCGACACAAACTTCATCTGTCTGCCTTCAGGTGAATCGTCCACGCAGGTGAGTCCCTTCCTGCCTGGCGGTGTGAGCGATGGCAACTGGCACACTGTTCACATACACTACTACAACAAGGTGCGTTTACATCTTAACATTTCACTGATGATTAGTTGTGCTGTACTCCTGATGCGTCGGCAGAATAGTTTCTCAGCCTTTCGTGCCGACAAAGCACTTTGAAGCGAGATGAAGCGTTTGTGTGGGGACGCTATTATGATGAGGGCGTTTGCTTGTCACCATTTCAATTCATGCACATTCGCCGCACATCTTCTTTAATTTTCTTCATGTTCTTTAATTTTCCTCAGCCAGCTACACGCTATGTGAGTATGAGTGTGTGTCAGGGTGCACATACACTTTTCTTCTTCCTCTGTTTCCCTTTCCTTCCTCTGTTCCTTCCTCTGTTCCTTCCTCTGTTCCTTCCTCTGTTCCTTCCTCTGTCTTTCTTTCATTCACCAGCAGACGTAAGTGAAGAGTGAATGTGTCTGTCTACTTTTACTCCATTATTTTCCCACCCAAACACAGTGTCTGTTGTTTCTCCTCTTACTAACTCACGTTTTTCCCTTTTCCTTCTAACATGATGGACAGTAGCAGTGATATAAACTGTAGATTTAGCCAATGATGTAGTATTTCTTGCATGTTGTCGGTTGTCTTGGTCTCTGTTTTCAATCTTGTGTGTGTGTGTGTGTGTGTGTGTGTGTGTGTGTGTGTGTGTGTGTGTGTTCAGCCCAAGCGCAGTATGAGTGGCGAGGCCCAGGGTCCGTCAGATGAGAAGATCGCTGTTGTGAGCGTTGACGACTGTGACACGGCGTTGTCGCTTCGCTTTGGTACACAGCTCGGAAATTACAGCTGTGCAGCGCAGGGCAAACAGACCAGCAGCAAGAAGTGAGTTTATTTTTTATTTTTTTCAGCTCTCCGTCTTTTTGTTTCTATATTCAAACTATAGTTGTTTCTTTAAATGGGTTGACTTTGAAGGCATCCGAAAAAGATGACCCCCCCAACAATAAGGTCATGCCTCAAAAATGATATAAATGTATCTGGTCCTAAAATAATCCATTTACTGTTGCAGTCAGAGCACTGTTGCCCACATGTCTTGGAAACGTCAAATATGACCTGCAGCATGTACAAACTGTAGATCCTGGAATATATATGCGAGAGTGAACCAGTGAACAATACTAGATACGACATATTAAATAATCTGCAGGATCTACTGCGTGTGAATATAATAAATATATGGCATTCTTTCAGATATTGGTGCATTGGCCATATTACCTGTTCATTAGGAAAATTATATTCAATTCACCTAATGTAGCCAGTAGGACTGGTTGCTCGTAGAATATTCAAAACACATTACTGTGTATAATGTAACATGCATATATACTTCCTGCATAATGACTATTAGAACATTGACTTTCTATCATTTAAGAAATCGGAAGATAGCATCAAAGGCAGTGTTATACTGTGTAATATATATATATATATGTATATATATGATATATGTAGGATAGCACAATCTTGTGTGTCATATAGCTATCATAGCACTTTGTGTGGAATTCATCATATAATTAAATTCCATAGTCTCATGTTTGACATTTATGAAATAATGATGAAATATTCAGCTAAGTTCTTCCATCTCCTACTTCCAGCAAAGCAACTGACTGACTGTGAATAGTCACTGACCCTGAGCTGTGGGTGGTGTTTGCACAGCTTCTTTGCAAAGACAACTTTCATTAAACATCATCTGTGACTGATCGGAGGCTTAGCAGATATTCAAAGAGAGTTTCCACTAAGTAGAAAACCAATAAAGGTGGTCAGTGTGTGTGTGTGTAGCAGCACGCTTTAATATCTTATGATACTTTATGTCCCTTTGGTATGTATTTTAATATAAAATATTTGTTTCATTATTTACCATTTTTTCCTTGTAAAAATACATTTAAATGTTAAAAAATAAATGAAACAATTTATTGTAAAAAGGTAAAATACATTTTTAGATGTACATTTCTATTCACTCAATCTTACATTTCCATAACTATGTATTATTGATTATTTATTCCTCTGTCTTGGAAGGACTAAGTAGCTCCTCATGTAGATCTCACGATTAGCTCTATTTGACATTTAGTTTTCTACCCACGATGACACAATATATGTCTATTATACATATATTGTGTCATCTTTGGGAATCAGTTGCTTGCTATTGCGTAGTAATGAATAAATATTGACACAAAAACTAGTTTTAAATACTCAGCTTCACAGATTCAGAATGTCACAGTCTAAACAGGCTTGTAAACTGATCACAAGTAGGTGTAACTCACCATTTAATGCAGGTTTGAGCAGTCTGACCTGTTAAACTCCTGCTCAAACCTTTACGGAGACTGTTGCTTTTGGAAAGGATTCAGACCGGGGTGACGAGGTGACTGTAGGAGAACACTATGGGGACCTGAGGGTATAATGAGGCACGACTTGTTTGACTTATTCATACGCTGTCTTGTCTGTCTGCACATCTCCGACGGTCTTGTTCCTCGTCGGCTCATTCTGTGTCGCGCTAATGTTCGTTCCTTCTCATCAGTCCCTGCTCGTCTCGCTCCTTCTCCGCCTCGTGCCCACTCTGTCTCTCTTTTGTGCGACCAAAACATTCGACTTGACAGTTTTAAATCCGCTACGTTTCTTTTTAAGTGTCCTGTTCTTTTTTTGACCTTGTCAAAGTGTCCTAGTCTACTTGGTGGTGCGCGTCTACCAAACTGAGCGTCTACGCGTACAGTCGCCAAACAAGTGCGTTATTCACGCATGCACTCAAAAAAAGCAGCCTGTCACAGCGCTGATGTCTGGCCTTGCCTCTGTAAGCTGTAATCAAGTTAGCTGTGTTCTGTCAGCGCTAAGTGAGGCTGAGAGAAGAGAAGACGGACCAAAGAGGGAGGCCAAAGCCTCAACGCTTTGACACTCTTTCTCTGCTCCTTCTCCATTAACAGCTCGCCCTCGTCTTACACTGTCTCCACATCCTCCTCTAATGACGCTCTCTGTTGATATTTGCTGTAACTCGGACTTAATCTCTTGTTTGTTTGACTCCGGTGCCTTTTGTCTCTCTGGGTTCGCTCATATTTCCCTGCGGTTATCGAAAGCATAACGCTCTCAAAAGGACAAAACAACTGTTACTGTCTCTTCATTTTTTTTCCAGCTCATGCAGTCCCTTAAGTGTTATTTGCTCTCCCCTCCATCGTTTCCTTTCCTCCACCAGTCTTCCATCTGTCTTGTCATCAACCCTTTACGCTTTATCTCTCTTGATATTTGCTGTTACTCACACTTAATCTCTTTTTTGTTCATCTGCCTCCCCGGCTGTCTCCGCTGTTTTTCGTCTCCTTTTTATGCCAGCGACTTTGGTAGTTGTTGACGTCCCCTAACATCCACCCCCCCCCTCTTTTCTACCTCCTTTGCTGGCTCCTGTCTCCTTTCTCCCCCTGCCTTGTCATACACCTCTACCTCTTCTCTCCTGATGTTTGCTGTATCTTATATTTAATCTCCTGTTAGATCACCGCCTCCCCTTTTCTTTCTCATCTTTTCAGTTTCTCTCATCCCCTGCTGTTCCCACTTTTACCCTCAACAACATCATTGTCATCTCATTTCTCCTCAGCATCAACTGTTATTCTCTGATTCTCGTTCCTTTTGTCATTCACCTCCGATGACACATTTAATCTCTGGTTTCTTTGTAATCCCTTTGCCTCGCTCATACCTTCTTTTCATGTTTTTTCCCTTTCTTACCCTTCCGTCATCCCTCCCCTCCCGTCACCTCCATCCTTGAGCGATAATCCACCATTCCTTCCTTATTCCCCTTTCCTCTCCACCTTATTTACTCCTCTTCCTCTTTAATCTCTCCTCTCTCAGGTCTCTGGACCTGACTGGTCCATTGTTTCTGGGCGGAGTTCCCAACGTACCAGACAACTTCCCGTTTGGCGCCAGGGAGTTTATCGGCTGTATGAAGGAGCTGCACATTGACAACAAGCCGCTGGACTTGGCTGGATTTATCGCTAACAATGGAACTCTCCCCGGTCAGCACTGCTACGCATGCCCCTCTAAAAAAGCACGAGCAATGACACATTTATAACGTCCACAAATGCCATCTGGCCCTTGTTTCATTTTTTAAATAAACTTATTCAAATCATTATAATTGAAGCATCTCTTCAGGCTAGCAGTTAACCCAAAAGTGTAATTGTGTTGATTTATTGTGGGATTAACAGAAAATATGAATGGCTTATTTGCTTATTGTTATGTACTCATGAACTCGTTTAATTTGATATACTATTTAAATATTGAAAATTCAACGAAGTTGGATTTGTAGAATCCATTTGAATCTTGAGATCCTACTACACAGTGCAAAAAGATTAACTATAAATGTGCTTATTAGGAACTGAAAATCTTTTTATTGAGCTGGAAATGTGAGGTGTTAGTTAAATGCATTTGCTGACAGGCACATTATTGTGATGCATTGTCTCTGTTGCCCCTCATAGGCTGCAGCGCCAAGCTTCCCTTCTGTAAGTCCAACCCCTGTCAGAACGGAGGAACCTGCAGGGTGAGCTGGGAGACTTTCTCCTGCGACTGTCCCCTCGGGTACGGAGGGAAGGACTGCAGCCACGGTGAGAGGCTACACGGGTTTATTTTCACTCTAGGGTCCAAAATGTTGCATTTTAAACCAATGTCAACCATCAACAGTGCCACATTTGGTATAATTATCAATAACAAGTGAGAGATAATTGCCAGTGTCTGTCTGACCTTCAGTGGCCTTTATTTGTCAGTAGTAATTATACTAACGCCACATTAATTAGTGAGTAATTGACTGATGTTAAAATAAGGTTAAACCATTAAACTCGCAGTTTGGTATTTACCTTTCAGTAGTTTAGCTTCAGAAATGCTATGTCAACCATTCATTCACTTTAATGCCTCAGTGTGCACTTCAGCATTTGTTCTCTCTGTCCCAGGATTCATTCCTCATTTAGTGCTGAGCTATCACAGCTGTAGGCCTTTAGAGTATATGAGTAAAGTGAGTGTGTAAGTGAAAATGCATGTTTGGGTGAGTGTCAACCTCTGAAGGACAAGGTGAAATGGATGATTCCCTTTAATTTGGACTATTTCCTGGAAACCGCAGCGCAAATAGTTGCTACACTTAGCATGGTTAGCTGGATATCTGGCTTTATTTCCTGTATACGGTTGTATTTTTGTGATCTCAAATGTTCAAAGTTATGAGACTTATTTTGTGCCCTTCTTTCAATTCATGGGGCATTTTTAATGCCGTGATTTTATAGTAGAGAGTAGACAGTCCGAGAGACAGGAAATGAGGTCCCCAACCGGACGCGAACCAGGGACGGTCTGGTGTAGCCAGCGGATATCCGAGCCAAGACTTGCTCCTCCGTGTGACGGTCAATTGTTTACAGTTCAATTAGCAATTTGAGATACGAGAATGGAGTTGGAGTCGAGAGATAACGTGTACAACCGGATTATTTCACAACTAGCCAGTTTACAAGCTAATTTTAAACAAATAAAAAGCAAAATCATCATCGGACGATAGCCGGAGGGTTACTAGATTTTATCTCGACCAATGAGTTCCACCTCTTCTGCTCTCCGGACTGTTTACCTGCATGCAACCAAAGCCTACTTGAGCGTGATTGGGCAATACTACTCGGACCACAAAGGGAACCAGATCGCTTCCAATACCAGCGTCTTGTCCCGTTGCCTACTTTTACTGCACATGAATGCTTTATAGAGATTATTCAGTCCCGGGAACATCTCATCTCAAGTGACATCTTGAGGCTGTTCTGAGCAGTCCAGTACTTTTTATTCACCGTCTTCCTCTCACCCTCCTCGCCAGTGATGCCACACCCCCATCGCTTTCTGGGTAACAGCGCCCTCTGGTGGGACCTGAAGAATGACGTAACCATCTCGACGCCTTGGTACCTCGGCCTGGTGTTCAGGACCAGAGCGCGAGAGGGGACGCTGCTGCAGGCTCAGGCGGGCCAGTACACCAGTCTGCTATTCCAGGTGTGTGTGCACACACATACACACACACACACACTGACTGACTGTCGTCCATTTCCGTTATTGTCTGTCCTAGAACGTATTTGAACATTGACATATCCCTGAAAAAAGAATTGTGTTGGTTTCATTTTAACAAACGAGACCATGGCTGACATAATTGTTGACTTTCAAGTCACTCCAGGCTCAATGGAGTTTCAGAAAGCAAGACCACATTTCCCATAAACCTGTTTATTCCTGCAGCACAGGAGATTGTTGCCAGTACCTGTCTCTCCGTTTCTGGCTCTGCTTAAGAGGATAAACACAACAGTGTTTCTTTTCCTTTTAGCGTTGCCAAAAGCTCCAAAAGGTTTAGCTGCATTTATGCTAAAACACAAATGGCAGCGGCATCTTCCACTTTTGTACCATAAACAATTTGATATTGTGATTTAAATCAATGCTACCCATTTGAAGCCAAATCTCACCAGGCGGTACAGGATGTAAAATACTGCATGGGCTGCTGAATGTGTTAGCAACGGTCACATTGATTATGGGAATTATACTTATGTCTCATGGTTATTGTGGCTCTATTTACTGTTTTACTACCACATCATCATCCTCTACACAAGACAAAATGCTAAAAAGCTGGTATAATCCCTGAAATTATGTGCAGTTTACATTTACATGTCTACATCCTGAGACAGTATTGAATTAGCAGCATCTTGGCAGGAGTGCAGCCAAGATGCTGGATTTCGATGTCACACTCCCACCCACACACACACACACACACACACACACACACACACACACTCACCTTTCAGTTCAGTCAGTTTCTACACTCTCCGTCTTTTCCTCTTTTTTTCTGGTTTTTGACTTGTGTGTGTGTGTGTGTGTGTGTGTGTGTGTGTGTGTGTGTGTGTGTGTGTGTGTGTGTGTGCGAATGCCCTCAGGTGATAAATGGTCAGTTGGTGTTCTCGGTGACCCGTGGTTCGACCAGACCGGTGCGTTTGCGGTTGGATCAGGTTCAGGTTGCAGATGGCCAGTGGCACGACCTCCAACTGGAGCTGCGAGACGTCCGCAGCGGCCGTGAGACGCGCTACGTCGCGACGCTGCGACTCGACTTTGGACTCTATCAGGTAATAGACATGACGCAACCCTTGAAGGGAAGGTTTCCAAAACAGACTGAATGTTCCAACAACTAAGGATAAATAGGTTTTTATTAGCCTTAAAAAGTATTAAAATACTGTAAATGCTATTAGGAGTCTAATTTGCCCTGCAAGCACAGATTTAAATGAATAACAAGGTTTTCATCATATCTGCTTTACTAAATCAAAAAGACTTAATTTCCCATGACAATTCATTTTGTGGTGTCCTTTTTTTTAGAGCATCTATACGTAATGGATTCACAACCTTATTTGACTGTGTTTGAAATGTGGACTACATTTTTCAGTCTAATAAATAGAGAACTCTAATTGGAATTGTGAAGCATTTAATATGAATGAAGATGAGAAATCCTTTTTTAATATTCCCTAATCTAAAATACCATCCTCTCTTCCTGCTATGAGCCAGTACGGTGCAGGAGATCACTGCAAAAAGATATCAGCAAATTAGGAAATCATTTACATATGATATCACTCCTAATCTTAAAATCAAAGCAGGAAAGACTATGTTTATGGCATTAAATAATTCCTTAGCATGGTTTTCAGAAATTTCCCATAAACTAGTTGAAACAGGATGAATCTTTGCAGTTGTCTTGTACACAATGTATCTGCACTCAGACGTCAACAGCCATACTGGTGACTTTCTCCTGTCGTATAAGTACACTTGTCACCCGCTATGCACACACACACACACACACACACATAGACACACACACACACACACATGTTCACAACACGTACAGACTCTCTAACCCTGGACGGCCTCAATCTCTTTAAAATATGGGTTGGTAATCCTAGTTTCCCTAATCTGTAGTGGATTAATATATCACATTGTACTCGACGGTGTCTGTTTGATCATGCGTACCTGTGTTTGTGTGAGGGTTGCACATATGTGACAGTAGCATGCACACAGAAAAGCAAACGCACTCTGTACTATTGTCATCTTTGGCTTTGTTTACGCAAAGCGACATGTTCTGTTTTCATGTTGATTTGATTCTTAAATTATCTGCCAACAAATTCTGCCTTTCATCTTTTTTTTATTGTAGTTCACCAAGCTATTCTTCAAAGCGCATCAAGTGATACACCGAGTAAATGGTGCAGAAAACACTTTTAAACATGAAATTATTAAACATTGCCGCTGCCAATTAAACGGTAATTACCTTTTGAAAGCTTTTGGCATGTGTGCAGCTATTATCAGCCAGATCTCACCCTCTAGTTTAGCATCTTCCACTGCGGCTGAAACAGTAATAAATGGGCCTCATTGATTCTTTTTTGAATGGTTGTTGCCTGTCAGCGTCGCTTCACAACACTGTCTGTTTTATCAGCCGAGTATTGACCCGGCTGCATGTTATTGTATTCTTTTATTTCATTAAGTCAATCATTCACTCTGCAGTTCCCCTCGCCTCCCTTCAACTGACATCAGCGTCATTAAAACCCAACTATTCAGTGGTCTAGAGGTAAATGACAATATAGAAGAATCATGACTTCCAGTTGGCCATTAAAAAAAGAAGAAAGTCAATAATGTTTTCTGTAAAGCATTTTAATCTTTTTTCAGTTTACAATATTCTTTCTAGCTTACTGTATATACTTTGTATACTGTAAACTAATGAAATGTGAATTTCTCATTGTATATTTTTACACAAGTCTTTCCTTCCCCGTGACTCTTTTTTTATCCATTAATTGACTACCTTCATATTTTCATATCAGAAAGATAACACCTTGTAAGATAATGGTATTCAACTGGTAACTCAATACTGAGTTTGCATACAGCTATTAATAATAATAATCTTTGCCCTTGCTGTCCCCTGATGTCTCTCTCTCTCTTTCTCTCCTCATTAGGGAACAGTGATAGTGGGAAATGAGATTCATGGTTTGAAGGTGAAACATCTGCATGTGGGAGGAGTGTTGGGCTCAGGAGAGGTTCAAAACGGGATAAAAGGATGCATACAGGTGAGGATGGATGAAGTGAATTGTTGATGTTGATTGATGGATGGGTGAACGAAGCTGCCAATATCTCTCTCTGAACACTGACACCTCTCTCTGTCAACAGGGCGTTCGGTTGGGTGTGCGGCCTGACTCCCCTCCCCTGCCTCGGCCGTCAAGATCTGTCAAAGTGGAGACCGGCTGTAGCGTTGGCAACCCCTGCGTCTCGTCTCCTTGCCCCTCCCACAGCCGCTGTTCCGACCAATGGGAGCGACACACCTGTGTCTGCGAACCTGGTGAGTGAACAGAGAGACGGTTGCTGGTGTTGTAGACAAGGTTGAAGATGCTGTTCTCGAGGAAGCGGGCACAACATAAAACACTTGACAACTCCCAGAACGGACAACGCTGTAGTAGCGACCTGTCAATCACTAGGGAGCCCTAAAGCATGTTCTGCTTTATGTTATTTACTACTCTAAACGGGACCATCATTTACAAACATGAACATCATGATGTATTGAAGGAGACTTGCGACTAGCAATTGAGGCCATAAACTCATGTTTACAATGATTACTGAGGTAATAAATCAAGTGAAGAGGACTTCTTTGTGCAACCAGAGCGGTTATCCCCTGCAGGCCATTAGAAAGAATAAAGGTTAAAGGCACTTGTGCATTGGCTTCACGTTTCAGACCCGGAGGTGTCGCCTGGTAATAATACAAGCAGCGAAGCTGGAGGGGGGAAAAAATCACAACATTTCTAATAATAAAGTAATGGTTTGGATGATTAATATGAAGGCTAAAAATGCTCATTCCATCAGAATCTTATTTTATTATGAATTTAAGATTCATAGTTTTTAATTGGTATGATCCACATTTTTCACAATATCTACTAAACAATTCATTGATTCATATTCATGGGATTCATTGTGATCACAAAAGGCTTTTAATGTTAAAGACAGATATTTAAGGTTTGGAGCAACTGGCACGTTTGCTAATCTCTTCCATCTCATCGTGTTTTGACTTTGCCAATGAATACATTAGATAAACTGGCCAAGTAGCACAGCCAAGAACGATTTTACACTGAAGGCATCCAGGGTAACACATTGGATGTGAAAGAGAAGTGTGTGTGAGAGCAGAAGGTGAAAGAAGTCAGCTGACTTAGAGACACACAGAAAAATTGAATAATTATAATGCGGCCGTATCTGCGTAGGTGTGTGCCAATGCTCCAACTGGGTTAAACAGATATTTGTGAAATGCATAATGAGTTCTTATCCACCTGAGACCGAGAGTAAGAGCCTGACTGCGGGCCAACTTCCCAAATTTCCTTAGTCAGGCGAATATAATGAGGCAGAATTAATATGGAGGAGAAAAACCTGATTAAAAGAGAGGCAGAGAGTGGAGAAGTACAGGAAGAGAAAAAGGAAAACATCTCTTATAGAGAGAGAAGTGGTGAGAGGAAAGATGAAAAAGAGGCAGAGGAGGAACAGAGAAACTGAAGATATTAATGATTAATGAAGTTTAAGGGCGGGTGACAGAAATAGTGTAAAAACAAACACCAAAAGTTTTGAGGCCAGAGGGAAAAAAAGAGAAGAGAGAGCGCGAGAGAAAGTCAAATCAAACAGCCTGAAAACACTGATGACACATTTGGGAATAGATCCACACACAGCTGGCATAAATGAGAGAAAATGAACACGACAGACCCACACACAGAAAGAAGAGGGAACGTGAAGGAGAGGTTGAAGGAGGGATATTTGATATTTGTCGGAAGCTGTATTAGCTGCTACTGATAAACCACGCAGAGATGATTAGAGGAGATTACTTATATTTATGATTAAAGGAGAGACGAGACAAGAGATTGAACAGCAAATTAAAAAGACACAATATGCGATTCAACTGTCTACTACTTACTGTGTATTTCAACACAGTTGTAATACTACATTTACCTGACAGAGAAATGTTACTGGTTACGTTGCAGATTCAGATTTGGCTCACAAAATATAACAATTCAAATATGATTCATTATTTTTCATTGAACTATCCAGCATCATATTGGAATTGAAAGCTCCGTCTTAAATTCAAGTACATTCTGCTGATAACGGAGGTATTTTGCTGGTAGTAACATTATTAGTGTTATAAGTTAGTAATAAGTCCTACGGGGTCTTACTCACAGGGGAAAACACAGCCATGACGCGGCTTACTCTCGGTCAGAAACGCTTGTGAAATACACTTTGGTTTAATTCTGTTTCCAGTTGGCCATCTGCTCGTGTTGATTTCAGCGAAGTGAAGAGTCCGGTTGTAACATTAGAAAATCCAGAATCCATGTGCTGCATCAGCCGCCTGCGGCGGACGACATTTTCGACTCTGCAGAGCCCTGAAGCTCCGCCCCTGCTGCTACACAGAGCACCAATCACTTGTTTCTTCAAAGTTTATTGATATTGAACGTGTTGTGTGTGTCCAAATTGCACCAAATTTGAGTTAAGAAAGAGAATTGGGGAAAAGTGTTATACTTCTTGGTTATTTTGTTTGGCCGTGTAGACTCAGACCACCAAACTAAATGCGTCCTGCTGCCGCAGGCTGCTGTCCCGGTGTCTGCCTCCAAATAATAGAAGAGAAATCTAAGGAAAGTTTTCCAAGAAAGAAAAGTTTGAAAATGAGAGCACGAGATTAAAGTGGAGTTGGGGGGGGAGCGAAAGAACAATGAGTGAGAGAGTGTGTGTTTGCCGACGGATAAAGTTTGTTAAAGTGAGGAAGCCTCAGGCCTGACAACATGGGAGAGGAAGCAGAGAGGCGCTGCTATCCCTGTAGCATCCTGCACAGCCCGCGAGCTAATGCTAACACCTTGACTTATTAACATGGAGCGCACACGCAGAGAGGCTGCACTCACACACACACATACACACAAAGCATATGCACAAACTTTATGAGGCATGCACTTATTTACTGTAAACACACACACACACACACTCTCATTATCATATCTTTCATCAGCACAATGAGCATTAAAAATGGAGACTGTTAAACAATGGATGCCGCTTCGAGACAAATCAAATCAAAGTTTAATAAGCAGAAAGAAAAAAATGAAATAGAGGTGCACTCTGAATAATTCTCTTTCATGTGTGTGTGTGTGTGTGTGTGTGTGTGTGTGTGTGTGTGTGTGTGTGTGTGTGTGTGTGTGTGTGTGTGTGTGTGTGTGTGTGTGTGTGTGTGTGTGTGTATTTTGGCCTGGTGGCTCCCACATGCATCTGCTTTTTAGCGCCTCTGATTTGTGCAATACAGACTCCTAGAAAACACACACACACACACACACATGACAGAGACATCTGCCCTGATGTTCGTTTCAGAGTACGTATACATTATGTAACTTGTGTGTGTGTGTTTATGTATTTACGTGACAGTTGCTGCTAGTTGCTACAGGCTAACTCACTGTGGTGAAAAATGTATTATAATCGGATAAATTGCAGCCATGTTGATTTATGTCTGCTTGAGTTCCCTGGGCTGTTTAAAAAACCAACTGGATCACATGTAGAAAACATATGTTCAGGGTTTGACAACAGGAACTCTCATAACCGCTGCTTTAGTAATGAGCCATTTATCAATGTTTTCTGGTTTTGTTTAGGCGATAAAATAGTGATTTGAAAACAACAAATGCCAAATAAATATTGCTTCAGATGGAGTATTTCAGAGGAGTGCGTTATATGAGGTTGTTGTTTTTGGGGTGTGGTGAGCAGCTGCGGTATATTAAGACCCCCTGGGAGAAAGAGATTTATGAGTTTCATGCTGTATTTCCAGTTTTCCAACCTACAGTAGTTGCCAGATCCTCAAGGTGCTGAATCAGTTGTTCTCTGTGACGAATGACTCCTCACCTAGGAATGTCATTTATTGATCAGGTTTGATATTAAAACCAAAAATGTGCAGGTACTTGGCACTGTTGTACAGCTATATGAATGGTACATCTGAGACACAGTATAGTGAGTTTTTTCTCAATAATCTTAGTAATCTGCACCTAGACATTGATATCTGAGATTTAAACACCAACATATCGACCTTTTATTTCAGTAATCCAACATACATTTATAGTACTGGTCTAAAACAAGTTCATCACGATACTATACATTTCGAAACTGTCCTCTGGAAGGATGACAGCATCAGTCGTCCCCGCAAGTGCCCCGTTTCGACATGTGACAATGCAAAGGAGGAAGTACGGTGGTGTGATTAGCGAGCGACGAAGTCACCGTAGGGAGGATGACGGTGTGGATTGATGGTTCCACAAAACATCTCGCTTTTAACAAAGGAGGCTGATGTTCGTTTCCTTTTTCTAACCGACATTCAATGTTTTTTTAAAGCATGGCCAGGGTTTGCCTACCTTTTAACCACATATTGGTTACTCTAACTATGATGACAAAGGTCTGCTAACCTTTAACAAAGTGGTTATTTTAAACTCAAACCATGATATTTTCTTACCTCACCAAGTGTGTTTTGTGCCTGAGCCAAACTAAAATCCATTGTAAGATACATTGAACTGGATC
The DNA here is from genome assembly GCA_032191485.1 of Leptoclinus maculatus. Taxonomy (NCBI): domain Eukaryota; kingdom Metazoa; phylum Chordata; class Actinopteri; order Perciformes; family Stichaeidae; genus Leptoclinus; species Leptoclinus maculatus. The sequence goes on from JAVDOI010000012.1 coordinate 2,045,011, forward strand.
TTTGTGTCTTGAGCCCTGCACTCGTCGGACAGTTCCTTCCACTGATTGTCAACTTAGATTCTGGGCGACGGTGGCTAAGTGGAGAGCAGAGGGTCGGCGGTTCGATTCCCCGGCTCCGCTAGTCGCACGTCGATGTGTCCTTGAGCAAGACACTCAACCCCAAAATCGCTCCCGTAGCTGCGCCTACGGTGTAGAAATATGATAGAATCTGAATTGTAAGTCGCTTTGGATAAAAGCGTCTGCTAAATGACTGTAATGTAATGTAATTCTAATATTTACAAAGGTACTAAAATGGATAAATTATAATTTGATATGGTTCATCACTGTGAGCAACCACTTTCACACAACACACAGTATCATGAATCATTGGACTCAATGTTCACTGGTATTATTCTGTTTTCCCACCGACACATTTTTATGGGATGTTTCTGACATCCACGATCTTTCCACTGTCGGAGAGAAGACGGTAGGATACACAGAAGATGAATGGATGTTTCAGTGAACAGATGATTCGTGTTTCTTGTCCTGATTGTGGTGTTGAGGAGAAGTCAAGCTGATGTTGCGTACAATAAAGTGTCTAAAGCCAGATGTGAAGCTTGTGAGTCACACTAGATGTGTGTACGGCTCCAGAGCCATAACTTTTCAAAGACGCTCCCGGATCCAAAAAAACGTACATTCACACGTATGATTTACAGCTCTTTGTTCTTACAGGCTCGAGCCTCTCTCTCTCTGCCTCTCACTCTCTCTCTCTCTGCCTCTCACTCTCTCTCTCTCTCTCTGCCTCTCACTCTCTCTCTCTCTATCTGTCTCTCTCTCGCTCTTCCATATTGTTGTGGCAAGGCCAGTGTCATTATAAACGTCTGAAAACAGCCAATGCTGTCGTTGCCTCTCTCTGTCAGTTGCCATGGTGAAAGTGTAAAGATGTATAGGGCCAATAGAAGTTGAGTGTGTGTGTGTGTGTGTGTGTGTGTGTGTGTGTGTGTGTGTGTGTGTGTGTGTGTGTGTGTGTGTGTGTGTGTTTAAGCGACAAAGCGACAGAAGTGGAGACCAACACAGGAGACGGAGAGTGGGGGATCATGAGTGAACAAATAAGAGACAGAACGCCACCACTGTTTGAGTGTGCAATCCTCTAATCATACCTGCGTGTGTTTGTTTGCGTGATAAAATGGAGGTTGTTCCACAAATAACAGAATAAGCTAGAGAGAGAGAGAGAGAGAGAGAGAGAGAGATTTAAATAATAGGAGTGATTTGAAACCTTGTGTGTGTCTAAAGCTGCAGCCAAGGCCACAGGCTTGAAAAGCAGAGTCGCTTCTGTGAAAGCAGACGTCTCTCACACACACACACACACACACACACACACACACACACACACGCGCGAACACACACACAAACACTTGTCAGCTCCAGAGGGAGGAATGCGGACCCCAACAAGCTGCACACACACTTCAGTCACACTTCAGTGTATAGAGACGACCTTCTATTCAGTGCTGTTAAATTAAAAAGGCGCCCTGAAAGCAGAACTGCTTGCTGAAGGGGAGGAAGTGATTGTGTGTGAGAGGCAGAGATCTGTGTTGGAGAGAAAGTCGGAGGGATCAGTACGACGTTCTAGGCAAAATGTAATATTTAATTTTTTTAAATTGCATTGTTTTCTGCTTTTCACTTGACGGTTAGTATTGATATGAATATTAACGTGAGTATTTTGTCTTGGAGTGGTTGAGAGGCTTTTAAACGTTTGTATTTGGTCAGTCTCTGAAAGACAAACTCTGTCTGTATACAAACAATCAAAACAATAAATATCATTATTGATATCTTATTATATCTTATATAGATACTAATATCAAAATGCATGTCAAAATCTCAGAATATCTTGAATAAAATGTGATTTCCATGTACATATATTATCATGGGATTCCCAAATGATTTTAATAGAACATTTCACAAAGCATTAGTCATTTGAATACTAAATTCAAAAGTACAAGTCTTACCACATACCTTCAATCCTGAGATCTGAACTGTATCAGAAGGATTCAGCTCCACTAAATGATTGATTTCATATTCAGTCCTTCAGCACCATTGTAAGTGTGCTTGTATTGGCTTTATCTTTTAATTCCATTCCAACATGAAAGTTGGGTCTTATGACGCGGCTAAGTCTCATAATATTTTAATCCAGGTACATTAAAGTCTAAATACAGTAATTATGTTCTTTTTAAATTAAAAGCAGGTCTGGGTGAGAGGCCTTCTTTATTCGTGCGAAGCACTCTGCTCTCTAGTCATTGGATTAAAGAGGGGCTTTATGTGCCGGCCTGTATTACCATAGAAGAGTCTTTGGATTGCATTGAAGTGTATGACGGCTGCACAGCCGCACGCTGAAGTGTACTGCGGGAATTATTGTGTAGCTCGTTGTTGTGGCTCGTTGAAATGCTGTCTTTGCTTCCGCTGAGTTCACAATGAGTTTCTCTTTTGGCTCGAGCACCATGCGTCCTGCTTCACTCTCACAGCATCGTACACATTTATACCAGGATATTGTTGCTACAGGTAGTACTGGTAACATTATTTGTTTTAGGTCTAGAGGCTTTAATTACCACTGAGCATTATATCTCTACCACGACATATCTTAAATGCCTCACAAGAAAAGCTCTCAGGCTTCACCTGCCGGAGTTGAGCTCAGTTAGCTTTCTGCTCATGCTTCACTCGTTCCCCACAGCGTCCACTCGACTGGCCCCCGCTCCGGTCCTGCTCTCATTTTTGGCGACTAAGCTGCACTGAGCTCTGTTTGTTTCTGTTCAGTTAGGTTTTTTAAACAGACACAGACAGAAACTAAACCAAAAATCCTTCAGGGATGAGGGTTATGATGTATTGTCCGTCACGGTTCCAGCTGAAAATTGCTAAATACAATCTGCTCTGCAGCGCACCTGTACCTCTCGTCTCCAGCCTCATATTACGTAAAAGACCCACCCTCTTGAGACTGACAACCAATCTATGATAACAAATGACATAAACAACTATCCGATGTCGTTAGGTACAGTAATAATTCATACTATTTTTGTAATAAGTAAATGTGCTGCTTGAGTTTACATTTTGTCTTTGAAAATATGAATAGATCACACTTAAACCATATTTGTGCTTAAAAAATCTGTGTCAACACTTCATGAATGGGTCTAGTTATATTCTGTCCAACCTTGTTATATAATTCATTCCTTTTACACTCAACAAACTGTAATTTCGTCCTCCTTGATCTCTGGTGAATCATTTTTTTTTATTCGTCATTTAAAATAGATTGCAGCAGAAAAGCTTCTTTTTGCATAGTTCACCGTGATAAGTGTAACATTTGCTTCGTGCTCAGATTGTACTTGTTTGTGTTATTTGCGTCAGAACGTGAACATGTTTTTTTAAAATGACTTTTCCAGAGCAGTGGTGGTAATTTTCTTTCAGAGGCGGCATTACGTTTCATTCTGACTGAATGACAGCGTTGTAATGGCTTGTTTTCCATTAGTTGGCCCAGTCGGAGTGAGTCGGAAAAAAGTGTTGTGTGTGACAATCGCCGTTTGATGTTTGAGATGTGTACCAGTGAACTGACAGGTTATTATATCTGGTACGTGGATGGGAAACAGAGGGACATTCTGCACATTTAGATTTCGGTAGTTGTTGTGCTCTCATTTCATGATTGTACATACAAGGGAAGTTCTGCGCGTACATCGTGAATGCCTGCGCCTCTGTCATATATTCTGTGCCCAATTATTATATGCATTATTTCCAATGTTCTTACCGTAAAACCCTTTAAAACGTGGTTTCAGATCTCCAAGTGTTTTAATAAGAGTTAAGTTTAACTTGTTATTTTTTTCGTCCCAGGCATCTAAAGAATATCTGTTCTGTTTAGGCAACTCAAAGCATTTGGTGAAGGTGACAGAAAGATTGTGGTTTTGGTGAAAATGTTATTGCTTCCCTCTGACTTCTGTGCGTTTAAGTTATAAGAATGTCAAACTTCCCGGGTTAAAAATGATGTATATTTCCAATGAACGTAATCCATGTAGATTACGATTACATTGGTAAAGTTCTATGTAAACATATTTTGTTGAAGACAGGATTGCATATTTTGCGAGGTGGTGTTTGAATTTGACTTGGAGGGTGACAGTGGTTGTAAAAAATGTATCAGTCTGATACTGTGCTCGTGTTCTCGTACTCATAAAACTACTCTGATACAACCACACCCTTTAATACCAATACGGCAACGCCACGTTAACCTCTCGTCAGTTAAGCCTCATAAGCCGCCCAGCTGCAGCGATAACCCGATGCACACCCGTCCTGGAGACACAATGTTGAGTGCATTGTTGTACACACACATGCAGCCAGTTCAGTCTCCACCGCAGCAATTAGTTCAGCTGTGAGGTTGTCAGCTGTGTGTTTTCCTGGCTCACTATGTCAGGGTTTGCAAAACTGGCGTAACGTTAGCGTGTTAGACAAAGAAACCACGTACGATAAGCCCCTGTGCTGCTCACACAAGACGGTCAACAGGTCCGTTGCTCCGACCACGACTAATGGGAAACTCTCTCTCTCTCTCCCTCAGGTTTCTATGGGAGAGGCTGCACTGACGCTTGCCACCTGAATCCATGTGAAAACGAGGCGCAGTGCCACAGGAAGCCCAGCTCTTCCCACGGATACAGCTGTGACTGTGGAGACAACAACTACGGGCAGTACTGCCAACACAGGTACACACACAGTCGACTCAACATTTGAGCTTCAGTTTACCTGTGGGACGTCAACGGGGCCTAAAATCTCTTTATGCTGCCTGTAGAACCAGCTAAGCTCTGATCCAGTGTGTGTGTGATTGTGTGTGTGTGTGTGTGTGTGTGTGTCTTGGTAGCTTTAGTTCTGCCTTGTATTCCCACATCTCCAGCGTTGCCTGTAATCCACAGGGGAATGAGTGTAGACTTAACGTAATAACGCACACACACACACACACTAAGGTTACCCGTGTGTGTGTAACACTGTGTGAAGCGGGCGTGACCCTGACCTCACCCCATGCTCCCTTCCTTCCTGCCCGTGAAATCCACACATACTGACATACATTACGTTTATCTCATGATCTGTTCTGTGTGTGTGTGTGTGTGTGTGTGTGTGTGTGTCTTCTTTGATCTAGTTGGTGTGTGTTTTAACAGAGACACACATAGTCCTATTGTCAGCTGCTGATGAAATATATGTCTTTCCCCTGATGTCCCTCCCTCTCTCCCCCGCTGCTGTAATTTCTTTCTTCAAATAAGACACTAAATTTAGAAGTTTGGCTCATTAATAATCTTCCTACTAATTCACTTTTTTAAATAAAAGTACCAAAAAAGTTTGTTTTTCATCATTGTCATTTAGTTTTTTTAACTCCTGGTCAGACAAAATATGTGCTTTTAAGACACCGGTGAACTCAATAATATCTACCAGTAACAATAAAAAGCAATCATTAGCTGCAGCCCTGCCCAGGTGACTAAATGATGATGATAAATAGTCTTAACTGACAATTTGAACTAATTTCATCAGAGCACAGCCAGCGCAGCTTCCTGTTTAGACGCAGCCTCTCTGTTTCTGTGCCGCTCCTTCCTCAGATCCGATCAGACAGAGCATGTGGCTCTCTGGGTGTGTGTTTGCGTTGCCATTAGAGTGCTTTAAAAGCCAAGAATACACAGCAGGGAGAGAGACGCTTCATTTGGAAAAGTCGGGAGATCTCTGGAGAAATGCAGGCAATGCTAATATTTTATTAACACCGCTGATATCTGAATTACCTCTTCTAAACTCCCCGTAAGGAGCAATAAAGACACGCGCACGGGAATCTGCGCTGACTGTGAAAAGCGTTCGTCTCCTCGGTTGATCCATTTGACACTGAGAACAGACGCAGAGCACATTATAGTAAAGATGAGATGTGAGCAAAGAGAGTGGAAGAGCTGAGTGACGGTAAACCGGAGTCATAAAATCTGAGGTGTGTTTTAAGTTCAGCTGGTTTTAAGGTGAATTAATAGCTCAAGTTTACTTTTTGCTTGAACGTCATTCTTCATATCTTCGATAGTAACGGTTACTGTCTATGACTCAGCATATGCTAAGTGCATTTTCTTTTCACTCTTGTCTTGCTGGCCTCTCAAACTGCCTTGCTCTTATGATCTCTAGTGTCTGCCCGCATCTTTCACTATTAATATTTGATCAGTTTGATCCCTCTCTTCACTTCCTCCCTCTCTCTTTTTCTCACTCACAGTGTCTCTCTTTCATCTCTATGTTTCAAAATCATTAGTTAGTTTGTTCTTAGTTAGAAGTCAGAATGAAAGATGGTTCAAATTAAAAGTTTTTGACGTGCTCCATTACTGTCTTTTTCCATACTGATTCTCCCTGCTTGTGTTACTGATTGTACCTGTTTGTTTGTGTGTGTGTGTGTGTGTGTGTGTGAGTAGGATTGATCACCAGTGTCCCAGGGGTTGGTGGGGATCTCCGACCTGTGGACCGTGTCACTGTGACACCAATAAAGGCTTCGACCCGGACTGCAACAAGACCAGCGGACACTGTCACTGCAAGGTAACCAGGAGACACAAACACACACACACACACACACACACACACACACACATCGCAACTTTCAGCCGTTTGTGGATCGAATGCGGATTTTGCTAAAGTTGTAAAGTCTATAAAAATACATTTTGTAATTTCAGCTGTAGATCATCAGATGCAGATTTTTCACATTTGTAGTTATTTACTAGAGAGTTATTCGTCGTATTACAGAGCTGTTGGACAGTAGCTGGTCACATCTCTATTGAATGATTACAGACCTGCTGTTACGTTTTTTTTATTGTCTATATCCTGATCGCATTGAATACTGTTAGGATTAGAAGGACTTTGGTGGTGTAGCTCTACAGCTCACTTTGGCTTTGGTTTAAGCCAGACACACGTAATCATCTCACAGTCTGATGGTCTGACAGACTAAGCCAGACATTCAAACTACATCAACCATGATACCATCATCATCCCCACATATTGATATTTCTGCCTTGTATCAATGAGTGAGTGTGTTTATTGATATGATAGTGTATAGCCGGCATATTTAACCCTGTTTTATCTCGTCCTTAATCTGATCTTTTGACCCTAATCTTTAATCTCTTGTCCTTGAACAAAGTACTTAACCTCACGATGTCCTGTTCCCTTTGGCTCCTTGATCTTGAAAAATTAAGCTTGAAATAAAAGCTTTTTTTCTGTTTTTCATGCTTATAATACAAGCTATTATAATACAGGTCAAGGCTGACACACACACACACATCTGTATTAGGTTTTACAGTGTTTCTATGTTTTAGATCATAAAGCAACAGCAGATTACTTGTGAAACATAAAGCTGCTACCGGCTGAGATAATAATGTGTTCGGTAACTACAAAGTTTCCTTAAAGAACCCCTCCAGACATGTTTGAAGACATATACAAATACTCCTTAGAATAATAGTTTGGGCCTGATATGTTTGTCCCACAAAAATGTTCAATGAACTATTTTAATTGAAATTATATTGACCTTCTCCCTACAACATCAATCAATCAATGAGTCAATGAATATGTCAATATTTTTCTATTCAGAATTTGAACTTTTGGACCACTATTGGCCTACAAATTCCAAAATTGCTTTTAGGTGCACGCCTTAACTTTAAGGTAAACACTGAGAAACTTTTCCACCTCCAGCAAGTTTATCTGAAAACAAACACACATTCACACACATCATTCTGCACGGAGACGGTGAAACCTCAAAGTGAAGTTACAATAAGCGGAAAGAAAAAATGTAATCAAGGGGGAATAAAAGAAATAACAGTGGTGCTGCACCATCATCCTCTGGTAGCATCATCAGTCTGTCTCCAGAATGCGGTGTTGAAACTATATTCTCATGCAAGTTTAGCAAACTAAAAAATGTACTGCTTTCCTTCATCTCTTGTATTCATGCCTCTGTTTAGGCCGCATCCCCTCTTGTGTCATTGTATATATCTTGCCCTAATGCATGTGGTGATATAATCGCTGACACTATTCTTGGCACTGTGACATGTTGCATGCGTCTGACTGAGTTTCGTCTGTGTGCCTAATAAGGCCTAATGAGTGTGTGTGTGTGTGTGCGTTCAGGAGTTTCACTACCATCTGCGGGGCTCTGACACCTGCCTGCCATGTGACTGCTACCCGGTGGGTTCCTTCTCGCGGTCATGTGACCCAGAGACAGGCCAGTGCCAGTGCCGGCCCGGCGTGATTGGTCGCCAGTGCAACCTATGTGACAGCCCCTTCGCTGAGGTCACAAACTCAGGCTGTGATGGTGAGAATGCTTTTATTCTTTGTCTCAGACATTTTGGTTTCAGAATGACTGTAATTTACACAACAGAGGGCGACATCATTCAAAAAGAACCAAAATAGTATATATTTTTATATTTCCACCAACTACTTTATTTAAATGGATAAAAACATGTCGCTATCTCGCAGCGCCTTTGTGGGTCATTGAAAAAAGAACCTAATGATTGACAATATTTGAACAATAGTTTGCAAAGATGGATTGAATATTAACACTTTGTCAGTGTTGTTCTCCAACAATAGACCACATCATGTGTTACCTTCTTTAGTCGAATTGTCCCTTTGCCAGTGGTACAGAAAACTGTGTCGTGTGTAATTTAAGGACAATGTATAATTTTCAAGACGGCTTTCAAACCAGTAAATTATCCATAGATACAAACAGACACGAAAGGAAATAAAGATGCAATACTGAACTTCCACCATTATTAATCATAACTGTGTAATCATAGGATTTCTTTTGTTCTGTCTTTCAAAATTGGCATGTTTGTCGAACAAACCTGTCCAAGCATACAATAACAAAGAAACTCTTAATTATATTCATCTTCATCTTCCAGTTAATTCGATGTATCCTTTTTTTCTCTTCTGTGGAGCTTTGTCACTTTCTGTTTTCCGTTTTCCAATTATCTCCTTTCTGGTGTTTTATTCTCTCACTTTCCTTTTCATTCACTTCTCTGCGTGTGTCAAGTCAAAAGAAAAACATTTCCACATTATTAGTGACTTTTTGCTATGTTTTTAATTTAAAAAAAGTTCATCAAATGATAAGGATGATTTTAAATAAGGTTCTTCCTCTCTGCAGTCATTTATGATGGATGTCCAAAGACCATCACTCAGGGGATCTGGTGGCCTCGGACCAAGTTCAACCTTCCTGCAGCAGTGCCCTGTCCCAAAGGCTCCGTCGGTCCGTACACACTCAGACACCATTGGCATGATTCATTTATATATATACGCCACGTCCTTGAGAAACATCTTCCTGTTTCTCCTCCTCGCAGGTGCAGCCATCAGACACTGTGATGTGGAGAGAGGGTGGCTGGAGCCAGACCTTTACAACTGCACCTCACCTCCATTTGTGGAGCTCAATGCTGCTGTACGTAGAGTAATACCACTAATACCTTTAAATACATGTCTCCATGGGTCCCAAAAACCTACCTCGAAAAGTCTGTTGCGTCCGTTACCTTCTGTAAGGATGTTCTGTTTCCAGTTTCAATAATGAATTCAAAAAGGTTCGGTAGGACATAACACCCTAATTCCAACAAAGTACTTGCAAGTAAATAAGTCAATGCAGATATTTTATATGTGTAAGCAAGTTTGAATGAACTACAGATCCAATACAACACCTCTTACAGACACGCTGTCGTGTTGCTGTACATATTCAAATTGTAATATTCAATTCCAGTGATTCTAAAATACATGGTAAAAAGTTGATAGCTTAACCTTTTCATGTTTTATCGCTGTCTCCATCTTTAGCTTGATTCTCTGGAGCGCAATGAGACCGAACTGAACACCATCATGGAGAAGAAACTCGCCCACCAGCTCCGTGACGTCACAGAGGCAACCGCCCGACTCTACGGCAACGACTTGCAGATCGCTGAGCGGCTGCTGTCCCGCCTCCTGACCTTTGAGAACCAACAGAGCGGCTTCGGACTCACCGCTACTCAGGATGCACATTTCAACGAGGTAGAGAGAAGAACACGTGACTCGATTATCCTTTTCACTCATTTCACACAGACTCTGTGTGTGCTTTGCTCTGACGTTTGTTTAATACGTTTCTGTAGAAGTGTTAGAGCAGCGAGTAGTCGGGGCAGATGCACAGCCAGAGATTATTGGGGAAATGATTTTACACAACAAACACTACTAAGAGTGTGAGAAAGATGTCAGAAATTGTAAAATTTGTACTTAAATTGATGTTTTAATCATTAAAAACACTCACATTTAAACCACACATATTAGTAAGAGGTCATGTATCTGCAAGTTGTGAGAGGTTGTTTGAAAGACGGACAAGATAGTGAAGTGTGAAGCCAATAATCAGTTTGTGTATCTAAACACTGCCACTGTACCGGACTCCATCTGCTTTTTTTAACCAAGAGACGTGTAGCCAACAAGCTGATCAACATTTTGGAATAGTACTTCATGGAGATGATCTCCAAATGAATCACAAATGATTTGTTAAATATGACATTTAACTTAATTTAAGTACTAAACCAGATGTCCACTCTACAGTTACTGCCACCAGTAGCCACAAATGTGCAGAATAACAGCTGCTGTTGTTTAAAGCAGTAGATATAGTGACGGATATAGTGAACCTTTATGGGGGTGCAGACCCGGTGACGAGATAGTACGACGAGATTGTCTTTTCTCTGAAATGGGAGGTAATGTTGCTATGGCGATGCGGTGACAGTAGCTCGTGAAACACTGCAACGTGTCATCTCCCCGTATTGACTGAGTCTCGTTTCACCTGATACGAGTGCTTCAGCTGAAGATGCAGGAGCTGAGACACAATCATTTTAGCTTGCTGGCGTTTTGACATAAAGGCGCTAACAGACGTCTCCATATCACTTAGATATGAATATTTAGCTTACACATGTCAGCCAACACACAATTTGGCTGACAATAAATCAGTCGTCCAATACATCATAAAGGAAAACCCCTCTCTTAGCTGTTAAACTACTTTTTTTTCAATTTACTGGCTCATGTGTCAGTAATTGACAAATTGCATGTCACTATGGAAACAGTTATGCTGACGATAGTGTATTTATTTTCATCCATGAAGAGAATTTTAATATCCTATCTTGGTCAGTGAAAAGAAGCATCCGCATGCACACAAATCTGTGCAAAAAATCTCTCGGCTTTTGGTCAGAGACCTTCTTCAAGTCAAGAACAGGAAGCAAGTGAATGCAGCAGCAGCACAAAAGGTTAAAGAAACATCACTCGACTAGCCTTCAGGCAGAGCACTTGCATCAATTGAACTTGTGTGGCTACACATTAGGGGGTATTGTAGGCTTGGGTATGAAGGACTACAAGTTAAAGACACAGTGTATGAAGCAGCGGTCGACGGTGGACCTTTTAGATATTTCTTAATTTTCTTGTTAATCACTGTTAAACACTGAAGTTTAATTATGACACCACATCAAAATCTAACTCCCAATGGCTGCGAAAGACGTCATTTGGCGTGAGGATGAGACGGCACCTCAACATTTCCAAAATACTTATTGCCAGTCTGCCATTGGTTAAGGTGCCACACATGCCTAAGGTTGCCTACCCCTGGTCGGTAGAGACCGTCAAGAAAAACTAAGCACGGGGAACATGAGAAATTCACAATATATGCAAGATAGATTATGCAACAATAGAGATAAATTCCAAGTAAATATCAGCCATCATCAAACATAGAACATATATAATCTATTATAGTTTATTCACAGCAAAACACACATGTTTTGCAGTGTTCTCTAATATCAGATCTTGGTTAAATTGAATTAGTCCCACTTTTGTTCCTGTCATTCAAGCACACATTGATACACGTTGCTACAATACACAGCTTTGTATTGTTTACTAGCAGTACCAGTAGTAGTACTAACAGTAGTAGTAGTAGTAACAGTAGTAGTAGTAGCTAGGGCTGTGTATTAGCATTAATCTGGCGATACGATACGGTACAGGGGTTACGATTTAATTTATTGTGATATATTGCGATACTGAAAGTAAGGCGATAACTTGCAAGTTTTTAAATCTAATTTCAGGAAAAATGTCATCGTATAAAGAATTCACCACCACATGCATTTAAACTTAAGTAGCTGGATTTGTATGTATCACATTATAGCACTACTTTTTGTCCAATGTGAGCCACCGTCTGCCATGAATCTTTGCATGTAAACTATTAATTAAATAATGAATGCAGTGTTTTTAAAAAATCAATACCCTATCACAAAACATACCATCGTGATACTCAAGTGTGTGGATATCTTCTTACACCTCTAGCAGCGGTAGTATTGGAAGCAGTTAGCAACAGTGATGAGCTCCAGCTCGTTTATGCAGCCGGGAGGCGATTCATTGAGAAAGGGGCCACGGTGGGCAGTTAGAAAGCAGTCTTTTGTCTCTCACATTTTTGCTACAGTTGACCCAGGGAAGCATTTCATAATTTATGATAGCAGGGAGAATGTAGCCACCTGATGACAAACTGTAGCAGTAGTAGCCCCACCCTGCGGTGCTGAAATCATTCATGCTGCCATTACAACTAAGAACAGTTGCTATAGAAACTGAGTGAGTGTGATAGTAGCATAGTGAGAATCAAACAATGTCTCTGTCTTTTTGTAATTATATCCAAACATATTTGAAGATTCTATTACTACATACTCCATTTGTTTTCTTTCCAAAAACCCAAAGAATGAAAGGTATTGTTTTGCATTGATAGGGCCAGTGACCTTCACTGTGTGTCTCTATGAGGAGTAAGAACCTTTATCTGGTTCAATGCACACTTGTTGCACACGCTGAATTCCCACGTACACACTTTTGGCACCAGTTGTGACACTTGTGAACAAGAGCGGAAGGAATGCCGTCCTGTACCAGTGTTTCTTTACTCGTCTTACAGCACCTGTCAGGGGCCCGACTCGTTAATCATAACATCAAATGAGAAGAAGTAGTCCCGCAGGATTAGAGTCAGTGTGCTGCTGAATGAACAACCCATGTTGAATTGGTTTATGTCTTATAAGCCGTTCATTTTGTTGTCACAGTTGGAGCCTCATGCATTATACAGTACATTGCTTCATGTGATCAATGCATCATCTTTGGCTAAAAAAAAGGACAGTTGCTATAGCAACACAGCGGTAGCATTAATGGCATCCTATAGTGAGTGAAAGTAAAAACCTTTTTCCTTTCATGTCACGACATTTCACTTTCCCACTTCACTCCGACAGTAAATCAGAGATATGGCCACTAGTGTTTATGTTGGCAACATAACGCAGATATATGTTGTCACTATAGTGCAGTGTTGATCATTTTACATTCCAGTCATTTAGCAGACGCTTTTATCCAAAGCGACTTACAACACAGGTATTCAAGAGAACTGCTCGTCACCAGAAGTCATAAGTGCATCTCCTTTTTTAAACAAGCATCTAAGAGCATGACCCAGAGCAGTTTCCTGAACTCCCTACTTGTCATCATGTCGATTTAATGAGGCAGCTCTGGTTTACCACCACCACTGAAGTGGAGCTGCAAGCAGCCCATTTTTTAATCACCAAAAAAAATAAAAATACAATTGATGTGGAAACACTTGACACCTCACTTTAAACAGCAGCTATTAGGCCTGACGAACAGGTAGTGTTCAAGTAGTTACTATAGTAACAGGGCCAGTGGCTGCAGGAGAAAACAAAGGGAGGCAGAGAGGGAACAAGAGTTTTCACTTCAGGAATGAAGCGGTGAGTGGAGGTTCAAAGCTGTGATCAAATCCAATCCGGAGACTGCTGCACCTCCAGAGAGGGCTCACGTCTCATCATGTACACAGCAAAAAATGTGTTTTAAAATAAGGGAGATGTGACATGTTCTATGCTCATTAAAACATCTGACATCCATTATGGCACCAATGAACGTCACAATGTTCCCAACAGGGCGGTGATGTAATTGTTCCTCATAGTGAGATCTCTGCAGCAGAAATGACGGTTGAGAAGAGAAGAGAATTCATTTTGAAAGAGCATTTTGAATAGCTAATGTGAAAAAAGAATATTCAAAGTAGTGCGGAGATGAGAACGTGTTGCACGTCTTATGTTTGTTGAACTGATCGGGCTGGCGTTATGTTCCAGCCTGTCATCCATGCTGCCTCTCCTTCAGCCTTTGTGTGCCTCCTTCTCTCCCTGTAATCCTGTCATCTGCTGCCTCTTTAAAACTCTTCGGCCTCTCTGTCCTTATGTTAGCCTCCATTGTTTTTTCAACAGATAAATACAGAGCATATGAGCTCTTGCAGTGTACAGCCTGATGTGGTCGTGGAGGTTAAGATCCACCATCACATTTTTCCTCTATTGTCTTGTTTTTAATATTATTAATGTGTTTCAGTTCCGGATTTTCTCTAAATAAGACCATATGATGAGAGGAAGCTCGGGTTTGTTCAAAAAAACATTTGTTCATACCGGTGTTTTTGACCTTCTGTAACCTGAAACAAATCAGCACAACAGTTGGATTAGATCTTTAAGCATCTGTCTGTTGTGATCATCCATTTTGTCTCTCTGTTGTTCTCTTTTACGGTTTTCTACTTGACACTTACTCTTCCGCAATCCCTGTTTCCGACTTCTCTCTCCTCTACAATTCACCACGTTCTTCCTATGCTCCACTGTATAATGTGTTCCTTGTTTGTCTGAAGGTTTTCTTGTGTATTGTGGGACTGCAGTGCTTTATTGGGTCCGGTGTAGTCAGACTGCAAGAATCATATTAAGCACTTTTCCTCTCTCCTTCTCTCTCTCTCTCTCTCGATCTCTCTCTCTCTCTCTCTCTCTCTCGATCTCTGATATGACTCTTTGTTCAAAACATTTTGCAAGGCCGTGTAGTCTAGACTATAGGTTTCCATCCAGAGCCGCAATAAATTAGATGAAAAGCAAGGAAAACACAACTATAATTGAAGTCTAGACTTGTTTGGATGCTATTTTTAAGTTCTGTTTGCAATGTTCTCGTGGTCCTGGTCACAGCAGCCTGACTATGAGGCTTACATCGGACGTCTTGTCTCAGACTCAAGTTCGTGCCAAATGCTTGTCTTGGTCTCCGGACAGCATGAAACGTTGCCAACACGAGCTGACATGAAAGAATTTGCCCAACTGAAACAAATACCTGAAGACCTCACTCTATTTTTTCTTGTAGATGGGTTAGATGGCCAAAAAGACATGTTTTGTTTCTAGTTCTGCTTTACTGGCGGATTACAGCCGGTAGCTGGAGCCTATAGCTTTAAATTCTGACAAAACTACGCTGTAACCCAATATTGGCCTGATATCTTTTTTTGCAAAATTTCAAAAGTTTCACTTTTGACAAAATTCCCTTGACAATTGAATGGAAACACAGCTACTGTGTACATCCTCAGTCTTTGGATAGTTTGAGCTGTTGTCTGCACAGTAAACATATATTTCTCTTTCCCTTTCATGATCCAGGATATTGACACATTTGTTACTTTTTTCCATCTTGTATCTTATTGTTTTCTATTTCATCTCAAATACACAAGCCCATCTGTTCACCTGCTTCTCAGAAATGATGCAAAACAGCAGTCTTGTTTGTTTCCTTTTTTTTAAATTGATTGTTCATCTTTCTGCTGCTTGCAGAACATTGTGCGGGGCTGCAGTGTGCTGTTGGGTCCCGGTACCTCTGGGCTCTGGCGGGCTCTCGCTCAGAGTCAGAACCACATCCCGGGCGGCGGTCCGGCCGAGCTGACGGAGCTGCTGGAGCAGTACGCCCAGATTCTGGCCCAGAACATGAAGCTCACCTACCTCAACCCTGTGGCGCTGGTTGCTCCAAACATAAGTGAGTTCAGAAAGATTGCACACACACAGAGACACACACACACACACACTCAGGCATAATACAAAAGCTTATCCCTACTCAGACCCAATATAAGAGACTAAGACAGTAATAAAATCGTAATCTTTACGGATGATTTGCAGAGGCTGTGAAATCAGCTAGAATGACTCAGTGTAAAGCGAGAGATGAACAGCGCGAATGCAAATGATGATGGCACGGCCAGAGCGCTGGCAGCAAGACAGAGAGATGAATTTCACACTCCCACACACACACACACACACACACACACACACACACACACACACACACACACACACACACACACACACACACCAGTTAAACCTTTCAGCACACACACACACAAACCCCGAAGCACTGTAGCACTTTCCGGCATACATAATTTAGATTTACAGATGCCAAACACACACACATCACACACATATAGTGTAGCAGACATTAACACACAGAAACACACACATTCTCTGTCTCTCTTACAGTACATGCCCTATACATCTGCAGGTTTGGCCACGTGCCCTGTGTCATTTTAGTTTCTGGCATTCCTGTCACTTGTGCGTTTTTGCTCTTTTCCACATTTTTCTGTCACTTTAGCAGTGTTGAAAATACTGTTAAAAAAATACTGTGCCACATGCAACAACAAGGTGTTGAAATAGCAACAACAGCAGCAGCTCTGACAGGGATGAAGCCAGACAATGAATTCCACACTCAGTTAATGCTCTTAGCTACACACACAGATTGGATTCCTAGAAAACACCATCCAACCAAAACTCACCAAACTCATCAAAGTTACCAACTAGTGAATCTTGCCTCACCAGCTGTTTGGTAGCACCATTAATCCCAGACCTGCCGAAAATATATAAAATAGGCTTACCTTCCTTGGCCAGTATGAATTATTTCTATTCTATGTGACTCTCATCTCTCTCTTACTTAACTGTTTATGTGTTGCCTTTGGATTATATCCAAAACGCTGTTAGATCATCTAAAACTGACAGCATGATGCTCATCCCCAGACGGGGAGCATAGAATTAGCGTCAGTGAAAGCAGAAGGAATAAGAAATGCAGCCAACGTTCACACTCCTACACACACAAACACAGACAGTTGATGCTCTCAGCTAAAAGGGATGGAATGAATAACGTTTATAAAGATATGGATGGACCTGACACACACCCATCTGTTAGCTTCCAATATACTTTTTTTTTCTCGTTTTTTTTTATCATTAAAATGCCAAATCTTCAATTTTATTTCACCAATAAACCATTTGTTTCGCCATCAAAATTGTCATTACAGACTTTTAAAATCAGAAAAACAGTCAGTCAGACAGTCTATCTCCACACACAAATACACACACACACACACACACACGCACGCAGACACACGCAGACATAACACACGTCTGTTTTATTGAGTGATGTCTCTCCTCTCTCGGTATTGAGTGCTGTTCCACTTATGTTTGGTTGGTCAAGTGTTCACTCATTATTGAACACTCCACATTGACTATGTACTTCCTGTTCGCCACCTCATTTCCCATAATATAACAGTTCCTCTGGTCCTGTGTGTGTGTGTGTGTGTGTGTGTTTATGGAGTCTGTATTGGGTTTACATAGTCCTAAATCCACAGAGATTCAATTGGTTTATTGACACAGGTGGTTCAGGTTTCCCATTGTATTGTTTTTAAGAAGGGAAATTAGAATCAGAATCAGCTTTATTGACCATGTATGCATACAAGGAATTTGACTCCGGTTTTTACGTTGCTCTCAACGTACATACACAGAATATACAAAACCCCAAAAATAAAAAATAACAAAGTAGAACAGAGGTAAGCAATTAGTTTTATTTTTTAATTAACAAGAGCATAATTACCCTTCACCTAATTTGAGTAAAATTGGCAACGTTTGACATTACATTCATGATTTCCAGCTGTCAGAAAAGCTGAAAAGACCCTTTCTTGCTAGTGTAGCTTTGGACCAATTTAAACATGGTGTGTACTGAATGGTTTTTTTATCAACTGTTGATTAAGGAGGTTTCAAATGTGCCGTTCGAGCTGCAACCCTGAGCAACAATACATTAGTAACACTTTGATTTTGAGACATACAGCTCAGCATAAAGCAGGATAAAGGATGCTGTTCTTCCAGTGGAAATATGACCTCCCTTTCACAGTTCTTCTGGTGGGAGTAGTGAAAGCGTGATGTAAAAATCCCTTTCAACTTGCTGACCCTGTATTTAGTAAAGAAACTAAATGCGAGTAATAACTCAGCAGCAGTGACTGATTCTTTGTAAGAGTCTGCACTTTATTCAATAAACAGCATATTCCGCAGGCATTTAATAAGGGAAGTATTGATTTAAGGTTAACACCCGCCACCTATATTGTGTCCAATGATGTGTGTTCATGTGCGTTTACTGCTCCTGTTTGTTTTGTCAGTCATGAACCTCGACCGCGTGGAGAACCAAACCCATGTGCGGCGGCGTTTCCCACGTTACCACACCACCCTGTTTCGCGGCCAGGCTTTGTGGGACCCCAACACCCATGTGATACTTCCCCCTGCTGCCCTGGTGCCACAACGACAGCAACAACAACACAACTGGAAAGAGAAGGAGCGGACAGAGAAAGAGCGTAAGAACAGACGTAGAATGAAATGCTTGATAGTGTAAGCGGGCCGAAACTAAGAGAATATCCTGACACAGACTTCTCCGTTTCAGCCTTGGCCCCTCAGAACGCTGCTGTGGCCCCTGTCAGTATCTCAGCCAATCAGACGGGAGAATACACTGCAGCCCGGCGCACTGTTTCAATGCCAGAGCAGCCCATCACCATCGTTATCTTGCTGATCTATCGCAGTCTGGGCGGCGCCCTCCCTCCCAAGTACCACACAGACCGACGAGGAGTGAGGTGGGAATCAATCACACTCAGAACAATAAAGACTACAGCAGAAAGGAAGGAAACATGCTGGATATTGTCTCCTTTGTTCAGCAGCAAACAGTGAACCAGAATTGCTTTTATATAACAGGAGCATCACATCATTAGAAACACATTCTGCACTGTATATCTTTATCATTAAATGTAAACAGCAACTTGCCAGAATTTCATGAAAAATAATGGGAAAAGGCCAAGGTGACATCTCCAAATTGCTCATTTTTTTCTGACCATCCCCCAAAGACATTTTATTTACAATTTGACGAAAAAGCAGCAAATCCTCACATTTGAGAAGCTGGAATTAGAAATGGCATTTTTGCTCGATGAATTCCCTAATAAAACAATTAATGGACCTTTTTCAGCAGCAGTTTTTTTTTCTTGTCATAATTAGGAAAAGCACAGGTGAAATTGATAACAATAACGTTGGCTCAGTCCCATTAAGTGTCCCAGTATGCTACTCCAGTGAGCCACCCGTCTGAATGCACCTGTTAGTAATGTTATTGAACGCACCGGTGCTTTTCCTACTACGACATGTCAAAATATCTGCCGGAAAAAAAAGGTCTATTCATGATCAAAATTGTGGCCTATGAAGTCAGTGGATTAATAGCTGATTGACTATTAGCTTCAGCGTTAGTTCCAATATCACCTTCCTTACATCTGTTTCTTTTTTTCTCATGGTAGCTCTCTTTCTCTCTCAACTCTCCTCCCATCCCTCTCTCCCGCTCTGCTCTTCCTCACCTCACCTCCGGCCTTGATTACAAATTAACAAACTGTCCAATGTTCAGTAAATGTCAATGAACAGTCATTTAACTCTTGTCTAGCACACCGTGCTCACCTTTGTCTTTGCCTTTTGTACTGTCCTAACCAGGACATCAAACTCTGCTTTCTGTCTTATTTAGTAGAAGCACGGTAACTCTGCGCTCTCTCTCTCCCTCAGGCTGCCCAGACACCCGGTAATGAACTCCCCAGTAGTCAGTATCTCTGTCTACAACAACCAGACGTTTGTGGGTGGGCACTTGGACCAGCCCATCCTGCTTGAGTTCAAGCTCCTGGAGACAGCCAATCGCAGCAAGCCACTGTGTGTGCAGTGGAACCACAGCAATCAGTGAGTACAGATTACACTTACACTGGTTCATATATTCCCCACACACACACACACACACACACACACAAATCAATCAGGGCAGTAGGGCTGGTTATTGATATTAGCTTGTGGTATCATATGATGCTTCACATTGTATTGTCGCTGTTAAAACAAATGCAATACAATGACTTTACACTATACATATATACATAATATTGTATGATATATTATGATATATGGCTATATGTATCATTTTAATGCATTATGGAGACATTTCCGTGTGGTGCCATGTTTTGAAATTCTGTAGCTTTATAAT
The DNA here is from genome assembly GCA_032191485.1 of Leptoclinus maculatus. NCBI lineage: Eukaryota > Metazoa > Chordata > Actinopteri > Perciformes > Stichaeidae > Leptoclinus > Leptoclinus maculatus. The sequence continues at coordinate 2,065,147 of JAVDOI010000012.1, forward strand.
GTGGAAAATATGTCTGTCAAAATAGTATCTTAATTGGAGAAGTTGGGGTTTTGCTATGTATGAAATATGAAATATATGCAATGTCTGCCTTTAGACTTTCTTGCGCCGGACTTATGGCAGCCACCTGTATTATACACTTTTGTTTTTGCAGACCTGTCATAGTAGGAAAAGCAGCGGTGTAACCAATAACAATAAAGATGATTCATAAAGTGATTACATAAAGTTTCCAAGTAAGCCGTGTCAGACAGCCAGCATGCACAATATCAGGGCCCTGGAACTGGCTCAACTATATGGAATGCAGTCATTGATGTAATTAATTACACCGGTGTGTGTAGTGCTGTGAAGTGGACCTCAAAACATGAAGTGAATGGTAGTTAAGTGACACAGTCTGCTGTCAAACAAAACCTGTACATGTTTTAATTCACAGAGGGGGGTACCACTGTTCATATGAGGACCCGCAACCTGAATCACTAAATTCAAACTGCAATGTAGTGTGTTCCCTTTTTAGTGCCACATACACACAGCAACACACAAGGTGTATGCTCACTGACAGCAGAGAGCATGAAGTCCTTGCCTCACACACAAGAGTCCATGTCTTTGTGTCTGCACATCTGTTAAAATTGACCTTTTACTATCAACCGTCTTGTCTCTCTCTCTCTCTCTGCAGGTATGAGATAGGAGGCTGCTGGACAGTCAGGGACTGCATGGTGGTGTACAGGAACACCTCCCATGTCCGCTGTCAGTGCCAGAGACTGGGCACCTTCGGGGTGCTGATGGACAGTTCACACAGAGAGGTTAGTGATCTGTCAGTGGAGAACTACTCACAACACGCCACACATGTTTATTCCATTCATAAGCCTCCGTATCATAATGAAGCATGTAGTGGATTAATTGTGCATTCACTATCGGTGATCATGCTGCGTAAACACGCACCCATCTGGCTTTGCCGGCGTGTCTGTTCTCGTTCTTTTCTTCATTTGAACATCTCAGCTGGTAATTGCTTGTAATGTAGTCGGTGTAAAAGTTTGAAATCCCGGAGAATTAATCCTGCCTGACATTCTGAAGGCTAAAAGGAAGTCTTGTTACAGCTGTAGAAGATTTTCACAGTTTAATGCAAACCCCCCCCTGCCAGTCACTTCCCAGCATACTAAGTAATGATGTATCAGATCTTTGACGTTTGAGATTGGATAACTAGTGCAATCAGAAACCTCATGCCTTGCGATGAATTTAAAGTTGTACATTTCCACCAAATATGTATAGTTCACATTGAATAATGCACTAATCCAGAGCAATGAGATTAAGGGCGACTCGTGATGTGCTCAATTTGCCCAAATACAATTCTGAAGGTGTTTCTTATGTTCACTGGCAAAGGTAGAGATCCTAATCAATGTCATGCTGATGATACTCTGATTTCTCCCGACAGATAGATTGGTCTGCTAGTTTGCTTCGTCTGTTGTTGGATTCGTCTGCTTACTTTCATTTTCTCTTTCAAAATGCCTTGAGACTGGCTCATAATACATACATAAATTACTTTCAACAGTTTGAATACGGAGATACTTTGCCTCTTTCAATCCTTTGAAAACCTTTAATATTCAGCATCACAAAGCAGCCAGCATTCTGGGCAGTTAAACAATGTTACATGTCATACTTCATCTTAATTGATTGATTTTTTTATGAATCTGAAACAAGTGGCTGCCTGGTGCAGATTCTTCATCTTAATTACTTGCTTTACAAATAATTATAAATATCATATGTCATAAACACTCAAGTGAAGCCAGACAGATGAAGGCATTTACCCAGACTGAGGTAGCAGCATTTCATCTCTTTGTCTTATTTCACCTTGTGGTTTTTTATATTTTTTCTCTATTGTATCTCCATTACTACTCCCCTTCTTCCCCCTGCCCTTCCTTTCCATGTACTCCCACCAAAATGATCTCAGTTTGATAATACCGTCTCTCCCTTCTTCACGTCTCTGTATGAGCAGCAGTTGGAGGGGGATCTGGAGTCGCTGGCCCTGGTCACGTATTCCTCTCTGATCGTCTCCATGCTGGCCCTCCTCCTCACAGTCCTGGTGCTCTCCTGTCTCCGAGGCCTCAAGTCCAACATCAGGAGCATCCATTCAAACACGGCGGCAGCCATGTTTTTGTCGGAGCTGGTGTTTCTGCTCGGGGTCAATCAGACGGAGCAACAGGTAGATACCGGTGGCTTGTTTTTCTGTCGCCTTGTTTGTCTTTCTTGCCTTCCTCTTTTTCATCACTGTCCCTCCACTTCCAGTTTGCTTTTGGCCTAATTATTGTCTCATTTTTAGCCACGCATTGCAGATTTGAAGGTGTACTTAATGCTGGGCGATATGGAGAAAATCAAATATCACTATATTTTTGACCAAATACCTCAAAAAACGATGTAGTGACATCATTGTAGGGTTGACTATTGGTGCTTTCACAAAGTATTGACACAGTGAGATTTTTGATAAATGGCTAAGCGGATGAAGGTAAATAACAGGACAGCTAGAGCTTAACTGTAATGCAACCTTTAAAACCAGGAAGAGACTACACTTGTTCCATATTACGATATCCTATCCTAGCAGTACTCACCTTTAAACCGCTGCCTTCTTTCTTTATACTGTGGAACACAATATATCCTCCTTTAGCTCTAAAAGATACATCAAGACATCTCTGTCTTTTGACCTTTCTTCTGCTATTCATCCTCTGTGTTGCTCCATCCTGCTCACTTTGTTCCTCTCTACATCATATGTGTTTTTTTTGCTGCTTACTTACTGTAAGTCCTCTTACTATTATGCTCAATACTTTTCTCTTCTTGTCTTCCTCTCTCCTGACTCTCCTTCTTCTTTTTCGTTACATCACAAATGTGTGTGTACGTAAAGAGCAGTGAGTCTTGTACAGAGGGCACTGCAAGTATGTGCTCACTCAGCATGAAATCTAATTAATTAAGCTGTATGCCCCCCCCCCCCCCCACACAGTCGACTGTACGGCTCTTAACAGTGAGACTGGTTACTTCTAGCTGAACAATATGTTCTCTTATTCATGTGCATCATGCTTGGGAGAGCATGTTGGTGCTCGCAGCGAGTGTTTGTGTGCACACTTGGTTTTACATGCTTGTGCACAATTTAATCTTTCTTTTAGTGTGTAACTTGTAGTGTGTGTGTGTGTGTGTGTGTGTGTGGGAGTGTGAAATCCATCATCTGGTTGTATTCCTGCCAAGGCGGCTGCTATTTCTATGTCGTCTCTGGCTGTGTCGTTAGGAATTTGTACTGAGCTTCTTTTAACCTCATCCGGGTGGTACGAGTTGGCTTTCCTTAACTTTAAGATGTAGAGCGCTCAGCTGTGTTTACATTTACATTTTAGGTGTTTAACAGCCCACATCCAAAGTCATTTAAGACTGCAACAGCTTAATGATGTCATAGTTTTATTTCTTTGGTAGTGAAAAAGGTATTTTGATTTGCATATCTATATATAATTTGTCATCGTGTCGCCAACATGACCCTTTTGGTGAACGTTATGAATATCAGGTGTCTGTCCTGTTGGCGGGCTGCAGTCACACATCGCAGGAAACCAGAGTTGATCAAAAAAACTCACAAGAAGCTCGGCCATTAAACCAGCATTTTGTTAATCCCAAATATTTTTGACAGAGAGGGAGAGTCGAAGCAGATCTGATTCCAGTCCTTCCACGTTAAGCCAAGACTGGATTGACAGCCTGAGCCTTTTGAGCTGTAATCTTTCATTGTCTGGTGTTTAAGAACACACAAAATAAATCACACCAGACCGTTTATGTTCTCACTTCTTTTCTAACTCACAAACCCGTACGTTCTCTAGTTGTTACCTGTGGTTGGTTTATAGGGCGGGGCCAACTCCTCTACCCCGATATAGCTCATTACATATCTCAATAACGATATATACTACGATGAAGTATGTTTTCTGGTAATTCAATTTAAAAAAACGTCTGTATGACATAAGCACATGGTAAAGGCACGTGGTGCTGGTTAACAGATAGCTTGCATTCGGAAATGCCTGTAGTGGGGACCGGCGTGGGCTTAACTTTGCAATTGTGCCCTCTCCGTGTTCGCAAAACAGCTGTTTGCTCCAGCTTCACTCCCACATGCATGGATCCGAATGTAAAGCACCGTCTAACCGACATAAATATTGCCGTAACGCTGTTTTCTCTGCTGTTGTTTCGACATTGCGATAGTCAGATACAATATAGAAAAACATAAACAATAGACATTTTATAGATAGACATCATATCGCCGAGTCTTTACTTCTGACAAACTGCACCACAGTTCTCTTAGAAGACGATGACGTGCACTTTCAGATGTGTAGGTGCTGTAATTCAGAGCCACTCTAGTTTGAATGGCATCTTCCTCTTCTGGTTAAACAAAAAAAAAACAGATCGAAACCCCCGGAGTTCAAATACACCACTTTAGACAAGCTTGAAATGCAGCCTGAGGGTAATTTCTCAGAGATTATTCATCGAGAAGTTCAGCATTTCTTCCAAAACAAACAGCAGCACTTCACTGACAGAAGGGATTTGGAAGTTGATCTCCTGCCCTGAGACAAAACGTGCTCAAATTCATTCCTGATAATATGCAATCTAAACCATGGCATTGCACGGACTTCAGATATGTATGTTGATTTGACATCCTCTCAGGATTCGTGCAGCATCATCTATGGCAATAAAGACATTTTCCATGTCCATCAATACTGTTTCAAAAGACGAAAATAAATAATTCAACCACGGACCAAGCTCTCTCCAGAATATATGGTATAATTCATAATATGTATTGCTTACAGACATTTTTTGTCGCAGGTCATTTGATGAAAGCTTGAAATATAAGATTTAGAATTTTTTCAGAGCTTCTTAAAACCATAAAACCAGTTAAATTATCTGTATTTATTGCTGTTTTTATTATTGTAAACATATGTGTTACATGAAGGCTTTCAGTCTTCTACACACATAACTGCTATGACAACCACATTACCTGCGAGCGTACTTTCCTCCACCGACGGTGCTCTTTAATACACATAATCATAGTTAACGCACTCTTGGGTATTATTCAGCGTCATAAAGACGTTAATCTACATTCATATCATTCATTTTTTAGCTTTTCCTGGAGACTGACTGTAACATGCTGCCATAAACTCTGTTCATTAGTCGCATTGGTAATTATCATCAATAATCATGAAAGTCTGTCACTTCATCGCTGACACCTGCTGTGTTTTATCAAAGATGTGTTGCTTGCTTGCCAAGACGTCTGCTCTGCACCTGTCACAAAATCAATACAAAGGTTGATATTTTTTGTATTGCTCACCATAATTTTTTCCTTACCTCTCCTTCCCTTCTTCTTTGTTTCATCCCTGCTTCTCCTCTCTTCTTTCTCCTTCTGCTGTCTCCATCTTCCCCCTTGCTTCCCTTGCTTTAATTGATCTCTTTCTCTGCCCCTCCACAGTTCCTGTGTACGGTCGTGGCCATTCTCCTGCATTACTTCTTCATGTCCACTTTTGCCTGGATGTTCGTGGAAGGCCTTCATATCTACCGCATGCAGACCGAGCAACGCAACATCAACTACGGCGCCATGAGGTTCTACTACGCCATCGGCTGGGGCGTGCCCGCCATTATCACAGGTAAGACACACGTAGGATCTCTGTGATATTTGTCGGAAGCGTGTCTATGCATCCACGTCCTCGGGATTCACGGCAACACACTGTCATGCATGTGCACAGACACACACACACACACACACACATTCCGATGAGTCTGACTGTGTAGATAAGGTTTCTGTGACATTTTATTATAGAGATAGTAGAGCACAGACACACACACGCAAGCAATTTATTCCAAGTCATTTCTGTCTCCCCTCTTTTTCTACAAACACACACATTTGCAGTTTCCACCTGGATACATGCTGTCAACTCCCCTCTATCTGTTGCTCGTTCTGTCACACACACCCCGACCGCTGTCTCACCTTGCCTCAAGAATGGATCTGTCTCCCGCCATACACACAAATACACACACACACACACGCTGGCTGCATGTCTTTATCCTCCGGCTCAGAGGTGCGTCTAATCCGTCTGTCCGTCTTTATTTAAACCCTTCCTGTCTCTCTTACTTTTGAAATTCAATTTAAAAAATCTTTATGCTCATGACTGTCAAAATCTTGACAGTTGTCCAAACAAGGAATTAAGACTTCACAGTTCACGTCACCACTCTCTCACAGCGACCCAGTATAGCAACATCACAGAGGTGTGGTCATGTGGGGAAGAAATAACGGATGAATAAAAGAATAACTTGTCATCATTAAAACTGATACTTGTGTGTGTGGTTGTACGTACGTTCAGGGATGTTCTCGCACACATAATCCAAAAGTTATGTGGATTTTGTCTTTTCGGTTTCGTCTTAAGCACGAGTCTCCTTCAAAATACACAACTTGAGAGAATCAGGTGGAAATTAGTGTAAAATAATCACACAGTAGTTAGCTAATATTATTTATGTTTGCTAGTATTAATGTTGGATAGTAATTTATCAGAATTATAATTTAATATTCTGGAAACGTTAAATGTCTGAAGGCACCATAATGCATTTGCAGCCACAGTTTCCAACACGCTGATTTTCTTTAACATGATGTTTTGTGGCCTGAAATTATTATTTAGTAAATAACTACTGATTCAAATAGGTGTGTTACGTCAAAGCCAGTCAGATAATCTCATCACATCCTGTACTGCCTCTCTCTCTTCCTGTCTCATCTGACTGTCTGTGTCTTCGCTGCAGGCCTGGCAGTGGGCCTGGACCCAGAGGGATACGGGAACCCAGACTTTTGTTGGATCTCCATCTATGACAAACTCATATGGAGCTTTGCTGGTCCTATAGCCATCGTCATACTGGTAACTGTCCCCTGTCTGTCTGATATACAGTAGTGAATGCTAATGTACGCACACAAACTTATGGTGTAAACAGTGAACTGATGATGAGCGTTTATCAATTGTGTTGTTTAGAGGAACATTGGTTACGGTTTTGTTTCCCTTTAAAAGATGATATAATCATAAAACCTAGTGCAGATAAGCTTAGCTCTGTATACTATGCAAGGTCAACTCGTCTTTAAAACAAAATGTGCATAAACTAACACTTCCCTAACCTTTATTGATGACGGTATTCATTTCTTTTTCCATCCTTCTGTTGTCCTTGAATGTCTTTTTTCCCTCCAAGATGACTATTTTGTCCACATTGATTTTGTTTTATCTGTTTCTCCTCATCCCTGATGTTGCTAACGGCAGTATTGGATTAGCCGGAATGCATTAAAAACGTTGCCTCACCATTTTGTATTGATTTCCCTTTATCCAGATGAATGGAGGGATTTTCATGATTGTAGCCAAGATGTCGTGCAATCCCTCTCAGAAGGAGACTAAGAAGCTCCCTGTCATGTGAGTACCCGCTCACTGTGGTTAAATGACTTATCTCACTTTGTAAAAGTGACTTTGATGGCGGTTTTTCATCATGGTATGTAAATGTGTATAAAGATGATACTGTATGAAGATTAAGAAGCTTTATGTAAAATTTATATTGAAGCACTATACAACATACACTACAAATAACTGCTAACAGCCTCAACAAAGCTATAACACTAAATCGCTGCTTACATTTTCAAACTGTGTGACTTTTATTTTTTTGGGGGTTCGCATTACAAAACTGTTGTGGATGTAGTTTAGAAAACGCTTTGTGACTGGTGAACTAACAGGAAACAGAAGGGAATACATCTGTCTCATTCAGTCAACGCTGATTTGATAAACAATGATCGTGTCAGGCCTTGTTATTGATCAGATCACATGTGCATAAACGACTCCCACGTCTCCGTGTCAGTATTCATCCCACGGTTTCTCTACTGAGCCTTTTTCTGCTGGTTCTAGCTCCCTGTCATTCTGGCTTTTCTCTCTCTAAATGTCTTCATTATCCTAGTCATGAGCATCAATAAATGATAACCACATTGTTGTGATCTCACAAGTTAAAGTATATAGTGGTAAATTAGTGTTCAAATGTTACATTTACTAATGGCTAGTTAACTAGCCGGCGAGGAAATAAAACAAAGTAATCAGAGTTATTAGTAACATGTGCTGCTCCCAGTCAAAGCTTAACCATGTCATTGTCTTGTACATCCAAGTTGTACATGTAAAGATGCAGCATGTTGATTCTCCCCCCCCCCCCCCACTGACCTCCTGTGTTTTCTCTCTCCAGTGCGACTATTCGCAATGCCTTCCTGCTGTTGCTGGTAGCCACCTCCACCTGGCTGTGTGGTCTGATGTCAGTGAACAACAGCATCCTGGCTTTCTACTACATATTCGATGTCCTCTGCCTCGTGCAGGTATGAACAGAGTGTATGTTTATATATAGAAATGTTGCACCGATTCACCTTCCATCCGGTTCCTTACTGCCTTTACATTTACTGCGTATAGTGCGTCAAAATTACTCGCCAAATAATAGCTTTTGTTTTATTGCTCAAATACAAAAGAAGAACAAGGCAGTGCTCGTCAAAAGAAAAAGACATGATGAAAATCTGCAAGGATCTTGCAGTTTAGCACCTTAAACTTAATCTGTGTCCTTCTACGTCTCTCTCTCTCTTTCTCTCTCTCTCTCTCTCTCTCTCTCTCTCTCTCTCTCTCTCTCAGGGTTTGTCGGTGATGCTGGTCTTCACTGTGTTCAACGCAGAGGTTAAGGAGGTCTGGAGCGTAGCCTGTTTAGGTAAGAAGATCCCCGGAGAAGACCCACCAAGACCCCCGCAGAACACTGTGAGTTACACACACACAAACAGCCTCCCGGTGGGTAGTGGTTTAGCTGCAGCTCGTGTCTGCTTAACTTAAAAAAAATGTTTATCTTGTCAGATGTCTTGGTTTGACTTGACATTACTATGCAATCATTTACACAGCTCATTGTGTAAATAAAGAGTTCAAGATATGTTTGATGATTTATATGAGCGATAATAGCATAACGTGATGGTCATTATTGCACATTAACGACCACCTGAAGCTGGAAATCATCCCGCTGCATGATCCCAAAGCCATTTACTATGTTTTGTTCCCTTCTGCAGTATTCTCTCTTTTTTCTCTTGATGCACATTCTCACTGTGTCCATTACTGGACCAGCACAAATGCCCTCCTGCCTTTCATTCCTCCTTCCCTCTATCCACCCATCCATCTTTCCTGTCCTCCCTCTCCTCTCCTTCTGCCTTCAGGGTTTGTCGCTGACCCAGATAAGACAATATAGTGACCAGTGGGGGTCTGCTCACTCTTAAGTCCACTTCTCCAAAAGCACTGTGCAGTGTCTATTTAGAGAGTGTGTGTGCGTGCGTGTGTGTGTGTGTGTGTGTGTGTGTGTGTGTGTGTAGCCCTTTCCTGCCTGCACATCTTTTCTTCACTCTCTCTTCTATCTCATATGTGTGTGTTTTAGCTCACTGCACTCGGTTTTCTAAAGTCTCTCTCATTATCTTTCCTCTGTGCTATACAGTGTGTGGTTGTTGTGTGTGTGTGTGTGTGTGTGTGTGTGTGTGTGTGTGTGTGTGTGTGTGTGTGTGTGTGTGTGTGTGTGTGTGTGTGTGTGTGTGTGTGTGTGTGTGTGTGTGTGTGTGTGTGTTCACAGTCCAATGTCCTCTTTTTGTCCCACTTCTATCCAATGAACTTCACATGCTGCCTGGATGTGTGTGTGTGTGTGTGTGTGTGTGTGTGTGTGTGTGTGTGTGTGTGTGTGTGTGTTAGTTTACGCGTAGTTCATTTCACCCTTTAAACCCCCATTTCCTCTCGGAGCTCTTCCTATCCATCACTGAGACATGTGGGGCAAAATGACTGATCCTTTCCAAAAGTATTATAGGACACAAATGTCCAGCTATTCGCATCGTTTTCGCCAATCTGACTCTACTACTACTGTGTGATGCGTTATTTATGACTACAGTGGCCTATTACAGTATGGGAAGCAGAAGTCTTGACCCATTTCCAGGCTAGTAGCTTCTGCTCCATTAGCTTAGCCTCCTTTTTTTAAAAAATTTTTTCCCGGTCAGCATTCAGTCAAGATAATAGCTCCCACAATTCCCGGGGCGCTATAGCGAAAAATATCACGGGCGGTTGCTTTTGAATGCTAACAAAAAGAAAGATGTCTTGACAAGGTTCTTAAAGTGTAGCCACCTATAATAGTGATATGGATAGAAAACATCAGTATCAGAAAGACGTCCTTTATGGGAATGTCAATTGCGATAACATATCGGAGGCACAGGGTGTAGCCCATAATGAGAGTAGGATTTTGACTTTTGACACAGTGCAGTATGTTGTGACCTACAGAAGACTCAGTAGGTCACTTTTTTCCATGTTCAAAAACCATCATGAGGGAGGAAATGTGCTTTTATTTTTCATTAAAAAACTATGTTTTGTTCCATTCAGTGTCATGGTTAAAGTAACTCTCTCAACCTTGTTGTGTGTTTGTGTTTGTGTGTGTGTGTTTGTGTGTGTGTGTTCAGGCTCAGAACCCTTATCACAATGCATCGCTGTTGGAGCAGAGCGGGCTGCACCGCATCACCCTGGGAACCTCCACCATCTCCTCTGTCAGCTCTGCCAGGTATATAAATATACAAATGTTCACACAGAACAGACACATCACAACTTTCCCCAACAAACTAGAAACACATTTGGAAGGACAACTTCCCCACCAGTGCTTGTAGATTAGGACTGGCATAGTTCCTCCCGTAGTTCAAGAGAAAATATGTTTAATACCAACAATGTAAGTGATAAATTATCATTCAAATATGAATTTGAGTTTGACTGATTCTCTGTGGATCTGAGAGAACGCTGCTTCGGGGAGGACATTCCCTCGTTAACAAAAACCCTGTGGCGCATTTTGTGGGTCAGTGGGGTAAAGATGAAGAAGATTGGATGGAACAATGTACTGTAGTGTATGTAGAGCAAAACTAATGTACTCTGAGAGTGGCTGTTGGTGTGTTCATGGCTGAGTGACTGTCTGCATGTGTGTGTGTACAGTACATACTTTATATGTGTGTGGATGCTCCATATTTCTTATCTGTATTGGCCTGCATGACTGCATATACAGTATACTGTGTGTGTGTGTGTGTGTGTGTGTGTGTGTCCTCACTTCTCTCCTCTTTCCCTGCTAGAGAAAATCTTTTAGCTCGTCAGACGCTGGAACAAAACATCGTCCACACCGGAGCGACCGACCTGGATGTAGCCATGTTTCACAGAGACGGAGGTGAACGCACAAACACGACCATGGACACAAACGCACACTCCTAACAAGCAGCAGTGACACGTTCTCCATTTCTTCACCCCTGTTTTGCACTTCTTCTTTGTTCTCATCACTCTCTCTTTCCATATACATTTAAAAGGTTAAGCTCACATCACAATGGAGAACCTGTCAATGCTATTTTTCCTTTTCCTCTTTGTTGTTTTTCCTCCGTCCCTCCTCTCACTTGTTTCCTCCCTCCTTCTTCCCCTCAGGTGAGGATTCGGACTCAGACTCGGACCTCTCTATGGAGGAGGAGCGCAGTCTCTCCATCCCTTCTTCTGAGAGCGAGGACAACGTCCGGCTCCGCGGGCGCATCCAGCGGCGATTCAAACGCTCCAATCACAGCGAGCGTCTGCTCACAGAGCCCACCCACAACGGTACCAAAGGTAGACGAGCACTCAAAGAAACGATTCATCTAAATATTTTCAGCTTTTTTAAGGCATTTCTTCTCACAGTATTGCCAGAAAAAGGCCAGTAATGGTCAAGTGGTCTTTGCTCAAGGACGCTTAATTTATTGATTGAGTAAGGGTTAGGGTTCTAGGGTCTATCATCTCTACCTGCTTCACCTGTGCAGGGTCATGGGGGCTGGAGTGTATCCAATCTCACTTTGGGTGAGAAGCACAATTCCCAATGGACAGGTCGCCAAGTCTATCACAGGAATAACACATTTGGACTCACAATCACAGCTTTACTTTCATTAAGAGTCTCCAGTTAACCAGACCTGCATGTCTTGGGCTAAGTATGGGGTGAACACAGACAGAGACCCCTGTCAGTCAGCAGAGTCAAACAATTTAGGACCCTGTTTCGGAAGCAGTCCACTCTTTTTTTAATCTCAGATATGTAGAAAAATGTATGGCACAAAAACATACACACACATACAGCAAGAGAAAATGTCAGTGCTGGTAGTCATGCATAACACATGAGTTCATGCACAAAGTATGTGATTTAAATGTCATGCATACACTGTGCTCTGCGAAAGGTTTCACCGGAGGAAAAGGCCAGATGTGCAAATCTATAAATCCATACAAGTAGTCAATTCTTTAGCTTAATTAGCCACCTGGATCAATGAAAGAGTAAAACCGGGACCGGAGCAATATGAACGAATGGAGGAGGACAGGATCCAGATGGCCAGTACAGTCCGATCAATTCGTCAGTGCAGTCAAACCGAAGGCTCGGAGCCTTTTTACTGAAGGTCACAGTTTGAAGAAAGAAAAGCGTTAAAACCCCTTTGATCGATTTGGTTGAGCAGTCGACTGGTCAGTGTGAGAGGACTGTGCAAGGAATGTGTGTAACTGAGTAAGTGTTCCATGGACAGCTGAAAAACACAGAACAAATCCAATAAATAGATTATTTAAAACGTGTTGCAGAGAATGAAGAAGCCTAAGGTTTTCAAAGTAAGCCCTTAACATTCATGGTGCAACGGTGTCGTGTGTTTTGTTTTGTCAAGCAAAAACATCATTGCAAATATCTCAGGGTTGATCTGAGGAAACAAGCAATGTCAAGATGTCACATTTGGCTTTTCCCGGGTTTTTGGACGTTTTTGAAATTATTCACTTTAATTTAAAATTGAATACATTATTATTTGCAGCCTGAATGATAACATTGTGACAAAATGTGGGTGACCTAACCCTTTGTATTGGGATTTTCCAAATGACACTGATTGGCCTAAAGTGTTGATATCACAGAACAAACTAATATGTCAAATGGCTGTAAGGGGAAGACAACTGCTTGTTTATACACTAAGATGAATTATAGTCTGATATCTGTTATCTACCAATATGTCATTAGTTATCTCATTATGAACATATGCTAAATGTCTGTTGACACCTGCTATTCGATACAGACGTCTGTTCTGTGTTTGTTGGGATGCACACGAGGCAACAAAATGAAGCAGAATGCTTGAAATCAGAAAGATGACTATGAGGCATAAGAACATATTGGCAGCTGGTGTTGACAACAATAAAAGTGATTCTGTCCACGTTCCCTTAATCACTACTGTGACACTAGCGAGCCTTTTTGTTTTATCAAACGTCAGCGATCGATAAAGTCACGACCTGACCTGAGAACACGTCTTTGTGTAATAAGTAGTCCGTTTTCTGAACAAAGGATTTCACGAGTAACCTGAAAGCGTTTTGTTCTTTTTTTGTGTGTTACAGATCTGGATGGCAATGACCTTCTGTCCTACTGGCCGGCTTTGGAGGAGTGTGAGACGCACAGCCTTCAGAAGTGGGGCTCAGAGCGCCCCCTGGGGGGCGATTACAGCAAAGACGCTGCCAACAACAACCAGCAGGACGCAGCGCTGACCAGCGGGGATGAGAACGGCCTCACCCAGCCAAACAGGCACCGCAAGGGTGAGAGAAACACACACACACACACACACACACACACACACACACACACACACACACACACCCTAACCACTACCGTGCTGTCCATTTTTCTGAAACAACAGCTAGCTTACAGAGTAACATGTATCTCTGTATAATATTGTACAATCATGTTGTTGATTTTCTATAGATTCATAAAGCTTAAACCGAGGCGGATCAATGGACATGTATATTATATATTTTTAATATTCCAGTCTAATATTGATAAACAGACTTGTTTTTGTTTCTCTCTCTCTCTTTCTTCTTGTTGCTTTAAATATCGACTTGTGCAACAAGTCATATGATTGTTAACTTTGCGTCTTTGTCGATATTTTGCCGGGCATCTATGTATTAGTGTCTAGCCTGTATACTACAAAATATATCAACGTCTTCATCATATTGTTTTAAAAAAATCTCTGACTGATGCAGCCCCTGTCATCAGGATGAAAAAGGGCATTTTGCCAAGAGGAAGATGGAGGAGATGTCAGCTGTGTGAGCTGAATCAGCAAAGCATAATAACTTAAAACAAAGCTCATTCACTGACACATTATCTGCTGTATGTGCAGTTTGTTAAGCATTTAAAATGATTCCAGTACATGTTATTCCCTCCATGTGACCAAGCAGTGCTTGCAGTGGATCACATGATGTGAAGAGTCCACAAATATCGCATTTTTTGTCTTAAGTCAGAGTCAGACCAGATTCAATGTGCCATGATTTATACTCCGATCACCTCATGTGTATGTCATGCAGAAATGATTTACCCCCCCCAAACACTAAAGAGCTGGAGTCAGCTGGAGTCAGCCTGTAGCGTCAGTGTAAATCTGCCCCTAAAAGCATGAGTGGCACTATAATATGTACAGGACAGTGTGTACTGTACATTAAGAATACATACATATAAACTTGGCTTATGCTCGCATACACACAAAGGTGCACCACACATACAAAGACACAGTGAGAGTAAGTGAGGAGGAGAAATACAGGCAAATATAAATCACTCATGCCTCCTGAATGGGTGACATTTTAGTGAACCTATTAATAGACAAAGCACATGAACACCTATTTTCCTGTCTCAGGTATCCTGAAGAATCGTATCGGCTGTCCCCCGGCACTCCAGGGTCTTTCCACCATGGGCCGCGTCCCCAGTGAGCTCAACTGGTACCAAACCTCTACTCTGGGCCACCGGGGAGTTCCTGCAGCCTCGTACGGTCGCATGTACTCTGCCACGGCTGGTGCCAGTGGAGGCTCCGGCTCTCTCTCTCAACCTGCTTCCCGCTACTCCTCCAGGGAACACCTGGACTCGCTGTCCCGGAGGCAGTTGTCCAGGGATCCACTGGGGAGGCAGACAGTTGGGGGGTCGAGGGACCGACTGGACTCCCGGGGCTCCAGGGACAACCTTGATCTCCTGCCCAGGAGGAGAGAGCTGGGGCAGGGGGCAGGGCTAGGGGGACTGGGGCTGGATCACCAGCGAGTCTCATCGTCCAGGGAGAACTTGACAGGATCCAGGGACAGACTGGACAACCACCACGCAGGTAGCGTCCACGCCTCGAGGGAGGACTTGAGTGGAAACGGGGGAGCGGGAATTGAGGGATACCTCAGCGGATCGAGGTCGCAGCTGAACTCGCTGACCCGGCGGCAGGCCTCATCCCGGGAGCACCTAGGGGGGGCGCTGATGAGCAGCAGGTCGAGGGAGGAGCTGGAGACCAACGGGGGCGGAGCCCAGACTCAGCCGTGTCGGGAGTGGCTCCGGACTCTGCCTCCCCGCCAGCCCTCGCACCCCGACCAGCCTCCCTCCTCCTCCCCTCCTCCCCCTATCTCCGAGGAGCCCCAGCAGGAGCACCTCCCAGCTCACGGCAGAGGACGACTGGACTCTGCACCTCCGTGTAGGTACCCGGGTCAGACTGTCCCCCAGGTCGCAGGTTCAAATCCAAACCCTCTGGGTCGACAGCCGTCCAATGAACACCTGGACATTCTGTCCTCCATCCTGGCGTCCTTCAGTTCCTCCGTCCTCACTCCTCCCCCCGCCGCCTCGAACCCTGGGCCTAATGGCTCCGCCCATGGGCCCCCCCCCCTCCCTGCCCCAGTCAGCCACCTCCCACAGCATATCTGAAGTCTCCCCTGACTCCGAGTAAGTCCTTCTGTGTTCATAAATCGGCTTCCTCTAACCCCCTCCTGTCCCCTTTTTCTATTTTATATCTTGTGCTTCGTCTTCACCTCCCCATTGTCTTTGATCCTGTGTAAACACACTTTCCTGCACCTCCTCCCTTTTGTCTCCCCCACTTCCTCAGCAGCTCCATAGGGATCATGTCCACTCTTCAACTCTTCTTTTCACCTCTCATATTGTTCCTTTCCTGTCTTTCCCCATCTCTTTTAGCTCGACTTTACTCCGCTCCCTCTGCTCCATTTCCTACTTTGCATGCCTGTTCTGTTGCGTCTCTCTTTGCCCTTTTGCCTCTAACAGCTCATTTGCATTCTGCTCCTGTACGTTCTCATCATTATGTGTAAGTAAAAATTACAATCAGTATTGAAACCTATTGATGACTCATTTTCCTTTCCTTCACCTCAGAGCCAACAGAAGTGAAGGACAGTCTTGATGACAGCCTCCATATCCCTTTATGCATTGCGACAGTGCTTGAAAAAAAAACCAGGGACAAGTTCAAAGGTCATGGATGGTCCTGAACCACTGGGGCACACTGGGGACATCTGAAGCCTAGAAACAAACTTGGGTGAGAGGAGACACAGAGTTGGAAAGAAAGTAAGGCAGAGAGCATCCCCATGCTCGTGGTCAGTTTGTACTGTATAAATGACATTTTGTTCAAGTCCCACTGCCTACAATGATCTTTGACTTTTCTTTGAACGATGGCTCAACCACCTCTACTACCTAAAAACTGTTCAAGACAAACACAAACTCCTCAGATTTCAAAGTCAAGTCAACTTGATCCAGACAACATCGGTCTAAAAGAAGAAGAAAAAAAGAAGAAAAGACTGTAAATAACATTTTTATACATTTTGTATCTTTTTCATTGGAGATGAAGAAGAAATCTTTTGTGACGTTTTCTTTTTTTTTTTAAACGATTGTGTCCGTGTGAGGTTGTGACTGAGGTTGGTGCGAGTGGTGTCTTGTTCGTTGCCGAGGGAGACGTTTCCCCCCCTACAAAGAAAAAAAAATCCCCAAATTTCTCCTCGAAAGCAGTTTTCCTCAGAAACTTTTCCTCACACTCATCGACTCTGTGTATAAGCGACGACAGGGGTCCGGCAATAGTATCTGATGAGATTATTAAAACATGTGGTTGAAAAGGAAAAAAATATCAAAGTAGCGAGAAGTGATTGTAAATAGAGGAAGCGGTTATTATAGGAGAGGAGATATGATAGGAAGATGATTGTGACGAGAAAGATGGGCCAACGTTAAGCTAAAGCACCACATGAAGGCTCAGAGTTGGTGGTTCCACCATTAAAGTATCAGCTCTTTCAGGAGATTGTGCTGTTTTTGTGATCCACTGTATGTGAATGTGACCTTGTCCTCTTGTCCGTGTATCTTTGTGCCTGGTGCTGTCTGAACCAGACCATATCAGTCGACTGATATTCCGGAGATCCGGGCGGGTGAAGGTAGATATCTGCTTCTCTGTATGAGGCTTTATCATGTAAACAACCATTTAAAGACCCTCAAGGTGTTTCTGCTCTTTGACGCATCATGACTCGACCTGCCTCAAGATATACGCCACGGGAGCATCCGGGAGACTCGTAGTATAAAAGCTTCTCGTGCAGAAGTTCTGTGCAAAATCCAAAGCCAAAGGGACGACTGCTTAAAAATCAGTACCATACGTCGTTGTTCTCCAAGTTTTTTGGTTTTTTTTGTGTGATGAAAATGACTTGTGCAGGCTGTGAACGCTCTAGATGTAATTCACACTTTTTGTTTTAATTGTGATTAGTATTATTTTTATTCATGATTGTGCCATGGAAACAGTTATTAACGAGGCCCTAGAGATCGTCGCTACAACATAACCCACTGTGGTTCTCATTACGTTTGGCTGCATACTGTATCAGCGAAGGGGAATTTTGTTTGGCACGTAGAAGGATCAGGAGAGCGGATCAGAGCGAGGATGGTATATGAGTCACGTCCCGGTGTGCGCTCAGATATTTATTCGGAGACCTGAAAGCAGACCCTGCCGTACATATTCAGCCTGGTATCTACCAGAATATATCAGCTCACGTCTGCAGCACATGAAGCCCACGCCAGATATTTTCTTTTTAAATTGCTTGGCTGAACACAGTTGCTGGGGAATGACTTCAGAATATCTTCTATACATGAGACATTTCCTGACTTTGCGGATTGGGCTCCAAAACATCCAGCACGAGCTGTCATTGATGAAGAGGTTCACACCAGAACACATTAATACAAAGATTGCTGTAGGAAGATCAGGTCTCTTGCCAGATTCCGGGGCGTAGCTTCTGCGGCACCGCACCATGTTTGCTGAGGAGAGATGTCAGTTGTGTCAGCGCTAAAAGCCTCTAAGTGGGTTTTAAGATGCAGCTCTTTCCATCAGCAACGTCTCTCCCTCCTCACAGATGTGGAGACGAGCGCTGATGTCAGGCCTTGAGGTAACAACACACAGGCATTTGTAAGCAATGGAAGACAGGAAGGCAGTCTCCAGCAGCCTGCAGAGGGAGTATGGGATTGTGAACTAACTCGACTGTGTTTTTTGTAAAGGAAAAAAAAAAAGGGAAGCGGTTCATAAATAACTGAAGGTAAAATGAGGTTTCTGTAATGCCAAAATGAGTTTGTCTGCATGCCCTCGAGCAGAGAGCACTGTGACGTTCAAACAATACTGGAACAGCAAGACGGGAAGTGGATAAAACAGCACAATGAGCATGAGAATAAATCATTAGGTACAAACTTAGACAAGGTCGGAACAAATTGAGTCAGAAACTGTGACTGTGTGCAAAGATGTACCTACAGGGAGGAGGGCGTTGAAACATAGAAATGCAGAAAGTAGGAATAAAAACACACACACCTCACAAATGCACATCTCCCTGTTGTGACTGCTGCTCCGTCATCCCCATGTCCCTTGGGAAGTGACAAGTCAACCTATTACAGTAGTTTTGCCAAAAAAATGCCCCTGCAGGGGAACACTGCCCACTATTTCTCCTCACTCTTTTCGTTCAGCTGCTCCATTTACTTTTTTCTCCATTTACTCTTCATAGATCCATTCGTTATCTTCAACTGACAGTACCTTTTAACTTGTACAGACATGAGATTTATTTTATTTATCGATAATTTATTGACATTGTATTGATTATTTATATTGCCATTTTGTATGATTTTTTTGTTTGTTGGGTCCTAATGTTCCCTTTTGTCTGTTTCTTATGATCTGAGTCTCTCACTGCAACACATTCACAGATGAAGGACAAGAGGAGACGAGAATGTGAAGATGAAAATGTGACGCAGGGTGCTTTGCTTCTCAGCATTTCATTTGGTTTCTTTATTCAATCATAGGGTTAAAATCTGGAACAATTTGACAAAACGTGAATTTCAATCCTATTTAGTTGCATTTTTTTTCCCCTCCCCAGACAGAATGTCAACATATCTAAACTAAAAGTTCAATACTGGGTGTAAATAGTGCAGATATATCCCAAATCAAACCCTTTTCTTCCCTGTTCATCGTTATAGATTCAAGGCTGAAGCTTCACAGGAGGCAAAACATCAGATCGTTAACTGGTGACGTCTAAACACAGTCAGACGTCAGTGAAACTCCAGCTTCAGGTTCATCTGGTCCGGACCAACAGGAGGAGACAAAAAGACTGAGTTGAGACTAAATTGTGATGTGCTCTAAAAAAAAAAAAAAGACAAAAAATTGGCGAAGTGACGGAAGGAAAGAAACAGAGTGAGATATAGTCGGGCGGAGGAAGAGGAGGGATGGGAGATTGTCTTTGTTAGCTTGTTTGTTCATTATGGGATGTCTTCCATTCCCGCCGTCGGGCATGGAAACAGCTGTTCCCCTGTTACCGCGGAAACAAGAGAAATGTTGGACATTAAAAAAAAGAACTTATTCCTACTCGTCTGTGTTCATATTTATTCTGTGTGTGTGTTTCATATTCATGAGAGGAAACATCCTGACAGGGACACGTTTTTCTGGAAGGCGACTTGTTTTGACTCTCAAAAGTTTCCTGTTACATTCGGAGGCGTCGGAGAAGTTCTGCTGACACTTCAGCAGAGGCTGTAATAGCAGCGTAATAACGCACGTGGTCCACAAACTGTACTCTGGGCCATGCAGCGTATGTTTCTACACTCATTTATTCTTTTTTTTCTTCTTTGATTTGTCACCCGTCTGTAGTCGACTCCTACTTTGAGCCGAATACAAATGTACTTATAAAGCAAAGACTAAAGTTTAAGCGTACATACTCATGTCAACATGCAAAAAGAAGCTATGCAGGTGAAATCATGATAAAAGATTGTCCATTTCGGAATTTCATTTAATTTCTACATCTGCAGTGATTAGACTTAATCTCAATACATTCTTTAAAAGGAAGTACGTCCTCCCTAGAATAAAGCTTTACAGACACTCAACCTTAAAAACCAATGAACATCTCATTTTGAACAATGAAGACACTGATGAATGACAGATAAAACAAAACGGGTATATTGTGATTTTGATCTCAACCCTTTTGTGCTTTCAGCCACAACCAAACCAGAGAAGTAAACTTCCCTCTTTGTGTGAGAACAGCTGATTCAAAGCGACTTCGAATCCTCCTTTTGCATTAAAATACAAGACGACGTATAAAAATAGCATGGCGTATATCGACAAGAGAATACAAGAACTGACAAAAATGCGACAATGGGAGCAGTTCATCCCGACGGTCCGTACGTTTTCGGCTCTTCGTCGCTGCTGCTGGAGGACGACGGCGGCACGTCCTCGCCCATCCTCTTTAGCTTGGCTTTGTAGTAGGACTTCTTCATCCTGAAGGCCTTCTCCTTCTGCCGCGCCGCTCTCCTTTTCTCCCTCACCAGCTCCTGCTCCCACGCCAGCACCTTCATCCTGTTCTCCCACTCCAGGATCTTCATCTGCTGCTGCTGCTCCAGAGCGTCGGCCCTCTGCTGGTGCTCCTGTTGCGACAGGTCCGCCTGGTCCTGGTGACGCTGGCTGATGACCTGGGAGGTGCCTGTGAAAAAAAGAAAAAGGTCAGTGAGGTGAACCCTGTTTTCCTGAGTGCCATCGGTCCGATACCTATTACTAAATGCAGTTAGCTGTTTCCAAACAATACACCGCTGGTATCACATAGGGTGTTTCAAACCGCGGGGAACTTCCTCGGGGGACCAAGAGCCTTTTGAGGAGCACAGAATCTAAAGCGGTGTTTCCACAGGAGGAACCGGGGACTCAATTTAGTTAATCAAATGCCAGAAAGAAAAAAAAGAAAAAGACGCTCCTTCCTCCTCATCCTCAGTAATAGTAACCTATAACACCATTTCAGCTAAAGGTCATCATTCAGTGCTGTTTATATGACAGTTTCTTAATTAAGAGTAACTCAGGTTAACACTGGAATATCTCACATAATTCATATTCATTCAAAGGTCACCAGCATTTTCCAACAGAAAGTTCACTGAGCAACTGTCTCCAGGCAACTAATAGTGTGGCAGCTCGCAGAGCTTTATCGACCTGGGGCCGTCAAGTAGGCAGCAGGAAATGTCACATCCTGGAGCTCTGCATTGTGGGAGGTGGAGTTCGCAGTGGGGCTGTGGGGCAGAGTGGACCAGTCGCTGCCCGTTATTCTGTCCAAGGTGTCCCGCTGGAGGCAGAGGGCCACTTGCTCCTTGCTGTCCTCGGTCTGAGGCGGAAAGAACAAAAGTGTGCTTTTAGTCGGCGGTTCCCAAACTCTTTAAGGTCCAGGACCCCTTGAAATTAAACAAGTCCACGGACGCCCATTGGATAAGATTTTGTCCCAGGATCCCCCATCTGATAGGAATTTAGCTTCTAGATGTTTAGTCACAGAAAGCATATAAAACCCATGACCAAAATAGTCTGAGATTCTGTCATTGTGTTACTTATGGATGGAACTATAGTGAAAATAAATGATTACCCTTTTTCCTGGGAACACATTTTAATTTCTAGCATGAATGTTATTGTAGTTACTGCTCCAGGTTTATTTGAATGTTGTTCTTTGGTTTAATAAAATTCTGCTAATGTGAAATCATGCCTCTAAAATAAATGTTAACCAAAACGACCATTTAAATAATATTTACCTGCGTGACGTTGCCGTTCGTCTGCCGAGTGGCATTAATCAGCATCCCGGTGTCTGCTAATAAGAGAAAAGGACAGACAGGGAGGAGCTGCAGGTAAATGTATTTCAGTAAAAGAAGCAGAGAGCGCCTCCCTCTGGTGAAGGCAGGTACAACAAACATCACCTTCACACATAACACACCAAAGCACTTTATGTTGCAGCATCATGACTGCTCACACTAGATGGCAAGAGACATTTTCTGTGAGAGGTCCAGAAAGTACACAAAGAAGACCTAAACTACAGTCTGTAAAAGATGGAACATTAAATAACCCAAAAATACTTTTGGCATTAGAAATAAAAGAAGAGCAACACATTTGTTAATTTAGGATAAAAGAAAGGAAGATTTTTATTCATTTAGAAAACAACAAAAAAAGTGCTGGCAGTCTTAAGACCCAAACTTCACAGCTAGATGCAAATGGTCGAGGTCTGAGAAAATGTTTTTGCAATTTTGAGAACTTAATATGCCCCAAATTGGGCGTTGAACCTATAACATACCGTACTGGGTTTTATTGTATACCTCAATACCTGAACTGTTCAATTGGAAAGAAAATGTAAGTAAATGTTACACCAGAATTGTTGTTAATTGATACATCTCTTTCTTTCCACAATAATGATATTTAATAGGTCTTACGATAAATTTCACTAAATAAAAATACCTTAATTACATCACAACTAGAGCGGCAAAGATGAACTGATTAGTTGTCAACGATTAAATGAATAGCCATCTATTTTCATAATCGGTTAATCGGTTTGAATTCTGTGATACCAGCTACTTAAATGCGTCTTTACTCCTCTATGACCGTAAACTGAATAACTAAAGGATGTCATCTTGGGATTTGGGAAACACTGATCGACATTTTCAATATTTTATAGACTAAACAACTAATTGATTTATCGAGAAAATAATTAATCAACAGTAAAAATAATCGTTAGTCGCAGCCCCAATCACAACTACTATAAGTACTACTGTTATAAAGCAGTGCTCTGCTGCTGATGAACCTGCTGTTATCCGGTTGTTCTCCACGATGGAGCACTTGCTCAAGGACACTTCAGCAGGCTGCAGATGTTCAACTACAGCAGCTCCTCATCTCCCTGCAGACCAGTGTTGACTATTGTTTGTAAAGCTCTTAATGGTCCAGCCTAAAATGTATGATGACGTTTATGAAAAACATGCAAGATTATGACGGATTACAACTCCTGAAACTAATCTATGTCTCTCTGCTTTCTCCAAGTTTAAAAAGAATCCACGACCCGAGGGAAAAGCTGTGGTTGATGACCTGGTACAGATATTTCTACACAGGACGTGTACACTGTCAAATACACACTCCCACCACCACCACCAACAATAACAATAACAATACTGCAACACCACAACCCGCCATTAAACCACGTGAACAAACAGTGATCGGTAACTATCGCAAACGGTTTCCCCGTTTCCTTAATTGAAGCTCAGATACCTTCCCTCAGCTTGCGCACCGCCGCTTTGTGGCCAGCTCCCCCTGCGTGGCTGGTGAGAGCAGCCTCGCCCATCGTCTGAAGTTTGATGGATTTACAACACGCCCTGCATCGGGCGAAGTGAATGTCCTGGAGTTCCTTAACCAGCCAGTCCTTGTAAATCACCTTTGAGAGCCAGGAGTCCTGGAATTTACATTTCCCAGGCATGGCTAGCAGTGAAGTTAGCTGCACCGCTACTTCCGGCTGGTGGAGGGCGAAGCCTCTTTCACTGTCTCCTGGTGCGTTCACGGGCTGCTCGGAATAGTCAACGAATGTTTGCATCATTGCGCATGTTAATTGAAAGAAAGTGCAGAAACAGCACAATTGTGTCTGTTGGTTTAGTGAAGCAAAAAAAACAACCTCTTGAGTATTTATGTGTGTATATAAGTGTCAATGAAGTTAAAGAAAGTATCAAAGAAAGCTTGAATAAATAGCCTCTCAGTATTTTTTTTAAAGCTGAAAAATACCTTTGACAACATAGTTTTAAAAAAAACACCTAAAGGCGGCACAACTCAATGGTGGTTGGTCACATGGGTCGCTTTATCCAATACAAATAGGGCTAAGCTTTTTTCTAACCAATCAGCGTTCTGGAAGCCGGCAGTGTACCCTGATTGGTTTAGACGCGGCACGGAAGACAGCACAGGAACACATGGGTACTAGGACCGTGGACGCTAATACAGATGTTTTAATGCAGATTTGAGGGACATTTATTTTGCGTTTGAGGCTTTTTGTAAGTGAACTATGTAGCGGCATAGGGGGGGGGCGAGAAAAGCTGCTTTTCTTGATTCGTACACACCAAATAACATAAGGAGTGCTCTTGCTGTTAGCTTGTTTTGCTAACTGGAAGGCTAATGGTGACTCAATGTAGACTTTTTTCTTTAACAAGTATGCTTTGTCACTTTCTTTATATGTTTCAGACATCATTGATAATGTGTCTCCAATAAAAGTTATTCATCATAAAAGTATGGAGACAGCAGCCCTTGTAGCTCCAGTCACAGCTCTGGAGTTCCTTCATGATGCTTTTCTACTGACGGGTAAGAAGCAGTTTCTGGAGTCAATATTGAAGTGATATTTCTAGTTATGCACAAATATGGATTTGAAATGACAAACAAAAATCACAGATTGATAATGCATTATTATAATTATGCATTTTTTTTAACTACTTTTACTACAAATGCATGGGGAGAACGGGTTTAAATGTGGTCATATATTTGATAATATATATTTTTGCTTATTTTGAAAGAGGACTGAACACTGTGATGGATCACACAACACGCATTAACACAATCTTCTCTTACCCTGTCCTGACAGGTGAGGGTCCAGCCGTGACGGTGTTCAGTCTCCATCCTCGCCCTAAAGCCTGCGCCTCACTGAGTGTGCTCCAACACTACAGAATCCATGGGATACGGCCTAGAAGTGTAGAGGCTGTCCCAGCACAGAGATCTGCTACAGGAGCACATGGGAGGAAGAGAGATGGTTAGCACACGCAGATGTTTGTTTTCACTCTTCTCTATGATAATTTCTTCTGTTGTGTTCTGGGAGATATATAAAAACAGATGATTTTGGGTGAAATCAGATGGCCGGGTAAGTCTTAATTTGGTGGTGATCTGCAGGATTGAATAACTATCCAGTGTTGGTAAATAGTTTGCACTCACTGACAGCCCTCTAGTTATTTTTTTTACGGATGTTTTTTTTGATTTATTCACTCTCAAAAATTCACAAAATCCCCTCCTCATTTGTCAATCCCCAGAACTGAGCTCCACGTCGGAGCCCAAGTTCTACGATCTAGCGGTGTTTGGAGGCAAGGCTGTGAGGCTGGTGAGGCTCCATGTGGATCTCCGGGCTGGAGAGCATCTGCGCTTGGAGATTCTGGGCCCCCTCATGGAGCTACAGGACTGGGCCCTGGATGTCCGTTGGCTCTCTGGAGACAACCGCTCACTGCTCTGTGTGGCTGTAAGTCACAATAGTGCTCTTCTCCTGGACATCGTCACAGGAAGTGTCCTGTTTCAGCGCTCCTGTCTGGAGGGATGTCTGCTGTACTCTGCCCTCCTTCTGGTGCACGAATCCTGGGCAGATACCATCTTAGTAGGAGGGACTGTTTTCAACCAACTAGTTCTCTGGAAGCCCGGGGGAGGTGGAGACAAAACGGTTGATTCCGAGCACAAGGCTCCAGTGGAGAGACGTCTGCTGGGCCACAGCGGGGTCATCTTCAGCATCTCTTACCTCCAGGAGAAAGGATGGCTGGCTTCAGCCTCCGATGACCGCAGTGTAAGGGTCTGGGGTGTTGGTGCTTTAGGGGGCCCTGAGGGGAAATGTGGAGACTTGAACCCGGCTTGTTTAAGGGTCCTATACGGACACCAGGCGAGGGTTTTCTCGGTGCGTCTCTCCGCGGGGAATGTGTTCAGCGCCGGTGAAGACGGCGCCTGTTTAGTCTGGGACTGGGCTGGAGGTGGCAAGGTGATTCGGACGTTAAAAGGACACCGAGCGGGGGGGGTTCGTGCACTCGCAGTCAGTGAGGGAACAGGAGATGAAGAGAGATGGGTGGCTACAGGGGGTGCAGATGGAGGGGTGAGGTTGTGGAGGGTGAAAGGGAGTGAGGAAGGGGAGGAGAAAAAAATGGAGGACGCAGTGACAGAGAAGCTAACTGACCTGAAGTTTCCCGGCCACGGCTTGCCTAAAGCTGTTTGTATGGCGGGGGAAGAGGATAAAAATGCAAGTTGGAGTCAGATTAAGTTTGTTGTCTGCACTGACCAGGGAACAGTTTACCAGTACAGCGACGGGCAGTGGGAGATGGTGTGGCAAGGGACTCCTGAGTTTCAATCCTATTGTGTGATGGAAACAATAACTGTCCGTGTGAAGGACTCAACAGCAAAAGTAGATTTGTGTGCTGTGGGAAACCTCAGCGGATCCATACAGGTCTTCCCCGTCTCTCATCCTCAGCGTGGGTTTCTTCTCACAGGTGGATCGGGGAAGATCCACAGTCTCATTTGGCAAGAGGCAAAAGACGGCATTTATTTGCTAGCATCAGGCTCTGAAGGACTGGTCTATCGCTGGTTTATAGAGGTAGAATCGGATGAAAACTCCTCCTTGGCTCTCAGTGTAAATCCCCTTCCTTCTTTCCTTCTTACCCCCTGCGCCAAACGCTGGCTGACAGCCGCAGTGCGCCTCCACTCCACGACACAGGGGTTGCTGTGGGCGTGTGGGGACAGGAGAGGGTCCCTGCTTCTGTTTCAGGAGCAAAAGATGGGAGATGACAAAAGAATGGATGAAGGCTGGCTGAGAGGCAGGAAACAAACGGGCGATGAAGGGGTTGAGGAGAGGGAAAGAAAAGAAGTGGGTGACCTAACGCTGCAGCCGTTGAGCTGCCTGTTCGGGGTGCACGGAAAACAGGGTGTAACCTCAGTGTGTGAATACCAGGGACTGCTCTACAGCACTGGCAGGGACGGCTGCGTGAGGGTCTTCAGAGTGCATCTAGTGGCACCAGAAAAGAGTCAAGGAAAGGGTGCAGAGAACAAAGGGGGGCTTCAGCTGGAGGTTCTCCGAGTCCAGCGGGCCTGCAAGGGTATGGAGTGGCTGGAGAGGATTTTGATTCTTGAATCTGACATTCCAGCAGAAAAGGAGGAGGAGGAGGAGGAGGGCGACGACGAAGAGCTCGGAGAGGAATGTGAGAACCACTACACGACAAAGACACAGAATGTGACGGGAAAGCTGGAGGTTACAGAGGGGAGAGAAGAGAAAGGGAGCTTTAGAGGAGGAGAAGAAACGACAGAGAACAAGGGAAGAGAAGCCAGGTTCGCCATTATCGGCTTCCATGCTGTCCACTTTGTGGTTTGGGACCCGGTGAGGCAGGAGAGGCTGTTAGCGGTGCCCTGCGGCGGGGGGCATCGCTCTTGGCGTCTCTGGCCGTCCCACGGAGGAGTTTGGCCCGGATATGGAGCCCTGGTCTTCATCAAGCAGGGGGCCGTCATGGCTTCTCAACCTCCCGGAGAGGCCTCGAGCTGGGCCGGGAAGGTAGGAAGGACTGGAGGATGGTGCCTGAGAGAGGGCGTCCACGGGAGGGGGATCGGGTGTGTGTGCAGGCTGGGGACGATAAGGGGAATTGGGAATAAGATGCAAACAAACAGTACTGGAGATTGGATGAAAACTGAGGGAAGAGATGGCGTAAAGGAGGCGGAGAGAGAGGAAGAGCTTTGGGAGATAGTGGCGACGGGAGGAGAGGACACTAGCTTAACCGTCCTGGCGGTACGTCCCGACTCCGGCAGCATCAAAGTTCTCTCGGTCATTACTGACCACATCTCCAGCGTTCGGACGGTGACGGCAGTGACGCGTCCAGAGGCAGGGAGGGAGAAGCAGACTCTCTCCGCCCTGCTCGTGTCGGCCGGCGGGCGAGCTCAGATGCAGTGTTACCGGCTGCTGGTCGGCTGGGACAGGCAGAGACTGGTTCCCTCCTGCCAGGTGATCCAGGTGGCCGGTCACCGATTGGACGAACAGTGGGAGAGGAGGCGGAACCGGCACAAGACGGTGAAAATGGACCCAGAAACGAGGCAAGTTAATGGTTGTTTTCTGCACACATGGGAAGGGAATTTCAGCCAGAAAGAGAAAAATCTTTTTCCAGGCACTTTAGAAGTGCTTTTTTTTTTCGTCACCTTCCTGTCTTATCTCTTCACTCCCTTCTTCATCAAGAAGAGTTTACATTCTGAAGTTTTGAAGTCTGTATATTAACAATCAGCAACTGTACATACTGTTGTGTGCAGAAACCTACTTCTGATCTGTTCTCACCAGCTGTGTCTGTGTGTTTTCAGGTACATGTCTGTCGTGGCGCTGGATGACAAGACAGGCGGTTGTCTTCTGGCTCTGGCCGGCAGCGATGGAGCTCTCAGGTTGGTGTTCATCCCAGTAACTAGTAACTGAATGTAAGAGAAAATGTGTTTGTGTTTGCTCAACCTTAAAAGCTCTCGTTGTCACTTAATTTGTCTGATAATGCTGCCCTCCCTCTCTCTCTCTCTCTCTCTCTTCTTTTTTCTTTCTTCTCGTCTCTATTACTGTCTTTTCCAGGTTGTTCTCAGTCAGTGAAGTCAAACATCAAATCGAT
Source organism: Leptoclinus maculatus (assembly GCA_032191485.1). Lineage (NCBI taxonomy): Eukaryota > Metazoa > Chordata > Actinopteri > Perciformes > Stichaeidae > Leptoclinus > Leptoclinus maculatus. The sequence continues at coordinate 2,093,656 of JAVDOI010000012.1, forward strand.
TTGTTGTGGGAGACGTTTTACCACCAGCGCTGTGTTCTCAGTGTCGCCGCCTGCAGTCTGGAGGATAGACGAGGCAACAGGTGAGCGAGCCGATGTTTGCCGATGTTTTTTTTTCATTTTCTGAAAGTTGGCACTTTCTTAACAAGTCATTGGTAGTCTGGCTTCCTAGGAACCCATCAGAACCGGACCTTTGATTGTTTTTCATTATATATGTAATATTTTAGTGACTGACAGATTTACTATAGGAATACAATATTAAGAGCTCAGTGAATTTAGGTTGACTTTGACTTTTTGTTGTGGGATGATATGAAGAAAGCCGTCTCTCATGTACATGTTTGTGTCTGTCTCAGGTATAAGCTGCTGTTCAGTGCTGCAACAGATGGAAAAATTGCAGTGTGGGATTTAACTGATGCTTCGAGCCATAGTCCAACTCCACCAATCCCCTGCCTCGATATTCACGCCCACCAGAGCGGCGTCAACTCATTGGCTGTTTGGGCAGAGGAACTTGGCCATCAAGAGGGCGGTTGCCTGGTAACTGTTGCTAGCGGAGGGGATGATGGGCAGCTGACAGTGTCCGTGATTAAGGTGCAGTACCCGGAGGACGGAAAGATTGGGGGCAGCAGAGGGATTTCTCCGATTTCTGAGCCCCGGATTCCTCCACAAACCCAGTTCCAATCCCCAAACCAGCTTCATCTTCACCTCTACTCCCAGTCCCACATCCCGCTGGCTCACGCTGCCCCTCTGACCGCCCTGAAGCTCCTGAGCCCGGACCTCGTGGTGTCCACCTCCTCAGATCAGAGGGTTTGCCTGTGGAGGGTCGGCAGTACCGACATCCGCCACATTGGGGCGCTGTGCTGCCATGTTGCCGATGCTGCAGGACTCGCAGTGTGGGAGGGGAAGATGACAGAAGAGGAGGAGGAGGGAGATACAAATAAGAAAACAAGGTTTGAGTCTGAGCAGGAGATTGCAATTTGGAGAGGGAGTCAGACGGGATTAAAAGCGACGTGTCAGACACAGTTCAGTAAGGACAAGAAAACACACGACGAGGCCGAGGATGGAGAACCTGTTGAAGCCGTGGGCGAGACAGGTGACCCAGTTTGTCAAACCAGTAATGAGAAGGGAGGTGAGACAGCTGGTGAATGTAGACATCAAACAGAGGCTGACAGCGTGGCTGAGACAGAGGGTGAGGTAAACACTGGGACGGGTTTCAAGGCTTCCCGTGAGAGCGAGGAAGAGGGAGAAAAGACGGGATGGGTGCTGGTCTGCGGTCAGGGCTTCCAGCTACTACGAGTCCGCAATACAGAGACGGATGCAGAGATGTGGACCACAAGGAGAGAAAAGGAGACGGCGACTCACAGAGTTAAAGGGACTTCATGAGAAAAGTCAACATAAGTGGAATCATAAGAAAGCTGTGGTCCAAACAATGATTTTCTCAATGGACATATTTGAATCAATGGTTTTATGAAGTACCTGTAAAATCCCTTGATTGCAGATACATGAATTGATATCAAATGGATTTTACTTTAATTTTAAATAAAGACTATTTATTCTCACGCTTTCTCATTATTTACTGGATACATTGTAATTATGTAAGGCATTTATTACTTATGAGCTTGAGGAAGATTAAATATAAATGATATTCCTGAAACAGACAATATTTTCAGCAGGAATATCACCAACAAACCTGTGAAGAGAAATAAACCGGTGACTGATGAAAGTTTGTCTAAACTTCTCTGACGACTAAAGCCTGTCGTTAATTAGTTCCAGCCTGAAAACGCGTGTCTGGAATCCGGCTACATTTTCTGCTTGTAACAAAAGCTCCAAAAGCATTTTGGTGCTCATCGAGTGAAACATCTTCATCGCTATTTCAGGAGAACATTAAAACCGTCTCTGATGTGTTTAGGCCATCTGTGGCCTCCTTCAGGGGCTAGCGCAACCAAGATGGCTGAAATGACCTGCAGTTATTGTTATTACAGCATGTTGCGCGTCTCAACCAGCCAGGAAATAAAGCTGCGTACTTGAGGAGAGCCTTGGGACTCCCTCTTAGGTCAGAACAAGGCCAAACCAGAAGAGACTGCCTTTACCAAATGTCTCCAAAAATCTGAAAGAAAAAGTATTTGGGAGATAAAATGTCACCCTTTCGTCCGGTCCTCACTTCTTCAAAGGCTTTCTCAGAGTTTAGACTTAGTATTCTGTTTAGAGTTACAACTAAGTTTATATTATAGTTAGGCTTAAAGTTGGTGTTAGGTGTGTAGGTAATAATACATCAGTCAGTGACACAGTGTAGCTGCTTTTCTAGTCACGCTCTGTATTAACTGTAAAGAGCATAGACAACTGTGTGTGTGATGTGCATGCACACTTTGGTGTTTCCATGCATGTGCATGTGTTCTGATATGCTAATTTAGCACCGTTGAAGCAGAAATGTGTTGTGATATGAATTGCTAATACTGCTTAAGTGGCAGGGTGACATGGGACTGTGCAGTTTTTTTTTTTTTTTTGCATACATATTTTTTGTGTGCGTGTGTCTGCCTGCTATGCAAATGTAGACGTGTCAGATGAAGTGTGACACGACGAGCAGGCGTGTTACCTTGTGCCACGTTAAATGTCATACAGAGTGTGTTGATTCACAATCACCTGCCTGGAATTTCAATGCAAAAATCAGATGAAGTGTGCACCTTTGTCCCTTTGTGTGTGTGTGTGTGTGTGTGTGTGTGTGTGTGTGTGTGTGTGTGTGTGTGTGTGTGTGTGTGTGTGTGTGTGTGTGTGTGTGTGTGTGTGTGTGTGTGTTGGTCTGAAACGCTGGTGTTAATGAAGACGTCTGCTAAATGAGATGTGTGTATGCCGGCCTGCAAACCCTTTTGTCAATCTGTGTGTGTGTGTGTGTGTGTGTGTGTGTCGGTGTGGAGGGCTAGGTGGGGGTCAGAGCCCATGAAGGGGCCGACTGCAGGTAGCCATGAATATTTTAATATTTTAGTCTCGTCTCACGTTGCCTTTTGTCCAGCACCCATCTCACCACCTGCCACTCACAATGGAGAGAAAGAAGGAGAAAAAGAGAGCGAAGGAAATGCTAATGTCATCCTGAAAATGAACAGTGAAAGAGGAGAAAATATGAAGAGAAAAAAAGAGGGGATGAAAGTGCACGTGTTCATTCAGGGAGAAAAGGCAAGAGCCCAAGTGTGTAACCACCACGATCACTTACAGGTGGAAGGAAGGCCGAGAGGAAAGAGGTGGAGGGAGAGTGACAGCACCAGTGCTGACACGGTAAAGGTGAGGGCAGCGAGGGGGGAGAAATGGAGAGGGGCACCTGATGCGCTGAGCGTTATTGACGATGTTAGTTGGGTCACGGAAGAGAAAAAGCAGGGGGAAGACAGACGAGGCAGAAAAGTAGAGGACTGATTGATGAGTGGGGGAGTGTAAGATGAGACACAGGGAGGAAGACGCTCTCCACGAAACAGGATGTGTTCTCTGGGATGCATGTGATGTTTTTAAGGGGAGACTGTGTGTTTAATTAGTCATCTTCAGCCTTCAGACAACATGTGCAGAGAGAGGAAGTGAGTTAAGGAAGCCAGCTTGAGAAGAAGTCATCAGCGTCCGTGCCGATGAAGGGCCGGGGAGGGAAACTGTCCCTTGGCGACCCTTGTGCGTGCGAGTGTGTGTGTGAGTGTGTGTATCTGTGAGGCACGCTCTGCTTGAACCAGGAGAACGAGGAATAAGTGTTGGTCTGTCAAAGTGCAGAAGGACCGACAGTTTACAACCATCAAAGAGGTATAGACACACACTCTCTCACAGCTCTCCATCACTACTCCTGACGATGTGCCATTCGCTGTATTTATTTCCTGCCATTTGACTCGTGCAAATGTTAGCTTCTTATGAACTCAGTGTCAAGAAGATTTTTCTTTTCTCTCTTTACCAGCACGTTTGGTGCATGGACAGAGCACTTACCTTTCAAACTGTCACTCACAGAAGAGCTAAATGTTGCATTTGACACAAACTGACTGACTTTGATCAAGATTTCTGAGACTTAAGTGCATTACATGCTTGAATATTTGCTTTCCGGGTGCTTTAACCTCTATTGTTCACATAGAGAGCTGTTTCCTTACAGTTTTACACACATCCAACATTAGTTGTTACCTCTGCCAAGTGGTTATGTTTTCAGTCCTACATCTTTGTTATCAGGATATCTCTTATTACAGTTACAGATGCAATATTTGGCGGATAGTTCTAGGAACAAGCGATTAGGGTGAGGTGTTTTGAAAAATGACTTTTTAAATTTTAGAGTAGAGAATAAAGAAACAAGACTAAGAGTCTACAGCCGTGCTAGTGAGGCTGTACTTAGAGGCAAATATATCTAAAGGCTTTCGTCAGCATGCTAACACGCTCTGCGACAATCTGTAGGTTTTGTTTGTGTCAAGCTATCTAGTGGATGTTGACATATAGAGTAGTGACGGGATGACGTATTCTGCAGGCCAACCCGGAAGTTAGCATCGCACTGGTTCCCATGAAATTTGGATTATTGCAGAAACTCACCTCTGTGGCTAACAAACTTGAATGGTACTTACCTACATTGCCTTAGAGTCATGCTGACATTGTCAACCAGAATGAATGCATATTTGTTTTGCAGTGTGTATGAACTGTTCTCATGATGAAAGACTGTAAACTGTAAACATGTGAAACACTTATTTCTGCTCAGGCTCCCGGATTGGTGATGTCACGTGACCGGCTGCCTCTCATTGGCTCATCTGGAAGTAAAACAACAGGTGATCCAGTCAAGAAGCACTAAACTCTCCATTTAGGTTATTATGCAGAAGTATACTTTGGGGCTATACGTATTATTCTGTAATGATAATATCCTACCTGATGTTTTTGTTAATTTAATTTTAATTGTTCAGGTCATATCTCAAAGTGCAAAGTTTTTTTTTTTATACTACTATCGGGTGTCAATCCAAATAATGCTACAATTGAGGCGTTGATGTGACATAACATGAATCAAGTTACTTTTGTAAGATATTAAGACTCCATTATAATCAACGAAGCTGCTCATTAAAAATCAACCACTACAAAGAGGGTTTTAAACCAGGCCACTTTAGTTAATCTCTCCCTTCTCTCAACAGCCAAGTCATCGCTCTCCTCCCCGGCTCTCCAGCGCCCCCATCAGGTTAATCAACGAAAACGCAGCCAGCAGCAGACGTCCTCATCCACCGCCTCGTCCACCTCTCACCCTCATCCGGGGCCTTCCTCCATCCTCGTCTCGGACACCACCATGACACCGTGGGGAGGCTTGGCCCTCTGCGAGTCCTCCTTTGCCTCAATCCCCCCGCCTCCCCCTCCACGAGCCCCTCCACCTCCACCTCCACCCCCTCCTGCTCCCCAGCCCACGCCGTCCACTCCTTATCGTGGGAGACAGAACGAATACGAGGAGGTTTCAAGTTCAAGTTTAAGCTCAGAGGCTCCATCTCCACCTGGTACAGTCCCTCAGGACACCTCAGGTATATGTCTGGAACAATTAGTGTGTTCAGGTCCACATGAAGATAATCCAAACTATCAAAACAATGTAATTTATTGGATCTGAAATAACACGAAAGGCACTTTGTCCAGCTGCACTCAAGCTAACGTTAAGGTAACCATTACAGCGAGCTAACAATCATAACCTAGCTAACCATTCGCTATAGCTAACTCACTTTAGCTAGGTAACATTGGATATACATTGTTTAGTTTTCATTATTAATGCTAATAAATGGCTGCTCTAATGTCAGCTGACAAACCCAGTATTACTATGTGCTAATATACACAGTAACTTTTAAATGGACTTTCCCTAACAAACATTAGCTACGACAACATTAGCACAAGCTAATTTAGCTGGATTTGTTTCACTGAAGACATTTGGCATGTAACAGTAGTGAAGGCACAGGTGTTAATAATGACATTAATGGTGGCTGAATTCCATTTAGCTGCTTCAGTATCAGTGTCCTGTTGCTCTGCATGCTGGCACACTGTCAAGACTTACCAGGACACTTTCATAGAAATAAACCACTGTTAATGTTATCATTAACAACTGTGCTGCGTTGACATGACAAAATAGGCTCGTTTGAGATGAGCCATGCCTGCACTGAACTGATCACAAACGCCACACAATGCATGTTAATTAGATTTGTGTCCGACTTGATCCGGTACTTGATCCGGTCTTCCGGTGATCTTCCACATCCATTGGCCCATAGAGCAAGCGCACTTGCCTTTATTTGAACCCCCCCCCCTCCCAGCCCTCGGCCCAGTCTCAGGTTCATACTAATAAATCTGCTTTGATCTATTAGTGCATCTTTTTAGCACTTAATGATTTAGACAAGGGCTATTCAAGTGTTTTATATTGGGAAGTTGATCTGCCTCAAAAAAAAGAATCTGTTGAAAACAGACGTCTCTTTCCAAATGTAAGTCTTATGTTTTTGGGCCCCATGGCATCATGTGACGGGCCCACCATTTGACCACTTTGTAAAACGTTCTTCAAAGCCTGGCGTCCTTCCCGGGGGCTTGATCCTGACTAGCTCTGGCGTCATGCACACATAAGTAATGATAGCCTCACGAGATAGAGGCCGCTGCAGTTTTTTTTAGAGCCAAGGACATGATTGGAAACACCTGGCTGTCCCCTGATCAAAGAGCACAAACACCTTGCAGAAAATCAGAATTTTCTGCAAGGTTTGTTGTTGATAATAATAATAATTATGGTTATTTATGTAGCACTTATCAAATGGAGAGCAATTACAAAGTACTTTACAAGGCAGACATAAAGAGAATAAAGGATTGAATACAAAAAACATGTGCACTCACATTTCCACACTCATACATATCTAATCAGCCAAATGAAAACAGTAAGCCTGTTGAGGATTATGGGTCCTGTCCTTCATAGTTTTGTGACCAGTTCCCTTCCACGTCATCCATGTCGGTCCCTCTCTGTCTCTGCAGGTGGAGGGGGGAGAGGGTTGCGGGCGAGGCGGAGGTTGATGCCCCAGCATGCTCAGCGCCGAGTGCCTCGTCCCCCCCGTCTCCCGCCACTGCGTCCCGTCACCAACCTGAGTTTCTCTCGGAGCTTCACCTTTTCCTTCTTCGAGCTGCCGCTGCACCAGTCGCCTCGCTGCCGTGCCGAGCGCGTCAGAAACCTTCTGCTGCTTCTGAGACAGATACACTACTGAAGAGTCTGTTTTCTTAGTGCTGCATTTGAAACCATTGTCAAATCTCACTGTCAAAAGACTGATGCAGTGAGATAGATATATGCAGGCATGAGACAGACAAAAGAATAATTTATTATTCAGTTATTTATCACTATTTCAGCTCCAGTTGAACAGCTGGCTAGTTAGCTTTATTTTTTAAATCAATATTATTATTAACAACCTTTATTTAGACAAAATCCATTTAGAACGAGGTCTCATTTTCAAAAGTTTTAGTCAAATAAAAACAAAGATAGCAAGAGTAGTGAGAACCATCGCCTGCAAATAAAGTGATTAGTTTTCATTGAACCCTGTTACTGTATGTCTTCATATTAACTTCTACTGTTACTGTACAGCTGTTAGAATAGTGGCCTATCTTCTATTTGCAATTAATATGCATTCAATCCAGTTCTATTATTTAAATTAAAATGATAATCTACTCTGGCTGTGGTCATCACAGTGAACAGTGTCTGGTAGTGTGATGAGAGGGCATGTTGCTGTACTTTATCTCCTTGGAGCAGAGGCTGCATTCAGCATACCCTGCCTCATCAATGTATTTAAAACACTGTGACAGCAGGAAGCTGTACTCACGTCTGTGTAGACCTCCACCTTTATCCAGGCCCAGCTCCACTCACAGCTCAGCCCTGCGTCAAGCTGCACTACACAAACAGCCTCCTCTTCATTAAACTCTTTGACCTCATCATCTCATCAGTATCTGGGCCTCATCATCTCATCAGTATCTGGGCCTCATCATCTCATCAGTATCTGGGCCTCATCATCTCATCAGTATCTGGGCCTCATCATCTCATCAGTATCTGGGCCTCATCATCTCATCAGTATCTGGGCCTTTGATTCTACTTTGAGTTAAAAAAAACAACCTGCCAGCAGATCCGCCGGTGTTCTGGTTTAATGTTAACGAGTGACCGCGTGAACTGAACCGGAACACGGGGGGGGGGCTTCATGTTTCATCACATTACGTTTTTTCCTCCAAATTCGCGATAATGACGAACGTTAACAGTCGACAGAGTTCCTGGCTGATGCCATGGATTTGGATGATCAGGATCTTAGATTTGGGTAGAAAAAAAACAAAAAACTTTTTAGCCAAACATAAATACTTCAAACATTTAGACACCACCGTTTAATGAATGATTGTGTTTGAAAAAGATATTTTGATGGGAATATATAGGACATTTTGGCAAATTCACATAATCCCTTTTTGGCCAAAAAGGTTGTGGTTTTCATAAAAAAAAATTATATTTAATATATATATATATATATATTTTTTTTTTTCACTTTTTCTCTGTTAGCAAAAAAAAGATGTTTCCAGTTGCTGTTTATTGGTCGCCACCTCAGCCACATTGGTTTCATTCTTTATACTCCAGAGCTGCTTCTTGCTTAACATTCTATTCAAGGGTGCATTTGCTCAGTCCAATCCATGTGAAACATCATCTGTATTTCATGTGTTGTGAAGCCACGTTTAAAGAAGTCTTCAATGTACTCACAATCCATGTATATGTCAAATGTAGAGTAACCTATGAAGAGCTGCTTATATGACTGTTGTGTTAAAGTATCTCATAATTTCGACTTTCTATAGCAACTGGAAAAATCTGGTCAGTGTTGTGGTTACAGATGGACGCACCAACATTTTTTTTTTTTGTTTTTTTTGCTGGTGGAAAAAAAGTAAAATAAAAAAAAATAAAAATTATTAGAATTATTATTATTTATTTTGTGGGTGGATTTAAATTTTTTTTTGTGAATTACATTTTATTTATTTTTTTTCAAGTTACTATTTTTTTTTTTTTTTTTTTTTGTGATCCTATTTTATTTATTTTTTTGTGAATTACATTTTTTTATTATTTTTTTTAAGTTACCGGTACTATTTTTTTTTTAGTATGGAAGCCCTAACCCTATGGAAGCCCATTCCCACCAGCAAAAAAAATTATAATTAGATCACCAAAAAAAAAAAAAAAATGAATTCACAAAAAAAAAAAAAAAAAAATGAATTCACAAAAAAAAAAAATATATATATATATATATATATATACATATATTTTCACTTTTTCTCTGTCAGCAAAAAGAAAAAAAAAAAAAAGATGTTTCCAGTTGCTGTTTATTGGTCGCCACCTCAGCCACATTGGTTTCATTCTTTATAGTCCAGAGCTGCTTCTTGCTTTACATTCTATTCAAGGGTGCGTTTGCTCAGTACAATCCATGTGAAACATCATCTGTATTTCATGTGTTGTAAAGCCACGTTTTAAAGAAGTCTTCAATGTACTCACAATCCATTCATATGTCATAGCTGCTTCTATGACTGTTGTGTTAAAGTATCTCATAATTTCGACTTTCTATAGCGACTGGAAAAATCTGGTCAGTGTTATGGTTACAGATGGACGCACCAAAAGTTTTTTTTTTTTTTCTTTTTTTTTTGCTGGTGGAAAAAAAGTAAAATAAAAAAAAAAAAAAATTATTAGAATTATTATTATTCATTTTGTGGGTGGATTTAAATTTTTTTTAGTGAATTACATTTTATTTATTTTTTTTCAAGTTACTATTTTTTTTTTTTTTTTTTTTTTGTGATCCTATTTTATTTATTTTTTTGTGAATTACATTTTTTTATTATTTTTTTTAAGTTACCGGTACTATTTTTTTTTTAGTATGGAAGCCCTAACCCTATGGAAGCCCATTCCCACCAGCAAAAAAAATTATAATTAGATCACCAAAAAAAATAAATAAATAAATTCACAAAAAAAAAAAAAAAAAAAAGATGTTTCCAGTTGCTGTTTATTGGTCGCCACCTCAGCCACATTGGTTTCATTCTTTATACTCCAGAGCTGCTTCTTGCTTTACATTCTATTCAAGGGTGCGTTTGCTCATTACAATCCATGTGAAACATCATCTGTATTTCATGTGTTGTAAAGCCACGTTTAAAGAAGTCTTCAATGTACTCACAATCCATTCATATGTCATAGCTGCTTCTATGACTGTTGTGTTAAAGTATCTCATAATTTCGACTTTCTATAGCGACTGGAAAAATCTGGTCAGTGTTATGGTTACAGATGGACGCACCAAAATTTTTTTTTTTTTTCTTTTTTTTTTTGCTGGTGGAAAAAAAGTAAAATAAAAAAAAATAAAAAAATTATTAGAAATATTATTATTTATTTTGTGGGTGGATTTTTTTTTTTTTTTGTGATCTTTTTTTTTTTTTTTGCTGGCAGGAATGGGCTTCCATAGAAAAGACTCGCGAGCGAGCAGGTTAAAGTTTCACTTTCGCTCGCGCGAGAGTGAATTTTGCTCGCGGAGTGATGTAAAAGCGCTCGTCAAAGTAAAATACGCCCGCGGCTGTTGCCCTGGACGAAGCGCAGGCTGGATGTCCTTGGGCAACGGGTAGAACAGCAGTCCCTGTCCTTGTTGGAGAGGGTGAAGGCACAATGTTGGTGAGTCAAAGGATGGGTTTAGTTTTTTTGCCCTTCTGTGAGTCAGTTTGTGCCCTCAGCCATTTTTAAGGGCTAACAGATGTCTAAGGCACTTGATCTGAAGCTGTGTGTGACTGTGTGTGTGTGTGTGTGTGTGTGTGTGTGTGTGTGTGTGTGTGTGCTCCTCCAGTTGTTCCGGTCCCAGGTTGAAGAGCTTGCTGCTTGTTTTTTTTCCTGTCCTGTCATGGCTGCCTCGCTACTCCATCAGAGAAAACGCTGTCGGGGACCTGGTGTCTGGCATCAGTGTTGGGATCCTACAGCTGCCACAGGGTGAGGATGATAATCACATTAAGAGCCTTAACAACCACATGCTGCTGCCACAACAACTTCAACTGTAACTGCATGTTGAAAGGGTGCAGTCGTACATGAAAGTGTATCTCTGGATAAATACATGCAAAGATACTTTAAATTTGCAAATCTCTCAGTTCACATCTTGTGTTTAAACAATGAACTGCCGCCGTGTTGTAGCCTACTTTTTATTCATCTTTTCCCACTTCTTTTATTTGCCTGTGTACCTTGGTAGGAAGGGAATGTTTCATGAGTGCAGAGACCCTCTAAAACTCCTCTCTGACAAGAAAGTTTTTTTAATGACACAGGGATTTTCTGAGCGTTTAGTAACACGCTCTAGCTGCTCATTCAAGCCACACTTTTCACCTCGGCCTCTCTTCTTCTTCCCCAGGTATGGCCAACGCCATGTTGGTGGGAGTTCCTCCAGCGCTTGGTCTCTACAACTCTTTCTTACCTCTGATCATCTACGTCATCTTCGGCACCTCCAGACACCTCTCTCATTGGTGACTGTCAACCTTTACTTTTCTGGAATAGGCATCTAACACTCTAGCGTTAAGGGAGCTGAGTAGTTGTGTAACGGTTTGTGTGTCCGTTTATGTGTGACAGGTACTTCTGCAACCCTGGCCATCATGATTGGGTCTGTGACGGCCAAAGTGGAGTTGCTCACAACAATGGTATTGAAGATAGTCAGATTGATGTGGAAGCGGCCAAAGTGAACGTGGCTGTACAACTCACCTTCCTCTGGCCTCATACAGGTATATACACACACACACAGTAGACAATACATGGACAAACAGACTGCACAGGCTCACACGCATCGCTGATGTTCACCTCCGGCCCCTTTATGGAGACCAGCAGGAGAAAAGAGATCTTCCCTGCAGACATCCACTAAAGTATCACATTTGGTGTTATTAGTTCATCTACAGTTGAGCATACACAACCTGCTGAGTTTCCCAAACTCTCACTCTTCTTCATCACAGGTCAACTTGAGGTATTCAGATAAACGATCTGCCCCAAAGCTTGAAAACTGGAGAGAGGAAAAAAAAAAAAGGTTTTGTTGTTTGGTATTCTTTCCTCTCCACTCTGGGTTCCCACGCTGCCGTGGATTTAAATCCTCTCTGTGGAGGTGGGCAAAGATTTAGTCTCGGTGCCACCCATGCACTTCAAATCGATCAATATGTTTTCTGTAGCTAAAGTGGAGATTTATAGCAGAACAATCACACCGTCTTCACTAAAAATAAAGCTGTGTTTCTAGTTTTTAAACTAAATGTTTGTGTGTGTGTGTGTGTGTGTGTGTGTGTGTGTGTGTGTGTGTGTGTGTGTGTGTGTGTGTGTGTGTGTGTGTGTGTGTGTGTGTGTGTGTGTGTGTGTGTTCTCTCTTTCAGACATTAAATTATGTTTTCCACGGAGTGACCAGTGCGGTACCAGGAGTGCTGTCAGTCTCCGGGGTTTCCATGGTGATACTCATCGGAGGCAAATTGCTGAATGAGCGCTTTAAGAACAAGCTGCCCGTCGTCATACCATGGGAACTTATACTGGTGAGGGATGCGCGCACACACACACACACACACACACACACACTGAGTAGACTCATGTCTATAAGACGCACCCAGATGGACAGATGCCACAGTGATGAACTGATGAATGACTCACAGTTACATAAAAATCAGTTTATATCACCAAAACCACAAATCCCCACATATAATAAATATCTGCACCTGTCCTATGATGAATCATCGTTCTGTCTTCTGATGGTGTTTTGTTTCATTTAATATCATATATATGTTTACATAAGCTGATAGGTAAGTGAGTGATTCAGTGTAGATTACTGTAGCTAAAAACATAATATAAATATAATTGTGCAAACTTTTGGCATGTTATTTAAAAAAAGAAAGTTAAAATAACTAAATTCCATAACTTTTACTTTGTCAGAAATTGTGTTTTTAGTATTAACCTGATGGTTAAAGTTTAAACCATGAACTTTAAAACAACATGAACCAATACAATCTTTAATCTTTAATACTTTAGCTAAATGTATTATTTATTTTGGGACAGCATTTTAGAATACAAAATGTACCTCCGGACAAAAGCAGGTTCATTCCCTCTGCGTATAAAGATTTGTTAAAAGTCGGGTGCCATAGTGAGATTTTTAATGGTAGGTTGAGCTATTGTAAACAAAGACTTACATAAAACATTTTCCCGAAGGCTTCACGTCATGATCTGTTGAGTTATAGTCTGTTATGGGAAACGGCCCCGATACAGTGAGAACACTGTTCGGATGGGCGGTTCATGGTTCCCCTGCTTTGGATGATGAACGTCCTGGGGCCTTAGTGAACCAAATCTCAATTGTTCACTTTGAGAACCTTCTAAAAAGACAGTACGCACATGACAAGCGCTAAACCTGGGTTAGTAATAGTCCAGCTGTACTGGCATCCATCGCTTATGAAGACAAAGCTCAGCAAATACAGAACCTGGCTCTGGACAGGGAGAAGCTGCCCAATGAGAGAGAGCACCATCTCCATCACTGCGCCGCCACTGGGATCTGACAAACTTTCTACATCAGTGGACGAACCGTATCTGATAATGTGTGTGTTTGTGTACCTCCAATGCGCATTGATTTGACATTTAGATGTAAAATATTGTATGTTTGTTGTTTTCCAAACTGGACATTCTGTGCAGAAAATGTCACGGTCATCGTTTTTTTTCTCCCGCAGATTGTCCCGGGCACCATCCTGTCAGTGCAGATGGATCTGGTTGGACAGCACACCGTCCAGGTGGTGGGACACATACCCAGTGGGTCAGTAGAACTGTGTCATTGTCTGTTTTTCCTCGTCATTCAATTTGCTATCTTTTAAGTATATTGTCTAAGACTATTGTGTTGAAGGCCTGTGAGCTTTCAGGAGATGTTTGATTGTAAATGTATTCATAATAGACTGTGATATAGTACTGCTTTTAAAAGGAACAATTCAATTCAAAGTCTTTCACAAAGCATTGATCATTAACATGGTACGTTTTATTTGACTTCTACGTTCACACACTGTCTTTAATATGCTGTGTGTATCTTGGCACACCAATGTATTTGCTTGTTTCCATACAATTTACAGCTCAATGTCTCTTCATCTTTCTGACACTTTCACCTTCCTCTAACCTCCCATCCTTCACACTTCTGTTCTCATCACACATAATATGCAAGTTAGCTTTATTGCGTTATCCCCGATAGCTTTGAGAGAATTAAAAAGAATTCATGGGGTGATTTACCTTTAACTGGTGGTCATAATTCTTTATATTACTGTATATTTCATTTCTTTGAGGAATCAGTTAGTCATTCAAGTGATCAAGCTGCCATCTCTTTTCTTCTTCCCCCTCCTCTAGCCTGTCTTACCCAGTCCTTCCCTCTCTCTCTCTCTCTCTCAGACCAGAGAGCTGTTCATTCCAGCGCTGTCAGTGGCTCTGGTCAGCTTCAGTTACCTCTCAGCTCAGTGTTTGCACACAAGCATGGCTACCAAGTGGACAGCAGTCAGGTTGCAACTCTCACGCATTTCAGCCAGGTTCATTTGTCGTCGGGTCTGCATGTTAGAAAATTGCAAAAAAAGGGATAACGGTGCATATTATGCACACATGCATAATTATGAAGATTCTGATAATGTGTATAAAAGGTGAGGGAAGCTTTTTTCAAACAGTAAGAACAAGTCTTCCAACATATGCATGTTCAACAAAATGACACAATCATTTTGAACCTTGCTTTATCCAATGTTCAGATTTCTGATCACAAATGATCACATATTTAATAAGATAGTGCCTCATTTGCATATTTAAATCAAACATTTCCAAAAAAACATGCAATTACCTTCATGTAAATGATCAACTGGGGAAGTTTCATGGTATCTGTTAGTTAAATATGATCACCCTTACCCCCAAGATGTTATTTGAGGTCTTGGACACCGGTTCCCCCTGAGTAAACTGCAGCAGGATCCCCGAGTTGGGCTGCAGCCTCGCTGCGTACTTTTCAAATTGCTGCGGTCTGTCTCGGCCTCGGGACCTGCTGGCTCTGGGTCTGTGTAACACCATAGGAGGAATGTTCCACTGCTTCGCTGTCAGCTGCTCCTTCTCTCGCAGTATGGTCCAAGAAATCACTGGTGTCAAAACACAGGTATGTAATCGATTCCAAAAGACACAAAAACCCACTGTGTCAAAGCAACATTAGCTAATCTTTTCATATAGTGCATTATATAACTTACTTAATTGGTCTTTTGTCCTCTTCGTTATTGACTGCTTTCCTTTCCTTACTGTCCTTCTGTTGTGTCTTAATCTCTTGTGTTAGATGGTCCAGATTGGTATCCGCTCTGTTGATTCTAACCATCCTGTTGAAGATCGGTCATCTCTTTGAACAGCTGCCAACGGTAAAATGCATATGAGATCACAAAACGTTATTCATGTTCATCGTATATGTTGTTAAGCAAGCGCACCAGAAGTTCGTGCTGACGGTTCTCCGGCCAGCTTGGCTCGCCATGAACCGCCGCAGAATGATGACGGAATGATGGAGAAAACCAGTGAAGATGTTTTAAGAAATGCCAAGTCATGCTCCATCTGGACGAGACTCGCTGTCGGTATGATTCACTCGTCTTAGTTCCAGGCGGTGTTGGCAGTGATCATCGTGGTGAACCTGCAAGGGTTAATGGCTCAGTTCAAAGATTTGTGTGTGCTCTGGAAGTCTGACAGATTAGACCTGGTGGGCTACACACACACACACACACACACACACACACACACACACACACACACACACACACAGGGTGGAATAATTATGACTGGGGAGAAAGAAGAGAGCGAAACAAGAGCCGATTTTGAGTGACAGAATCAATTAATATATATGTTCAATGCCAGCACCTACGCTAGGAAATGTACTGCTGTGTGTTTCTGACTAACCTTGTGTAACTTTTCCTCACCACATCCAGACAGTGAGTCATGGTCAGAAGGAGAACCCAGCTGGAGTCCACACCTCTTCCCCCTCCCCCCTCCTCAGGCCGGACATTGACTAGGTTGCAGAAGACTTGGAAGTTCAAGGTGTCGGTGTGTTTCTGGCAGCGTGCCAAGGTCAGCTTTATGTTTCATAATCATGTATGAATCTCAGATAGCGTGACTCATCTATGTCTCTCTCACACATTCATTCATTCATTCATTCACACACTTTGTCTAGCGTTGGGCTGTTGCTGTCCGTTTCCCACCACGCCTCCCATACTGTACCTCTTCTTGAAGCTGTTTATTCCTTTCTGAACTCCTACAGTAACAGTTTTATTATGTCACACCAAACACATGCGATCAGACAGGTTGAACGTACCCAAACGGCATTAAGTGTGCGATCTTGATGCCCTCTCTATGTCAACAGAGAGAATTTGATCTCAGCTCCAGACTAGAACAGACAGCCTTGTCCACTTCCTGTCTCTTCCCGTCGGTCCATCATGCTGTCCAGCGCTGCCTCAGCACCCTGCCAAGGCCTCTGGAGGTACACGTTGTCTCGCTTCCAAGTTCATCTGTAGACATAATGAGAAAAAAAAAAAACCAGTTTTTAGAGTTTTAAAGGATATCACTTGAGTCCAGGGTCAGCTTACAGCTGAAGATTCTCTGTTGTTTTCTAGGACGAAGAATCTGCAGTTCTGCTTGCATTGATTTTACTTTTAAACTGTTATTGGAGTGCCATGCAAGAATCCGTGGAGTACTCCCTTAATGCTTTTACACGACATCTCACTGAATATAAAGTGTACAATAGCGTTTCAAGAAATATGAATTGTTTCTTTGTTCATATATCTCTTCTCAGGAAATCAACCCAGATGCAAGAGAATGTTGAAACCTGCTCGCTATAAAGCATCGCTTTTACAGGACAGTTCAGTCATCTCAGTGCATCAACAGGGCCTGAAAAAAACACCCCGGGGTGACAGTTAAGGCTTTACGATGGCCGACGGAAGAATCACCGCAAAACATTTTGTTTTGAAAGAAAGACGTTAACACCTTTCCACTGTGTATATGCATACACTTCTCACACGTTCCCAGACAAAAAATGTAACTGTTCCACAATTTGCACCATTTTTTGACCTCTCTGTCATGAAGTATTTGAGATTTGATTAAGATTGCCCAGCTTCCAATAAAACATCATTAGCTAGGTTTCAGTCCATCACCCTCTGGGCTATAGGTGCAGCTTTCTTCCACTGCACCACGCTGCTGTCCAAAGGCCCTTTTCACGGCAGCCATTTTGTCGTAGCAAGGTAAACACGTATGTGATTGATAGAATTAATTACGGTCACATTCTATTTAGTATTCTATTCAACACGCACAACACCAGGGCCCCCGGCCGACCAAATCAGAACAGCACTAGATATTACAAGACAAATATTCCAAATGAATTCATCGGCCACTACAGTAACTGTTAAATCTGTGTTGTGCAGTTACTTCGTAGAGATATAATAACCTTGCATCTGAAACAGTTAATGTGTTGCTCAGCCTCCAGAATGACAGTTACACAATAACAAAAATAAATCTCCACTCCTATGGTTACATACCGAAGACGGGAGTTGACTTTGTTTTCCTAATTGAGTCTGTCCTGTTTCTCTGCTGACAGACATGACAGACATGACAGACATGTGAACGAAAATATGTCCCTCCCTTCCCTCTGTATCTTAAAAATACAAACTGTATTTCTAACTATTTGTAATCAGAACATAACAATGTACAGTTTTGAATATGAATTTGAATTTGAATATGCCGAAAAACGAGGGATCAGATTTAAACAGGAAGTATTGGAGATGTGAACAAGAACAGCACAGTCAGAAGTGAACCCTGTTGCACTGTAGACACGCCCAGCTGTGATGTCAGCAAAATCAAGATGTGAAGTTACTCTTTAACGACGGACAAACATGATTACGACATTAAAACATTTTCTTGTACAGACAGTTGTGAACCGTTCATTGAGCGACAAGAAAAACACACAGCCTCCCCCATTCCTGCCTTCGCCCCTCCTCACTATCATTTTCGTACAGTCTCTTATGTAATTTTTATTATCTATAATTGCTGGTTTTACACGTTCAGGCCAAGTGTAGCGCTCGACCCTCAAAAGTGAATCAAGACATCCAATGAAACCCGAAGTGAAGGGTTGTTTTTCATTAATAGGAAAACATCAGTCCATGTTAATGTGTCAAAGGAAAGCACCGCTCAAACTGCCAGGAAAAACACTTAGCAGAGGATGGTTTCGATCCATCGACCTCTGGGTTATGGGCCCAGCACGCTTCCGCTGCGCCACTCTGCTGGCGAGCAAACGTACCGATTCAAACATATAAATACCTGAGCACAAGTGGTGTATCCATAGGTCTGCTGTGGAAATGAGCCAGGTTATATTCTGTAGCGTAAATTTACAAATGTCCCCTAACGTATCGCAAACCGAGCAGGCTGCGCGAGAGAGAGAGAGAGAGAGAGAGAGAGAGAGAGAGAGAGAGAGAGAGAGAGAGAGAGAGAGAGAGAGAGAGAGAGAGAGAGAGAGAGAGAGAGAGAGAGAGAGAGAGAGAGAGAGAGAGAGAGAGAGAGAGAGAGAGAGAGAGAGAGAGAGAGAGAGAGGGGTCAACGTAAGGTTTGAGAGTGCAAAAACATGTTTCTAATGTTTTCTTTCAAAGAGGTGAAACAGAGCGGAGCTGTCAGGGAGAGAAAACTACTAAACTGGCTGTTGAGAGGGAAAATGTGCTCAGGGCGTTTTCTTTCCAATTAAGTGGATTCTTCTGGTGAGTTAGCTGACGTAAACGTTACTTAAAGTTGGCTGGTTAACATTGATATTACGTTGCAATAGAGTTGAATTGCGTGTTATTTTATTTCCAGTCAGGATGTAACATTGTGTGTGGTGTGTAGTAAGTTAGGCCTCACGTTACATGTGGTTGTTGTAATGAACTGTTTGGCCCATCTCTGTCGGTTGCTAGCCGGACTAAGCTAAGTGACATGCAACATGTAATGTTAGCTGCTGATCGAGCTCTAGCAGCTACATGACACGAAGAAGTGTGTGTTTGAACTGTGCTTCAAGCTAATAGGTATGTGCTAAGAAAATGTAAAAAAAAGAGACGACACATTTCAGAATTGTTTGATATAGTTATTGTAAACTCAGACTACATGATAACTGTTCTGCACACAGTGGCGGCTGGTGGAACATTTTCGAGGTAGAATGAATGTATCAAACACGCATTACTACTTTGCAGTTAAATATTTAACATTTATTCCAACACGAAAAAAAAACAAAAAAAACTGTAAATAACACTTTGATAAACACGTCAGGACATCTTATTTTAGTCACCCTCACAGGGAATTCAGTATAATATATATATATATATATCATATAATAATATTCAGTATAATATAAAACACACACATGCATATATAGATGTATATATAGATATAAGCTATGGTGAGTTTTCACTGTTAATTTACCATCTCTATTAAATGTTGATGCCTCCATGACCAAGTTAAGCAGATGAGACTGAGGACAACTATGTACAAGACAAGATGTTCACTTTGCCTAATATGTAGCTTGACAGAGTTCTCCATGTGTGCCCCGGTGTTCTCATGTTTCCTTACCTCCTCATCCCTCACTCCCTAACTGTCCGTGCTGGATCTGTCCCCGTTGTTTTAAAAAGATAAATAAGTTATTAGCATGACTGCATCCAGCGAGCCAAACCTGTCTGGTGTACAGCTACTAGAGAAGCTTCGCATGTACTGCTTCCCTTTCCCGCTAGTCTGCTGTCTGATTGTGAGGTCAGGCTGATCTGGGATCAGCTCTTTGGCCTGAAGTTTCTCCTCAAAGTTCTCCTCTCAAACGGGTCTTGGAGGAGTAGTGCTCGCCTGTAGAGACTTCTCCTGACGAGAACGCGCAGCTGTGGGCCAAATCAGTTAGGCCCAAAGCTGAATCTATTTGAGGACGCTGATTGGCTAAATTGTATGTCACTCATTTATATCTTTAATCAGCAATTGGCTAAACTGTTTCATAGACCCGCCTCCCTTAGCTGCGCGTTCTGAGACGAGCAGACAGGCGGAGAGGACGAGCATGAAAAGCATATATTTTGCGCAGATATAATATTTTACACATATTACTGGGTACATTCCATAGTTCAAAAACACAAATATTGACAATTTGTATGATTTATTATTAATATTATTTTTTTATTTTTTTCGTGTGGCTCAAGGTGGGGCCAGGCCCCATGGCCCTCTATTGGCCAGCCGCCACTGTCTGCACACTTGTTTTTTAGGGAGCATTCTCTCTGTTGACATTGTGAAGCTGCTTCCTTTGCCATCTGGATCACTGCTTGTGGACGGCCTCATCTTGTCTCAAACTCTGACATCTGACAAGAGGGTGGTAGGAGCCCAATCAAAGGAAACTTAACTAAAGAGGATTCCACTTCAGGGTTTGACATTAACCATGGCTCGTGGCCACAAAAAGTGACTCTGTGGCTAGCAAATATCCCCTGCAGGTGGCCACCAAGTTTATGAGATTACCTGTCCAAATAAAGGCTAATTATGAATCAAAAAACACAATGCGAACTTTAACCAATGCAACTTTACAGTTCCACAGACATCACAATCAATTTGCTGCTTTTAGTTCAAGATTCTTATTGCCGGCTAAAATTAAATATCCTTTTTATGTATTTTTTTTTTTTTTTACAAGTTTACATTTCAGCCACCAAATTCGAAAACACGAATGCCTGTTGATCGACCTATAAAACACATTTGTCTTTACAAAAGCATATTGTTTGTCCTGCTTAGTTAACCGGTATCTGTTTGTCCAATGATTAAGCCCTCCCATTCACTCTGGTGTGATCATGAGTATACAGGAACAACCATGACTGAGCTGAAATGGCTGACTAATCTAATCACACTCAGATAAGACATAAAACACACCGACATGTCGAAGACTGTCTGATTTAAAGTGAGTATACCATTGTATTTTCTACACTTTTGTCTGCATTCATCTGACCTCTCATTTGTTTAGTTTCCTGTATGTATTTATAGCATGCTGTATTCCTGTAAGGTCAATTCACATTTAGAATGTTTTTTTTTTTTTAATTTTAACAAATGTCTTGAAGGACAACAGGTGGTTGACACAATACATAAAAAAATCTATGACAATCATTACAAAAACACTGACCTCACTCTGTAAATGTTCAAACATGCGGGTCATCTCTAATTTCTGCCATTTTTACCACCCCGACGGTACAGCTGCACGTTAGAACTTTGCCCTCTCCCTCGACAACAATATCAAATATCTAGATTTCCCTTCAAGGTCTCAAGGAACAGCAGAGGAGCCACAACGTGACCGTCTCACCCCCCAGACAACTGAGGGAGAGAGAGGAGACAAAGAGGAAGTTATATATCTACCGATTTTGTCAGAGAATTCTCTCCCGTCGTGGATTTCGAAACAAAACCGCACCTTCACCTGTTGGCAATCACGACTTGTCGTTTGGTACCACTTTTATCTGGTGGAAAAGTCTACACCAGATTCAATTTGAAGCCCGGGGACCACTTCACACAGAGAGGATTAAGTCTTCATGAAGAGGGATGTGCCGTCTTATGATTGAACTTTTTTTTTTTTTAATTTAGATGGAAGATTTTCATTACAACCTTGACCAGCAATAGACTTGGACTTGGATCTATTTCCTCTGAACTGGAAAAACGGATAAAAGACGTCAGCATAGAACACTCAACAGTACATCACTCCTCTGTAAACCGGCACTGAACTTGCATGGTTCATCTCAGGGCTTCAGAAGGTTCTGGGCTTTTTGTAAAAGACATCTTTTCAATATAATAAAATATTTTTTCTAATACAGCCGGAACACAAGGTAATTATTATCCAATGTTTCAGTTTAGTCCCAGAACTATCGTGATGAAGACTTTAATGAACATGGAACTAACAGCTGTTGATGTGCGAAAACAATAATTAGATTAAGATCTTACAGATGTAGTAATATGTTGTCCTTTTTTAAGATTTATTTTTAGGTCTTTTCTAAAATGGAAACATTGTTTGAATTACAACGGCAGCATTTGGGCAATAATGTTTGAAAAATACAAGGAATAGATTTTCTGCCGAAAAAATACATTTGTAAGAAGAGAAGTTGGCGTTCTGTTTCTGTTGCAGCCTGTTGAAGCCATGGCCGAGAGGAGACGGATGGGCTACAGCGTGGACAGGGAGATCCTGGACGAAGAAGCAGTGGATGAGCTGGCAAAAAAGTCTGACTCGAAGCCATCTCTGTCTGAGAAGATCAAAAAGTCAATGAGGTAAAGTTCCCCACGTCTGATCTACAGTGCATCTCAACTGATTTTTCTCTACATAATCAGACATTTCCTGTCTTGTTTGTTCAGGCACAAAGCATACAGCAATTACTCTCTGAATAAATTAGTCGTCACGCTCCAGAGTTCTTCAATAAACGTACTGTGGTCTACTTGAATATTTTAGTTGAAGTTAGAACATCTGGCTCACGATTACACAAACTAAATCAAAAAGAACAATTTTCCGCTCAGTATGTCATAGGACAATAACTCCTGTTTTATCTACTTATTATCTTCTTAGAACAGCCGCACAGGGGTGTGCATGTCAAAACGTTTGACCAAAGTACCTTTATAAAGTCAACAAAGGTTGAAATATATAGAGAGATAAAACAGAGCTACACAAACGGGGTCAATATCACATCTCAAGTCTGAGACTTGGAGAAAAAAGAAAATCAGCAAGTCACGTCTGTCCAAATGTAAGAATACTGTTTAGTGAGTCCCCTAATGATCACATGACAGGACCTTCTCTTTCTCTCGTCCGTCTCTCTGACACACAAACTCAGGTGTTCTGGTCCCAGGTTGAAGAGCTGCCTGCTGGGTAGCGTTCCTGTTGTGTCATGGCTGCCTCGTTACTCCTTCAGAGACAACGCCCTGGGAGACCTGGTTTCTGGAATCAGTGTGGGGATCATGCATCTTCCGCAGGGTGAGGATGGAGGTCGAGAAGATCAGTTCAGGCCATCAGATCGTATATATATCGACAACTTGAATGGATGATTTGACGATTGTTTTTTCCCACGCCAATATCAAAAACTATTTTAACCGACCACCATCAGAGCTAAGATGTCATGAGAGTGTTGTTATGAGTGCATATAGAGATGTTTCTGGTGGAGCGGTATGTCCGCCCGCTGAGCCCCGTTAATCAGCACGAGTGGCTTTCTAAATCCTTAGTTACAAACCAGTTTGCCGTCTCTTTTCCATTGAACTGACACCCTTCATCTCCCTTCATCCATGTGTCAGCTCAACACAACTTTGTTCTGCGCTCCATGAGAGTCGTTCATGTTATGGATATGATTGTGATTTTAAAGATAAGGTAATAACGTTGACACACAGACTTTAAAAAGGGAGCCGCTGTTTGAATAGAGGAGACATTGCTATTCAATTATCTATGTTTTTATGTTAAAATATTTTAAATATAATGTTCACAATGTTTATTCATGTAACTTTAATTGTAGAAGTTATAAAGGAAGAGATTTCATTTGTTTATTTTAAATGGTAATCTGCAGGTTTTGCATTACTCAATATCTTCCTTGTTTTTAGCTGTTTTCTAATTGTTACTGTATTGTTGGAAATCATATCCTCTGCTATCACTACAGGTATGGCCTATGCCCTGCTAGCCTCTGTTCCTGCAGTCTTTGGACTTTACTCCTCCTTCTATCCAGTCCTCATCTACTTCATCTTTGGCACTTCCAAGCACATCTCAATCGGTTTGTACTTCAACACTTGCTGTGACTGCACACTAGTCATTTGGACAAGGGGGGGATTAATCCACCATACAGTTGTGTGGATAGTATGAAAAAGTGATATAGCAGGATTACTAAGAGACTGAGAGATTCTTTTTTCATTGCCTCTAATCGACCAGGTTTAGCCTATGATCTTACAGCGCCAAACTTATATTCATCTTCTTCAAATTCATCAATTTTCACAAAAGTAAACCGATTTAACATTTCAACATCTCAATCTTTGGCTTCCACACGCTGTTAGCGGCGCATGTAACAGCATTTTTAAACTTCCTTATTGGAGGTGTCTTTGTTGAAATGTACCTTGGGAGTCATTAACTTCCTCCCCAAAGTTTTTATGTACACGGGCTTTTACATTTCGTTTTATATGAAAGAAGCACATATTTTCCAACACGGTTGTCAATCTTTTGTACTGATGGTTAATCTGGCAGAGCGTCATGCCGATCCAAGCCATAGAAGAGCTCACTTTACTACTGCTATTACATCACCTTCCAACAGATGTCAAACCAGTGAAATAATGAAGAGTAAAATAACCCAAATGGTTACAAATGTTACCACTTTGGCAGAAGATAATGTTTCACATATAGGACCACATCAGTGGTTGCAAGAAGCTGGGGGAAAAAAATGGACTTCAGTCCCAAGGTGGCTTGAGAAAGATGTCTCTCAAAATATGTTGTTTAATGTCCAACAAAAATATGTGTTGACGTCTCTGTCTCCCTTCTTTAGGAACATTTGCCGTGTTGAGTGTGATGGTAGGAGGGGTGACAGAGCGATTAGCTCCAGACTCCGACTTTATGACATGGGACAATGTGACCAACGCCAGTGTAGTCGACATCATCCCCCGGGATGCAGAGAGGGTCAGAGTGGCTGCAGCCGTCACCTTCTTGGCTGGATTATTTCAGGTGAATTGGAGTTACTGGAAGTCAAATATTTGGGAGTAATCCTCCCATTTGGGTATGGGACAGAATGCTGTCATCACTATCAATAGGCACATGCTGCTAGCAAGAAATACACCAATGAATGAAATGAAACAGGCTACAAATACCCAGAGCTTGTCTTCAAAAGTTCAAATTTCATGCACAGGAGTAAATAGTTTTGTTCTGGTAAACTGGATATTATTAGCTATGACAGCATGGCTGCTGTGTCCCTGTTTGTTCTCCCCTTTTGTTAATGTGAAGCTCCATGTGTTTCTCCATATGTGTGCAGATTCTGCTCGGTCTAGTCCAGTTTGGTTTCGTTGTGACCTACCTGTCTGAGCCGCTGGTCCGAGGTTACACCACAGGCGCTGCCATCCACGTCATCGTGTCCCAGCTCAAATACACCTTTGGCATCAGCCCTGTGAGACACAGTGGACCCTTGTCATTGATATACGTGAGAAAAAAAACACAGTCGTCAACACCTGCTGGCTTCTACATGTTTTGTTTTTTTATTTTAAAGAGTAATGCTGAAAGTCATAATTATTTCCAAAAGCATATTTTAATTTTGGACAGTCCTGAGTGATTTCTACAAGTGAGAGGATTGAACTTCATCAAGCATAGTGTGCTACAAAATGTATAATATATATCTGTATCCCTCTTGTAAGCATGCTTTTATCTCCATGACTGAGACATTTGCTTCGGCCCGCTGACAGTCTTGACATGAGCATTGTCTATTCTTGAATAAAATGTTGTACTACTTCTCTCACTCATGCTTCCTCCTATAAGCATTTAAGCAACACTGATATTATTTCTTTCATTGCAGACTGTGTTGGAGATATGCTATCTCCTTCCTAAGACAAACATCGGTACTCTTGTGGTCAGTATCGTCGCTATAATCGGCCTCATCCTCGTTAAGGAGCTCAACTCGTACTTGAGTAAAAAACTACCTGTTCCTATACCCGTGGAGCTGCTTGGTGTGAGTATACAGTGGTATATGCGCTTGTAATATACTCTATGGAAGGTTACGTCAGACACACACACACACCATAACACTTAAACCCACTAATGCATCTCTTTTTATCTGTTTCTCCAGATTGTAATTGCTACAGTCATCTCCTGGCAAGTTAACTTGGTTCATCTCCTGGCAAGTTAACTTGGTGGAGAGATATGGAGTGGATGTGGTGGGAGTGATTCCCTCAGGGTGAGAAACACACACACACACACACACACACACACCCCAATCATACAGGAATGTGCGTTTACACATGTGAAGAGTGAAAGTGTTTGTAATGGGCGATGTATTCCACTTTGTCCATGTCTACCAGCCTCCAGCCGCCCGTTCTCCCAACTGCCTCTCTGTTCGGTCAGGTGATCGGGGATGCCTTCGCTCTGGCGGTGGTTGGCTACGGCATCGCCATCTCACTGGGACGAATCTTTGCCCTAAAATATGGATACAAGGTGGACAGCAACCAGGTGGGGAGGTGATGCAGGGAATCCAGGATGAACTGCTCTTTTAAAGTTGATGTAAATAAATATATATATACAATAGTCTGAGTTTCCTTGTTTCAGGAACTGATCGCGCTGGGTCTGAGTAACTCCATCGGAGGAATCTTCCAGTGTTTCGCCACCAGCTGCTCCATGTCTCGCACCATGGTTCAGGAGAGCACAGGCGGGAAGACTCAGGTTGGTATGAGTGGATGTTATCCTGCTGAACTGGCCTTGAGTGATACATCGTTAGGGTGCCTTTATGTCTGTGCAGAGAGCATTTAGTATGATTTTAGAAATCAGTGAGCAAAGAAGGTTTAGTTTGAGGCTCCTACATTTTACAAAATGAACGGGATAGTTGGATTTTAAAGGGTCATTTAACAAGTCCTATATGTTCACACTTACCCCTCCTAGTATCAATACAGAAAAAAAAAAAATCAATGATGACCAGGACGATCGCTGGAGGTCAAAATGTCTTTTTGGATAGAGCTTGTTTCTGTTACGTAAATCCCTGCAGAACTAACAAAGAAGTAAAGAAACATGAAGGCAATTTTTAAAAACCCACCACTTCTTACAAAAAGCTGTTTCATTCCAATGAATTTCAGCTTCTCATATTAGACCTTAAATATCTACTGTATGAATGTTAATACTGATTTAGCATCTTATGTGGTACTATAACAGACTGGCAGTACTTTCCCTAAAAAAACTAATTCATTATGAACACACCTGTCATGAAACACATCTGTTATGCTGCTTTTATGATCAACGTAATGTAGCCTTCTATTAACCCACTACTTAGTACTCATCCTGCTACTGATGCACCACTAAAGTAAAATGTATACTTTATGCTTCTATACTTTTAACTGTTTTTCTTATTTATTTACATGATATTTGTTGCTTCTCTTGTATTTATTCCAAATAGCTGAACACCATTTCAGCAACATTTAGAAAAATGCTTATTGGTTTTCATGCCTTGTTTTAACTTAACCAGGCCGTTTCATGAGATAATTATTCAGATCAGTATTTTCATCCCAACGCTTCACTCTGCCCATAGCGACTAAACTGGGCCATCTCAAAGGTTAAACCATGTGGGAAAAAAAACGGTCGTAATTAACGTCACTCTGAAGTGGCATCATTAAAAAACACTTAGGCAATCGATTTTCGCTCGCATCGTTGAAGTCCACCTACACAAACACAGATTGGCTGAGAGGCTAAACCGATTTAGTCTGACAACACCATCAGTCAGCTATCAGGCCCATTAGAGAGGAGAGGAGAGGGAGAGGAGAGGGAGAGGAGAGGGAGAGGAGAGGGAGAGGAGAGGAGAGGAGAGGAGAGGAGAGGAGAGGAGAGGAGAGGAGAGGCTTGATCTGACGGTGCCTTGACTCCTCTCATAATCATGTACCAATTCTCTTTAATAATCACTTCATCATTCATCTTTTCCTCTTCTTTTTCTTTAACTCTCTTCCTCTGATCTCTCTCTCTCCTGATTTCCATTCATCATGCCTCTATCTTCTCTCGCTCTCTTCACTGCAGGTTGCTGGTGCTCTATCAGCAATAGTTATCCTTTTCATCACGCTCTGGATTGGAACTCTCTTTGAAGATTTGCCGAAGGTAGTGTGTGTGTGTGTGTGTGTGTGTGTGTGTGTGTGTGTGTGTGTGTGTGTGTGTGTGTGTGTGTGTGTGTGTGTGTGTGTGTGTGTGTGTGTGTGTGTGTGTGTGTGTGTGTGTGTGTGTGTGTGTGTGTGTGTGTGTGTGTGTGTGTGTGTGTGTGTGTGTGTGTGTGTGTGTGTGTGTGTGTGTGTGTGTGTGTGTGTGTGTGTGTGTGTGTGTGTGTGTGTGTGTGTGTGTGTGTGTGTGTGTGTGTGTGTGTGTGTGGGGGTGTGGGGGTGTGGGGGTGTGGGGGTGTGGGTGTTTGGGTGTTTGAATGCCTTCACATCTGTGCACAAGCATGAGCATACACATGTGTCCAAGTCTCAGATTGAATGTGTTTGCTAAATTGTGAACCACCCTTCCCAAAATATAGACGACAGCTGAGATTGTGTTGCTGTAAGGCCAACACCAGATACTACTTCAGCGTCGTACTAAAGCATCTGGCTACTTTTTTTCAAAACAAATGATTAAAACATTGAAAGCAATGATTAAATCAGAGGTTGTAAAGCAAAGTATTGATGTGAATATTGTGACTGTAAACACTGCCATTCAGGTCTGACCACTCTTAGACATTTGTTTGCAGCCTATTTAACTAGAGCACATAACACTTCCACATCCTGCATGAGAGGTTTATCTCAAACAAACTAACTCCTCTTCATGTTTTAGGCCTCAAACCTGGAGCTCTCCATATAAACTATATTATACTTGACTCACTTTGCAGGCAGTGCTGGCCGCCATCATCTTTGTCAACCTCCATGGCATGATGAAGCAATTCATGGATATCCCTGCACTGTGGAGGAGCAACAAAATAGACATGGTGAGTGTACTAAAAACTATAGGTAAGGAAATGGGTAATGTTTTTTGGTAACAGGATGTACTGCACTGATATATATATATATACACATATCTTTTTCTCTACAGATTAAAAACATTATTTTAAATCCCAGTGCTTCACAAGCTATTTGTGACATTGTCTGTTCAGATAAACAGTGAATTGAATTGAATGGAAACTTCTCCAGCACAAGAAACTCCTAAAACTGATGATCATTTCCTGTCAACCTCACCTATTCTCAGAGATTATTGCTCACAGCCAGTTGTATTGGGACTTGATAATGTTAGCATGATAGCTAAATATTAGCACGTTACGACTAGCATGTGATGTGACTCTACTCTAGCCTAACTGTGTGCATGTAAACTGCTAAAAAGCTAAACTTTGCATGCTTAGCATTAGCATGTTAACACTTACATAATTCACTATACTAAAGCTGCTGGTTCAATTTTGAACTGAAATTTTCATTTAATGACTGAAAAGCAACACAGCTACCACAGAAAAAATAAATAAGCACGACAGATTAAAATGACTTTGTCATTAAGGTAAAATATCATTCTGACCTGCAAAGTTAGCTTGTTAACATGCTAAGTCAACAGGCTATTGCTATGTTAACATGCTACTGCTAACATGCTTAAACTTTACATGTTGAATGTTAACAAAAACTAATTAAAAAGGCGCTATACACTGTTTGTTTGGTTTATCATGTTTCACTTGTGCAGAATAACACGATAAAAATAGCAAATTTATGCTAGCGTGAGAACAAAGCTAGCAACAGGGATAGACCTCTTCAAACCCATGGAAATAATGCACTCAGAAGTTGAAAAAATGGGATGTTTTCCCATTCTGCCGACTGTGTGAATGCAGTATAAGTCCATATAGCTGATGAAATAAACCTGAGGCTGACTCGTATGCCTAAACTAATCAGGCCACTTCGAGGATTTAAGTAACTGCCTTCCCTGTGGTGCCACAATCAAGTCAAACTTCACATTTCCAGCATCTAACAATAGCAAAGTTGCAACACTTTTGCCCCTGCTTCATTTAATGGTCGCTAGACTTATTGTCTTGCTTTACCACCCGTTGTCAATCATCATCACTCTCCTCCTCTATCTCCAGGTGATCTGGGTGGTCACCTTCATCCTCACCTTGCTATTAAACCCTGACCTGGGACTGGCTGCTGCCATCGGTTTCTCCATGCTCACCGTCATCTTCAGGACACAGCTGTAGGAATACAGTGCCACACACACACCCCCAACTATACACTAATATACACACACAGTGTGAAAATTAAACCATCAATCACCACACCAAACAATGAATTCAGTCCTTCTCTTGCAGACCATATCCAAACACAAAGTATGACAAATTGTTCATACCGTTCTTTGTTTTGTGTGTATTCCAGACCTAAATACTCCATATTAGGGCAGCTCCCAGACACTGACATTTACAGGCCACTGGAGGACTACCAACAGGTATGGCACATTCAATTTAAATAACTTGAAATCGGGTACTGGTCTAGAGATGAATGGAATAATAAATGCAATAAATGTACACACGCTCCACTTCATTATACTGTGTGTGTGTATATATATCAATTTATATTATTATACAATAATTATTGGTGTAACCCTAGTGAATAACTTTGTGTTCATACCTAGTATTGTGTACAAAGTAAGATTTGTGAAAGCCAAAATATATATTTCAAAGCCAGATAAACAACTATTGGATGATTTGCTCTACATTTGGTACACCCATTCATGTTCCTCTCAAGATGAACTGTAATAACTTTGTGAACGTAACACGCTACACCAAGATGGTGAATATATTAAACATAATACCTGCTAAACATCAGTATTAGCATTGACATCGTGACCATGCCAGCATGCTGACGTTAGCATTTAGCTCAAAGCCTGTTTAATTGATGAACTCACTAACTGAGCGATTGGTTTCAGCTGAAGCAGGTGCCAGGGATTCTGATCTTCCGTTCCTCTGCCACCCTCTACTTCGCCAATGCTGAGATGTACCAAGAAGCACTTGGAGAGAAGGTGAGGACAAACACGCACCTTTAACCTTACCTTTAACCTTATCTGGCCCCTAAAACCAGGTCTTAATCCTTAACGGCTCTTTAAAGAAGTGCAGACTGATGAAATGTCCTCACACTAAAGGTCTAAAAGTAAAATTAATCCTCACAAAGATCAGAAAACAAACACAAGAATATTAATGCACATTGATCAAATAATGTGGACCCCCCAAGAAACGGTATCAGACATACAAACACCATAATAGAAACACAAGCCCCAATTTATATGAACATACAGATAAACACACCACAGCCACACACACACACACACACACACACACACACACACACACACACACACACACACACATAAAGAGAAAAAGAAACTACCACCTCCAGCAACAATCCTTTTTGTCACAAAATCCGTGCAATTAACTCCTCTCTTGCAAACATTATTTCTGACACACTAATAACTGACCCGCCATTTCACCAATTCACACATCACGACCGTGACAGACATTGTTCGAAATGTCATCCCACCATTTTCTCCTCTCCTTTTCTTCCGCTAAACTTTTGTTTGAACACCCCCCCCCTCCCTCCCTCCTCCTCTGTCACGTCTCTTTAGGGGAAATGGGAAGACGGATTGAGGGAAGGTAGAAAAAAAGATGACAAAAGATGGAGGGAGGGAGAGAGTCAGAGCTTGAATAAGGGAGGGAGATAATGGAGCGGCTCATTCATTAAAATGTCAGCATGTCAAAGCCACGGGGTCGCTCTTTTCTTGCTTATCTTTGATGCACAAATAATCTTTCATAGAGCTGTTGTTGACTGGCAGAGGCTGTTTACAAGGTGAGAAATTGCCACCAGATGAATTATGGTAATTTTCCATCTGGAATCTGGATGATAAGAGCTTTTACTCGACCAGTCACTGTGGCGTGCAGACAACTCAAATTTGGGGATCACTTTCCAAGAAATAGAGAAAGTTGCTGGGGAAATATGGGATCACTTACTGGCTGTCCTCACCGGTAGTGATTAAGCTGATGGGTTGTACTTGTGTAAGGGGAGACTAATGCTGTAATTGCACCAACCAGTAATGTCATGCAGCAAGAAAGGTTTTTAGAAGTAACTCATATATTGTGTTTGCATGAGTTATTGTTCCTATCATCCTATTATTTTATCTAAACTGTGTTTTAGAGATGCTAAATAGCTATCAATTTTGTTTTGGAGAAGTAGGAAGACACGAATGGCTGTTATTGAATTCTGATCCACTTTGCAATTGCCAGGGAGACAATTGTATTCATGGAATTAAAATCACAAAAACACTGCCGTCCAAAATAGAAGGCTTTAGACTCTCAAAGATTTAAATTTTCTTGATAAACTTATTTTTCGAGCAAGAAAAATGCATAACATGTAATTGGATTCAAGAGTTTCAGAGTACTACACATGGAAAAAGACTTGGTGCCAAAATAAAAGGAAATGAGAACAGCTTCATAAATGTATGGCAGCCACTGATAAATCACTCACCCAATGATCTAAGTGACTTCATTCAACGACTGGAAAGCTCCAGAGGTTCTTCTACATTTAAATTCTTGAATGATTTGCATGTAAACAATAGTGCGGTAGGAACAGTCTGTTAACTATTTTAGCAAGTGCAGGCCTGTAACACAATGGTGATGATGCTGAGTGATGCACTTGGTATTTGCTGATCCCAATGTGAAAACAGGTTTTCTCTTTGTCATACAGGACAGGTTCACAATTGTTCAAGTCTGTCTTAAAACAATACCCAGCTTCCCAAATGTACACTGGAACAGGTTCTACTTACTGTACTCGCGGGCCCTTAACTAGCAAAGATAAACATTTGTGTTCCTGTAATGAGCTTTACCGCCCAATATTACTCATAGCATGATAACATTTGACATGTAATCCTCTTATGGTAGGTAGGTTCACATTGGTTTTAATACGCTTCTAAAGAATTTGTGAAATTTAATTTTGGAGTAGTGTTTTTTGCTTAAGAGAAAAGAGAGTCACAAAGGAATAGAAGAAGTGGTGTCAAGTGCATTGCAGTCAAAGTGGATTCCTCAGGAGGAAGCAAAGATTTGACGTGAGCTTCACTATTACCATCTGTGGTTGTCTTTTTGTTTCTTTTAGTCTGGCATTGACATTACCAAACTCCTGTCAGCGAAGAAGAAACTAGAGGCCAAAAGGAAGAGGCACGAGAAGAAAGCTGCCAAGGAAGCTGCCAAGGAAGCGGCCAAGAGGAACGCAGTGGACATTGTGAGGACGACCAGAGACATAGTTACTGTAAATGATGCAAAAGGAGGTTTTTTGACCACCAGCAGAGCTTGATTAGAATCGTCTTTTTATACAACAGTATTTTTGTTAGTTCAACAGAAATATAAGAAAATAAATATTCAAACACTTCTGACCCGAAACCGTGACGTTAATTTTAATTCCTGGTGGTGCGATTTACCTTTTTATTGCAGTTTATCGTCTAAAAGCGTAACATTTTAATGTCATGTCTCCTCCTTTACAGGAGGGGGGGCCAGAGAAGGAGATTGCCATCATTGAGATGGACGCTGAGCCCGACCCCTCACTCCCCAGAGCCATCATCCTCGACCTCAGCCCAGTCAACTTCCTGGACACTGTGGGAGTGAAGACGCTACGCGGCGTACGTATATATGACAGTCACATTACACCTGTACATACACAAAGAGAGGAGGGGACATATTCAATCAAGTCAAAGTAACTTGCACACATTAGGAATTCTACCTCTTGTATATGTGCATTAGTATCTGCAAGTTTGTTGTTCTACAAATCTAAATGTTGTGTATCTTAATATTAACGGGTTACGATAAAGAATTTCTACATTTGTGTCATCTAAATTTGATATAAATTGCTCTTTTAGAGAAAAAAAGCTGGCAGACAGTTGATTAGCTATTAATGAAACCAATCCCCAGAATTAGATTTTTAAAAATGGTCAAATACAAGATTATTGATTCTGATCTTTTTATTTTTGTCTACATTTCTTCTTGTTTAACCAACTCTTGTAACTTTGCCTTTCTCATCTCTTGGTGCAACAACTAGAACTTTCCTCCATACATCTATCACTTTTGTTAACATTTAGCTCCTCTTGACATTCAATTTCTGTAAATTGAATTGTCGGAGTAATGAAGCGATCCCCCGTCTGACCTTTGCTCGGTGCTTCTGCGTCTGTTTTCAGATCCAGAGGGACTATGGGGAAATTTGTATAGAGGTGGTTCTCGCTGGCTGCTTGTGTAAGTCCCTCTACATCACTAGAAAATAATTCAATAGATTTTAATTTTTTTTAATGAAATTAGTAAGAAAAGAGCCAGAGCGGCTATGCTACTGTTTACAGCTGTCCGTATGACTGTAGTTTGTACAGGAAGTGCTTAAAACATGATAATTGATTTCTTCAATTTTGGTTGTTGTAAAGTTTGTAAAACTTTATTCCGAGTGGCATTCGAACAATTTTAAATATAACTTGCCTTTAGCAGTAGGAAACTTTGAGATCTTCCGTGGTAGACTGACAGTTTGTCAGAAAAAATAACCAAATCCCACTGGGATGCCTTTGTCCCACACACTGTAACTCACACGTGATGTATTTTTACATTCCAGCCCGCTTAGCCACACGCAGTTTAAATTCATTCAACAACACAAGATGTTATTTTAACCTTTTGCTAATGTTTTGTAACATTTCTGTGACGGAAGTAGTTCAGCCAGTAGCTGGTATGTTTTCCAGAAAACACTATTCCAGGTTTGCTATGTCTGGTATGATATGCAATATTGGGTCATGAGAAGAATGTAGTGAGAGAAAATACTGATATCTGGCAGGGAGGGTTTTGTTTTTTACTGTAATAAAGCTCCTTCTCTTTTTGGTTATTATTACATAGAAGCCCACAAATCTATCTCACAACCACAGTGCTAGTGTCCAGTTTATTTCAGAGGATCAGCAGCTCTAATTAGACTGTACTAAGTCAAGAGCCTGTAATGAGAAGGATAGTTCAATTTTGAGTGTTTGGGCGAGCAAAGGAAACTGCAAATAATATTTACACAGCCAGGAATGACAACTCACCCTTGTCTCTCTCTCTCTCTCTCTCTCTCTAGCTGGTGTGGTGGACAACCTGCAGACTGGAGGTTTCTTTAGCGAAAAAGTGACAAAGTCCTGTCTCTTCTCCACCGTCCATGACGCTGTTCTGCACTGTCAGTCTGCCAGAACACACGGCCAAGATAAGGTGATGCACACACACAGACACGTCATCACACACCACGACATAGAGTACTGAAGTGTGCAAGTTTCAGGCGTTATCCAATAGTAAATGAGGCGTGTGTATTACATTTGTTATATAAAGCCTGACAGAATTTTAGGGCCGTGTCGCACCTTGAAAGCCTGAACTTGGTCTCAAAACCAAAGGGTCTCGTTTTTTGTTACGTTGTGTACATTTGATGCGGTTAGTTTGGGTTTCACATTGCATAGCTTCACACCAGGGATGTTTTTAC
This sequence comes from Leptoclinus maculatus, assembly GCA_032191485.1. Lineage (NCBI taxonomy): Eukaryota > Metazoa > Chordata > Actinopteri > Perciformes > Stichaeidae > Leptoclinus > Leptoclinus maculatus. Next base: position 2,128,832 of record JAVDOI010000012.1, read on the forward strand.
TTGTCATTTTTGGTTTGGAACAAACTGAAAAGTTAGAGAGTCCAGACCAAACAAGGTAGGTGTGAAAGGACCCTTTCTTACTGCTGTATTCCTTGAAACTCATAGTTGACTTTAATTGTTAAAACTGCATTGATTTAAATGTTTCCTCCGTGGGCAGCGTAACAAGATGGACACACAACGCTGACGTGATATCATCTTATTCAGTTGATATGACGAATGTGTTAGCAAACAGTTGCCTTTATACATATATGTATACTATATATGTATACTATATACATATAGAGGTGTAATGAATGCTGTTTAAAGATGCTTCAAAGCTCTATAGAGCCGACAGGAAGAGCAGTCAGGTGATAATTCTCTGTGGGTTTGTCAGTATGAGCGACCCCTTTGCCTTTATACATTGTCATTTGATCTACTGTTACAGTAATACACAAATATTGATCAGAGCAGCTTAGAGTATTTATGTTCACAGTCGTGATCATTCGATTGTTTGAGGTGCTTAATGTAATAATGATTCAGCCAGGCTTCAATTCATCACGTTCATAAACATCACATTTCTAATTATTCCGACTCATCGCTGATAAGAACCTGGTAAAAAAGGTCAACTTCACTCAGCAGCCTGGAGTGTGGGAATGTGTTCAGCTCTTAATATCTTAATGGACAATGATTAAAATGTTCATTCTGGATTGGTTCATTGATCCTTACTCTGCAGCGTGACCTGGACTGCAAATTGATTGCACACAGTGAGATGGTTGGGGGACGGGTGGAAATACAGTAAAGTACAAAATTATATTATATTTTTTTAATGCGTTTTGATACAAATCCCTCATGATTTTTTTCATACACAGTTAAACACAAATACCTAAACAGCGTTTTGGTTTTCTTATATGCATCAGAAATACTGCAGATTCCAGCACACACCCTCAATCTCCTGTATGTGTGTCTGTCTTAATCTCATTTATACACCTGTGCTTGCATGGATGTCTGCATATTGTTTTTGCGCATGTGGTTTTGTTTCTGCCTGTTCTGTTTTAGTATTTAGTTGGGTGCGTGACTTTATGTTTCTGCCTCCACAAGACAAATCTAACAGAGAACAAAGACGTGGCACTGATCCATGAAATACAGTTTACAGGAGCTACCGCTCTTCATGGGAGAGTTAGGGAGCACACACACACACACACACACACACACACACACACACACACACACAGTCACTGGCACACACACAAAGGGATACAAAAATACTGAGGATGTAAGCGAGTGGATGGTAAGATGAGCATGAGAGCTGTGCAAAAAACAAGAACACAGTAACATGCATGCAAATTAATGAATACTTGCATATGCAGCCCGAATGTATGAATGTATTTCACAAGGACATGGTTTGTACATGAGGGAAGCAAGCGGTTAGTTTGGAAATCCATCTGGCACACAGTTTATCTCCAGCTCACTTAATTTCACAGAAGCATTTCAGCATATCAGCTAAGCAAGTAGAGCCTTACATTCACCCCCCCCGAGGCCCATCAGAACGACAATATATAACATTTAACATAATGGAGTGAATGCAAGAATCCACACGGTGCAAAGTGAAGACGTCCGATTTGAAAATAGTTTGAGCATTATTTCTGAGATTGCGACCCGCTGAGCCAAAGTTTGAGGCGGCGTGTTTACAGTCCCGTTCTGTTCCTCCTCATTAACCGCCGCTGAGACTTTCATGCCGCTGGAGAGAGAAAAGAAAAAATCTGGAACATGTTTGGAAAATCTTCCCTCCACCGTCCCACTTGGTGTCTCTCTTCTTCTCGCTGTTGTGCTTCTTCCCTGTTTTAATCTCACCTTCTACTTCTGTTTCACAGGAGGTCACAGCGACACATTTGTGAGTCCCGAGAACAGTGACGGAGGATATTATGAAGAAGTGCCAGACACTTGTCTGTATGAGGAGTGTATCCTGTGAGCTCTGGGACTGCCTGTGTCACAATCGCAGACACTCAAACCTGCAGACACAAATACAATACATGAAGACAAAATAAACAGAATGCATGTAAATGAGAACAGAGTGCACACCCGGAGTCATGCAATGATATGCCTTGCTGGAGGAGTGTACAGATCAAAGCCATGGAAAAATGACACAAAACATACACGCGTGCAGTTAAAGCACATTCATACAGACTGATATTTTTCTGCAATGTATTTTTGCATGCTGTTTCAAAAAAATGTAGGTTATTAGATTGCCTTTAATCCGTAACAAACTCATATTAAATACCTGCATGTATGGAAATCTGCCAATGTCAATGTACTAACAAAGGAAAATAAATATTATTTGACTGAGTCAAAAGCTTCTCATTGAAGAGGAATGTTCATTTCCTTTCCGAACACAGACAGTGTTGATTTTTTTGGTGACGCAACGACAGGAAATCTCAAAATACCTCTGAAAAGATCTGGACTGATGACACTGATGCCTCAAAAATAGATGCAGGGTGTTCTCCTTTCCTGTCTCACTGGGACCGGCTGCTTCCTTCACACTCAGACTCCAGTCTACACCTTGTTTATCTACGCACTTGTTCAGTGAGTTTGTTTATACTGTATAAGGAGTTGTTCTGAGACATTTGCAAGTTCTTCTGCCAGATGTTGCAGATGCTCAGTAAAGTAGCTCAAGCACAGAGAATAGCAGTAAGGATAGTGGAAACCAAACCCATAACCACCCCAGATGTTGTCATATTGTAGCGTAGATACAATCATTTTTTTCAGCTGCCTTGACCCTGAGTCACTCATGAAATTGCACATTTACAGATACAACTCACCATGTTTTGATCAGGAAGTTTAAAGTCACGCATGAAAAAGGGAACTAAAATGTAACTTTCATGTTCACTGGTTGTGTCATTTTTTTCTGTAAGCAGGGAAGAGATTATTTCCACCACATCAGTCCTCTGTCAACTAAAACCAGGTTCAATGACTCATTGCTTATTGGAACAGGAACACTCTGAATTATAGTCGTAATAAAACATCCATTTTACAGTAATGGCTATGCATTTTCGAGTCTTTGGGTCATTAGCCTACTTTACTGTTTCACTTCATTGCTCTGATCAGCCTCATTCACAGCTGTAATCGACCGTAGAAGCTCTAATGAACCAGAGCTCAACGGAGTTAAAAGAGTGAATATTGGACATTTGTCAGGTGGCCAGAGGCACGAGCCCAGGTGAGTGCTAATGTCGCTCTGTGTTTGTTGGATGTGGTAATAGGCAACTGTTTGCTAACGAGCTTGCTTCAACTTAAAAGTGCCGTGTGGAGTTTTCTTGTGAACAGACGTTGTGTTTACAGTACATTCAGTGTTAATCACCAAAAAACATTGTGTTTAGTTCTTACAGACTTGGTTAAAAAAAAAAAACTCCATACAAAATGTGTTTAGATAAAAATCAATGTTGACTGGCTTGCAATATTCGTCTTATTCGATGTCTTTGTTAAATGTACCTATAGGTAATCCTTTTCACTTTCACCATAACAACTTGATATGGTCATAAAAAGGCAATGTTATGTTAAGCTTGTTCCGTTATGGAAGATGCTATAAGTATCCAGGTGTCAGAAGCCAACCATGCTATGTGCACCCGGGCAGAATAGCCAGTGAGGCTATTTACACCGAAGTGTATATAGCTTGGCAGAGACAAGCACCCAGATGTCTGTAGCCAACAATTTGCACCCGACCTTGGCACACATTGTACTATATGTGGAGGCAGCCTTCTGTAGGCTGTGTATATTTTTCCTATACCTAACCAAGTAGTTTTTCCAGTTCACAAAACCGACATATTAATCATTGTATGGGTGGTTTGTAATAGAGTGGGGCTCAGTTCATTCCTATGAAAGTTGCTCAGTGGTACATGAAGCATGTACCACGTGTATACAATTCAGAAAAGTGATCTTTCGCATTCATGGGCCCATATAGCAAGCGCACTAGCGTTTCCTTTAACCCAAAGTTCCAGCCGTTGCTCCAGCCTCCTAATGATGTTTCGTACTGGGAAGTTGATTTACCTCAAAAAAAAAAAAAAAGATCCACTGAGTACGCCTCTCTCCCAATGTAAGTCTATGGGCCCAATGGCATCATGTGGCAGACACGTGAGTTGTAATTCCACTGTTTGGCCACTATGTGTCATTTGCTTCAAAGCCTATAGCATTTATTCTTTAAGGCTTGGATAGGTGCTAAAACCCAGAAATGAGTTGCCATTTTTGCACTTTAAGTTCTCTCATCTCAAAGTCAGTGGCTTTTTTGTGAATTGGTTGCTAACATCAAGTGGCTAAATTATACTAATAAACATCATCACACCTCTGCCTTTAGCTTAGTTGCGGTGAGGTGATGTCATGTGACCTTGTTGTAGTTTATTTATAGCTCAATGTTAGCTTTTTACTTCTGGTAATTGGATTTAAGCTTAAAAAATCATTAAATTGATCTTTAAAATCCCTCTTTAAAAAAAGCACCACTCTATGGCAAACAATGTCCACCAAATACCTACAAGTTGGACCATATCGCTTTGGAAGACAATGAAAAAACTACCTTTCTTTTCTCTCATCAGGTGGAAGCTTCACAATCAGCTAAATAAAGACAGATCTTCATAACACATGAATATCAGTGGCTCTGGTACGTTCAAAATGTGAACCATGTGGACTTAACCATGGTGAGTGTTTTTAAATTAGGCTAAACAGAAAGGGCGAGAGGAAGAGCTGTGTCTCCGCCTCTGGGGAAAATGTGAGTGTGCGCGTGTGTGAGAGAGAGAGGGGAGAGAGAGAGAGAAAGGGGTGTGTGTGTGTGAGAATACTTCTTTAGTTTCAACCCAAACATCGCTGACCGCATTCTTCTCTTGGCGGGTGGCGCAAGCGGAGTATCCGAGAGCGAGAGAGATAGATAGCCTGCAGGGAGAGAGAGAAGAGAGTCCGAGAAGAAACTGAAACTTCACTGCAGACGCTCCTGCTCAGGTTGGTTCCATCTCTATGATATTATTTTAACACTACTGTGATATTTCTGCATGGGGACTTAACAGTGCGTCTGCGGGACTCAGTTTTGACCTTATTATGGACACTCCAGTGCATTTAATCTCCAGCATCACCATAATAATCCTTTACGCTTTGCTTTAAACCAATTCAACTTCTTAGTTTTGCCCTGATGTTCGCACATGCCGCATCTTCTCTCCCCACTCATCATTTTTTAAATAAAACCCGCAGACCATATTTGCGTTAAAGCGCGTGTATATTCCACTAGCCCACTATTAGCGCACTGACATCGATTCTGTGCAAGGCTATAATGTTTATTACAGACACTTGCATGACAAACGTTTGCTTTTCCTGGGAGCATGCAGGGGATTCGATCACCCTGCTGACCAGTAGTTGCAGAGTCTTTCCCATGTGCATGAATGTGGAATTGGATGGTTGCAGCAGAGATGAAAACAAAAGGGGGGTTTTGCGCACACGTCATGAGAGCAGTTACAAATAATGATCTGCTCACGCGTATAGTTATGTTTAGTGTGAACGTTTATTTCCACGCGTGATGCACACTTCTCGTGTGTCTTGTTGTGATCCTGTCAAAGGCAGGTGAAATGATTTACCCACGCAGAAAAGCAGAAATGTTGCCTGTTATTGAGGATAAAAAAAATAATACCCGCATTTTCAAGCAAGACGCATGGATGAAATCATTCTATATTGCTCCGCAACAGGCAGCCACATTGTTCACTCGTGTTTTTATTAAACAATTGTCACTGGCTTCAGGTTGTCAGGTCACTAAACCTGAAAGACGACACCCGATCACCTCAGGAAATGGCTTCACACCAGGGCTATTTGTTACCTTCGTTGGTGTCCCGGGCAGTAAGCCCTCTTCATTGTAATGGTGGCACATGCCATTAACATGACGTGGATCCAGTATATCCAGCTGGACCTGAAGCCAGGGAAGCCTCGTGTGTGTGTGTGTGTGTGTGTGTGTAAATGCCACAGACAGGGAGAGGGGGAGTGTGCTTCACGTGTGTGTGTTTTTCAGCTTTTCATGAACTGAAGGTAGAAACACTTTAATTTTCAGTTTAAAATTATTGATTTAGTGATGTTAATAAATCTAAATCTAAAAGTTATTTAATTCAAATCTGCCTTGTTTATTTTTTTTAAATTGTGTATCCCCTTATCCCCCTAAATAACAGTCACTTGTTAAATCTTTCATCTTATGTTAATGTATCTTCTTTTTTTTCTATCCTTACAGTATAGTAGCTAATGCAGTTGTTGTTGTTGTTGTTGTTGTAGTATGTGCAAACCAGTTGTTGCTTTGTACACATTGTCACGGGGTGTGGTGGTGGACTCAAATGCAGGACCAGAAGTAGTGAGAAACAGGTTTTAATGAGTATTGAACAAAATAGGAATCGTTACCAGAACACGACAGGGAGTCCAAGCACAAGACAAGAAATGAGGGGGGGAAATCCGGCAGGACGAGGCAGGGCAGGCAGACTGGAAAACCGGGGACTGGACTAGACGAGCCAAACGGGCGGGTAGACATGGCAATGATCTGACCAGGAGTGATTGAGAGGCAGGAGTATAAATAGTGGCTTGAACAGGTGAGGGGAGTGGTGCTGATGAGGAGGAGTGCTTGATTAATGATCAGAGGCAGGTGAAGGGAGTGGCTGACAGGTAGAGTGAGGAGAGCGTGGAGCTACACAAAGACACACGCAGAACACAGAAGGCAAAGTCTAATTGTGACACACATTGGTTACAACATTTGGCAACACTACACTTTTAAGTGCGTTATTACACTCCTGGTCAGGGAGTGTGAGAGAGAGGGAGAGAGCGAAAGAGAGGGGGGAGAGACTGGGGGCCTGTGAAAAGCAGAGCATATGGTCTCGTGACGTAACGCCGGTCGTTGCGGACGTTCTGACAACACTGCCTGTGTGTGTTTGTGCGCGTGTGTTTGTGTGTGTGTGTGTGTGCGCGCGCTGCTCAGGATTACTCCCGACGTATCTCAACAAACCGGCTCATCTCTGATGCATGCCGCAAAACACGCGCCACAATAAGCAATGAACGCCGTGACCGCCGCCACCTGCCTGCTCGTCGCAGGCTTCAGCTGCTATCTGTATGGCAGCGATGTCTTATCGCTGCTCCGTGTCTCTCTTGCAGACCCCTCCATGCCCGAGCCGGGAGCTGCTCCGCGGCGGAGCCCGCAGGGAGTATCCTACGCCGACCTGCCGCACATCGTCAACGCCGACGGACTGCACCTGTTCTGCCGCTACTGGGAGCCCGCCGCCCCGCCAAGGTCAGTGGAGAACGGAGCAGGACAACTAGTGTTTACTGCATCGTCCCTTACGTGTATGTGTTTAGTAGGCTGCGTGAGAGATGGAGTTTAAACCACAAGAAGTGTCTTCATTTTAAGTGTTTAAACGTATTATCCTGAGTTGTGAGGAAAGTGCTTCTACTCACATGGTTGCTTTCAGTCCTGCAGTCACATGAGCACTTCAACTTCCTGCATGTTAATCTTTAGTGTGTGTGTGTGTGTGTGTGTGTGTGTGTGTGCGCGCGCGCAGTCCAGGATATATAATCAACCTGTAGTCAATCTGGACAGTTGAGTCTCATTCTGTGACCCAAGCTCGTTAAAAAGACATTATAATTATGTTAATCTCCTCATAGTGGGGACTGCCAGATGCGCCAATGACTCATACTGGGTCATGACCCCATTTTAAGAAAACGAGGTACAGTGTTACTGGTTCAACCCACTAAACAAGTTAAAATATTTTGCTAATAAGTCAAACAGACATTTCCTGTAGTTGCAGATCCTCTTTATACTTTACTATAGTGGGAAGGACAACAGAATGCACGAAGTTACTCCTTTCAGCTCAGTTGCACTTTGTGTGTATGGCTCACTTAGATTCACGAAATCAGTCCAGCACACAGGAAACGGATGAACAACAGTGCGGGCCTTGGTCTCCCCGATCACTTTATTTTTGAAAAACCCAACTTTCCAAGCACGGGGAAAATGCTGGCTATCAAATGACAACATCTGTCTCCTCATACCCATAAACCCTTGTGTTTCGAGGTTGCTACTTGTCGTTGATTCGAATGGTATCCTCAACCTTAATGAGCAGCGTTATAGTTCATTTGCAAAAGGCCTGAGATGCTGACTCATAGGGCATTCTGCTGTCTGAAAGAGTGTTAATCGCAACGTTGTCTCTTAGTCAAAAATACATCAAACGATACAACAAGATGATTAATTGGTCCAGTTTATGAAAAACACACTTGGTGCTAGTGTCTGCTGTTGGAGGCCCCCTTTGCTATGAACTCTCTCGACCGTGGCCGGGACACCAAACAGAATACAGATGTCACACTTGGACTCGCCTACAAATAACACAGTTGCATGCAGCACAGAAGGGAAGTGACGGAGACACCCACAAAACATCTGGAGTCAAGACATTACTGATCTCTCTCACACACTCACACGAGGCTCACGCATCTCAGTCGAGCAGTGACTCATTAACTGACACTTGTGTCGGTGCCTCCGCTGCATAATTGCTCCATAAACCGTGGCTCCATAGTTTACAGCAGCATGTGTGTTTATTCATGCAGTTAAATACAGTTATTTATTCTGTATTTGTGCATGCAGATGCTTTTATACCTGTGTGCAGATATTTGTGCATGTGAGTAGCAAACGTTGGATGTTCTTCTTGTGGTTGGATTGAACTTCTCTGCCTGATGCAGATGCACTCTGGCAGCTCTTGTTATAATGTAAATGTACATGATTCTGCTCAGACAGTGGGACAAACATGACCTTATAACTACCCACAATGCCTCTGAGGCCATGCTGAGGTCCCTTACTCATCCCCACACTTTCCCCATGAACAGAAAATCTACTACCTGCTCATATAGTTCAAGCTTGTCAACAAAGAGTCTCGGAAATGAATAACCAATTCTAAAAACGTGTCCTACTCCAGCTGCCAAAAGCATCAATAAACCAAAATGACAAATTTGATTGGCATACCGTAACGGCTTTACTGTCCCTCTGCAAATCATGTTGTTTTGGAAGTAAAAAGCTGAATCACTGCAGGCTTAAAATAGCCGCAGATCCCTCTGTGTTGTAGGCTGTTCCAGAGCCAAGGCTTTGGATGGCTTATGTAACAGCGTTCTGGAGGCCAGTTAGCGACCATGCTAGCGATGCATGCAGTCATGTTACAGAGAGGCATGCAAGACTACATGAAATGTTGTGCGGCAGTCGTGATGCGTTTGTCGGTCGACCAACGTGTGCTTTTGATAGCTGATAATAGCAGATATTCTGTTGTCGTTTTTATGTGCGCTGTACTCAAATATAAAACGCTTTAGAAGTTGCATCTAGACTCTCACAGGGCACTTCAATTATTCACTGAAGCCCAGATTAATTACATAATTTTAGCTGAGCTAGCAGCTCTTAGAAGCTGTGTGTGGTAGGCTTACTGCTCTTTTTTTACAAGCTGACAAAACGGAAGCGGTTCAGTAAAGTCACACTCCCACCGTTACCCCCAACTGATTTATCGGTCTGAATATGCTGTTGTCGGTGTTTATCAGAGTATAATAGTTTGTAGCTCTGAGGGGAAATCGGCCTCTCCTGAACGCGCTGCCGCCTTAATCTCTCAAAATCATCAAAGTTACACACAGAGTGTCATCAGAGAGTAAAACTGCTGAGCAAGTGTCACAAACTGACTCTCCAGCCTGCTGTCTGTCGTACAGCCCACACTTAACCGTGAGAGAGATACTCTGCGCTCCGATGTTTTTGCAAAAAAAAAACAGGTCTGGATGGATGCAGCCTCCAGACTCTCAGCGACCCACTCACTGCAGCACTCGGATTAGTAATTTAACACAACGTGACACAGCGTGTCGGAGCCAAATTTATGAAATCTCTGTGGCTGCAGCTCAGCCAGAAGCTTATAGCATTATATGAATTTAAGAAAAAAAAATGGTTATGACCATCGGCATGACTGGGAAATATGAATTTGAACTTCTTAGTATACACTGTGGATGTTTTTCAAACACAAGCTACATCTAGACCATGCTATAATGTATGGAAGGATGGATACATGGTTTGATATCAGCCACAGTAGCAGCTGGTGCAGTGATAAACTTTGACGATCAAAGGAATCTCCAGATAAGGGAATTTGCTGTTTGACAGTTTATTCAAACGGCCGCCAAACGACTCAAACTCATTATAAAATGTTTTGTAGTGATGCATGATTTTTTTTATAATTGAGATTATGCATGACAATGTGACTTCTGATGATATCTTTGTGTAGGCAGTGAGACATCTGGTTCATGAGAACTCAAAAACAAACCAAAACAGGGCTGCAACTCGCAATCATTTCCATTTTGTTATTGTTTATCAATTAATCGAATGTTTTTATTGATCAACCGGTTCATCAATAAAATGCCACATGGCGTCTTTACGTTGCTTGTTTTGTTCAAAATCCAAAGATTTTTAGTTTACTATCGCATAAGACATAGAAAAGCACCATATCCGTACAGTTGACATGCTGGAACTAGGGTATGTTTTTGCTTAAATGATTTATCGAAGATTCACCATCATAGTTGCTGGTGGACCAAAAGCTTCCAAACATGCGATGGTGGCCACTTTGCAAATATGTCTTTTGATTAACATATAGCTCAACATATAGCTTAGTAGCTCAATGAGAGAACATTGTAGTAACGGCAGCTGATGGATTAAAAAAACGCATCACTCTTTGCTCTTCAGTAGCACTTACAAAGAAAGTGTTTTTCGGGTGAATATTGATTGGTTGTTAAAGGTTGTAAATATCCTTTTAAGGACAGTCATGACTTCAACAGAGGGCGGTACGTGAACTGAGCCTCTGACATACATCGAGTGTGAAGCATAACCTTCTATTGATTTTTGTTGTTACACTCACTATCTGTGCAGTTCAAGTCTTAAATGTGTCTCCTTTCATCTCCCTTCCAAAGTTGTTTAGTTTAGACTTAAATACTTAAATTGGGCAATTATTCGTAAGAATACTTTTTCTTTAGTCAAGTACTCATGTTTTTAAATGTTGTACACATGCAGAATACCTATCAGAAGTCAATTCACATACAAAATCAAGCCTTAAAGTTATCCCATGGGTATACGAGCATGAAACTGTAGGCAGGGAAAGAATCTACGTCTATTCACTAGTAAATCCTCAGGAAGAAATGACAAAGCTTTCTGCTGTTTGCTTTGTCGTGTCCACCGTGTTGCCAACACGCTGTGTGTTCTGTAGGAATTACATGACCAATACATAATTGAGGAGTCTGAAAGATGCAGCAATGAAACCTCCAAAAATATGCAATTTGAAATATTTCTTGTTGGGTTGAGAATGAGATGGGGGGTCAAAGGTCAATGGCTCCTGAAGACCCCATTCACTACTACAACCAGGAAGTAGGTGAAAGGTGGAGGGGAGGGCCATCAACAATGATTGACAGATCTTCCAAGAGATGTTCAACTGGGGGCTTTGAACCCTCATGGAGACCAGCGTACCAGCCGTACAAGCACTGCACACCTGTGTTTTCACAGTACAATCGTACGATTGACAGTCGCGCTCAAACACACGCGGTTTGTGTAAATGGGTCACGCTGTTATTGACGTTCTCGCTGATGGTGTCTCGATGATTTTCCTTTTTTGTGTTTGTCAGACCATTTCATTTCCCTGCTGCTCGCTGCTTCTGTTACGCTCGTCAGTGGAGGATACTTTACAAAGATAAAAGCTCTTTAATGGTTTGCGCTTGGGGGCATATATGAAGCAGTGTATGAAATATTAGGGCCACTTGCACTCCCATAAAATTCATTGAGTACCAGCTGTGAAAAGGAAGCAGAGTAAAACGATGACGATGGCAAGTTTAAGGAACACACAGTTCTTCTTTTGTTCATTTGCAGCATCAGTTAGCTTCAAATCTCCACAAAGCAGCATTTTTAACCTACGAGGGAGATTTCAAGACCTACTTTGCCCGTGCATCTCCTCCACGAGGACACCACTTCCCTCTTCTCTTACTGTGACATTGAGTTTCCTGTCAAACCTTCCACATTAAGGAAATGGTTGTTACCACAGTGACTGTTGAGTCTTTTTTTTTTTTTTGCACCACAAATGAAAAGCCCCTGAACTCTACTGTTATAAGGTCTGCACGTTTTATTCTTTACTTTTACTGGCCAGCAGCTTTAAAGGTCATGTTCCCGGGCCACCGAACACCTTATTAAAAAAAATAGCGCCCTGTTATAAATTCATGTGTTAGCTGAGATCTTTGTGGTTCCTGTATGCTCTTGGCCCAATTCTGCACTCTGCAAAGATGAAAGTGGAACATTTTCAATAATGTGCTTCTCTTTGGTTTACTTTCACTGGTGTAAACTTTCCTTCTGTGGATGCCTGCTGTCTGCCTGCCTCCATTTCTCTCCATCACACAGCAATTTTTTTTGTCTCTCTGCTGCACACACACATACACACACACACACACACACACACACACACACACACTCCTATACAATCTTTTTTTTTTTCCACACCGGTTTGTCACACTTCATTCCTCTCTCAGCCTCCATGTCATTTTCCACTTGTCACGTTGTTCTTTCTGTCAAATCCATTTTGGTTTTCTCCAAGTGCATCAAATCTCACTGTCACCTGGGAATTCACGGTCTCTTACAATGTCTGACGGTGTCTTAAACACGATAGAAAGTTCTTAAAATTCAGCAGAGTACAGTTACAATGCAACTGCTACCCGCAGGGCTACGTGGTGAGTTACTGTAACTGACACGCTAACGCTAGGCAGATTCTAAAATGTGGTCATTTTACATGCTGCTGTGACCTGGCCTATAATTAAACACAATCTGTTTATAGTACAGTCACTGCACCTGGAATGCTCTTCAGTCAGTTTAAATTTGGCAGGCTGGTCATGCGGTTTCTTTACTTTAGAGTTATAATCTCAAGTTTCTAAATTTGGTTTTTCAAAAGCTGCTGATGACGTCTTGTTTCAATCTCTCACGTGTATCTTCTCGTTCTATCTTTGGTCCGCTCTTTTTCTTTTCCTTTAGTCTTTGCCTCTATATTTCTATACACACCCTATTACGTCTGCACTTAACAGCACTGATGTGGTGACCCACCCACATGTGCACACACACACACACACACACACACACACACACACACACACACACACACAGCATGTACATCACTTCCTTTGGGCAGCTCTTCAAAGAAAGCTCAGAAATGTGTGGTTCTCCCACAGTCACACTGAGATTAGAGTAAAGACACACACACGCATTCCATTAGGTTCTGAGCAGTCTAAATCTATTAATCGTATTAACTTGCCAATGTTCGGTCGTTCCGTCTCGTCCTCTGGATCCTGTCCAGTCTGGACACGTGGACGCTAAAACCTTCAGCGGTAATTTAACTAGACGGTATGTTTATATAAGAGCACATCAGCAAAAGTTAATTGTACAAATATACAGTACATGGTGTTGAACAATTGCCCCAGAGACGTGTCACAATCAGGATTTTTAAAAGTCAAATATGACACCTTTTACGTTATTCTACCGGTGTCCTGCCCAATCAAGTGCAGCAAAGCAGGAGAGTCTGGATGGTATAAGCCTTTCATCAGCACACATTTTGACTTGTCCGGCAGGAAAAACAATGGCTTTGTTCTATTCAAGAAAGCCGCAGTGAGCCAGCATGCACAATACCAGGACCCTGAAACTGAAGCATCTAAATGGAATGCAGCCTTCCTCCCTTTTATTACTTACACCTGTGCTTTCACACGTCACAATCTCAAAAGGTTATCGTTCTGCCTGTGCACGCTAACGCAGTCCTGATGCTGCTGCGTTCCCTTCGTGTCGATCCTAAGTCAATGTTCATGACGCGTATCATAATTTATGATGCAGATTGCTGGACTTGCTCTCAGAGGTGCTGTACCCACGGAGATTATATGCACTTTCTCAAAATATCCACGTTTCAGATGCCAATATGATTTTTGAAAGTGAAGAAAACATAAAGTAAGTCGGTTAAAGATGATGACTGCGCGGCTTAGTCTCTTTTGTGGTGACTAGTCCAGATAAATAGCACACATTTGCCATTCTCCTCCAAAATCTTTGCATCATGGCTCCATATTACAAAGTAAATGAAAGAACGTGAACACAATTATAATACACATTAAGTGTAGTTTACTCCCTGAAAGAGTAGTTCTCTACTGTTGAGCAATGAGCTCACAAAACACCAAATCTGTTTAATTGGAGTACCCACTACAGCCACTAGGGGGACGTCAGACATACTTTCCATTCTATTTTTCCTTTATAACATTATTGTTATTACAATTGTCCCATGGCAGGAATAGAACAGAATGAACTCAACAGTGCTGGATGTTTATTGGTGGGCTATGATTTATGAGCGGTGAGCGCAACCAGAATTTTTCTTCTTATAGAAAAAACAATCAAACTATGTAGAAACAATATGTTTAGATATTTAAAATATGTAGGGATTGTGTTAAAATAATGGAAAAGTCATTGAATTTCATACCAGGGCGACAGTAGAAACCTCGCAGGGCTTTGGTCTGTCCACCTTCTAAATGTGAGCCTCTGTGAAACGCATGCCTAAAATGCTTCTTGCTTTTCGTGTAAAAGTCGAAGGTGCAGAATGTGGCATTCGGGCACAGTTGGAAGGTTTGCGAGTTCCTAAATAATCTTGGAGTTGCCAAACAGCGTTGCATTAAGAGGATTAGGGTCCTGGCTTTGTTTTGGGTCTGTGGTTGTTTTGAGGAGCTCTGAGTAGAGCCAGAGGGAGGACTAAACTCTCTCTCTCTCACTCTCTCTCTCTCTCTCTCTCTCTCTCTCTCTCTCTCTCTCTCTCTCTCTCTCTCTCTCTCTCTCTTTGAGTGTTTTAATAAGGCTGGTTATCAGCCATGTTGTTACAGCAACTGAAACTGGTGTGGGAGACAAGTTGGTCTCCAGTTCCCATGAGAGAGAGAGAGAGAGATGAAAAGCCTCTTTTCTTGTTACTGGAAGATTAAAGTATTTTTAGCTCTTTTTTTTTTTTACTATTGACCATTTTTATAGACTGAACAATCGCTTAATTGACAATTTCAACAATTTAAATCCCCAATAGTTGCCGACCTTAATAACAAACGTCCCTGTACAATATACAGGCGAAGATACTTTGAAGGAGTTGGTTGGGATATGTGTCCGTCATTGAACGTTTCCCTGTCCCGCCCCCACTTAATTGTGATTGGTCAATGCTAGTTTGCCTTCAGAAGGAAGTTTGCATTAGCCTCATAATACCTGGGGCCATATTCACAAAACATCAGAAGTCTAAAAGTAGCTCCTTAAAGTAAGGGGCATGTTGGCCCTGATTTGTGTTTAAGGCAGTCCTGCTGTGAGTTACTAACACGGCTCACTGTTCTTCAAATGCTGCAGCTAATAAGGACTGTAGGTGTTGTAAAGTATAATTCTACAACAACGCGGCCTACTATCTATACTATCTACTAGTATTGGCCTAAAATGTACCCAGAAACTATTTTTTGTGTAACATTTAAAAGACATTTCACACTTTCGAAGCTGCCATGATGATTAGTCTTTTTACAGGTCCGTCATTAGTCTTAAAACAGCCGTAGTGTGTCGTGCATTAGTCCACCTTGGTGACGGACGGCTTCAGGTTGATGGAGTTTGAGTAAAGTAGTATAACGCCAAAATGTCACAGCCTATTGAAGTAACACTTCGTCCCAAGCGAATGCTTCTTGAGCCTTGAACAGACCACTTTAAGCAAAGTGGAAATAGTGGGCTGGCTCTGCACGGCTGAGCCGACATACTGACGATGACTGAATAATGTCACTTGTCTTGCAGATGCCTGTATATGAGTGAATGCAGAGGTCTCTTGAGATAAGATCTCTGGGCAATTAAATCCTTCAAAAACAATGCAGACTGTTAACGGTCACCAGACGTATTGCCTTTCATCCAGTTTGTGTTTCCTCTTTCTGGCAACTCGGGAAGAAAAACTGAGAAAAGATGGAGAACAAAGGGAGGGAAATGAAGTAAGAGAGGTGATCAGGCAGACAAAACGAGGTGTTAAGGGAATAACGGAAGGTGAGAAAAAAATGTCACATTGCAGTGCGCACTGTTGTTCACTGTACAGTCGCCATAACAATGAACCCAGATTAGCCCCATTAATCTCCTGCTGGCCCTCGGCATGTGTGTTACAGAACATTGTTCCTATACAAAGACACTCATTCACACACACGCGCACTCTCATACAAAAGCGCACACGCATATACAGTACATGTATACACACACTTGCTCCGAGCCAACAAGTGCAGAGGAAGTCTTAGCCCGAGGCGATGGCTTTTTCCAAAAGGAGGGAAAGAGCCGCGAGTGAAATCGGAGAGATTTGCTAATGAGGCCTGATGAACAGATACTCTTATTCTACTCTTCTACCCGCCTCACACTCTCACTCACTTTCTCCCTTTTTTCACTCGCTTCCCTTTTTCCTCTTGTCGCTGAATACATTTGGGCTAATTGTCTGCTGCTGATTGAAGCTCTCGCAAGGCTTCTCAGCTGCGCTGCTGTTCAGAGAAAGAACACTGCAGCGTTTCAGTGCTGCTCTGCTGCTTAATATCCGCCGATAGAAGAAGTAAAACCTGGTCTCACAGCCGGTGCATTCATTGGCGAAAGGTCTCTCTTTCTGAGAAAACATGACGTTAAACCAGAATATACTTCCCATGATATCTTCTCTATACCCCGACGTAAGAGATGAAATGAACAAGGGATTATCCTGTCGGCTTTTACGTGATGATCAGAACATGTTGGTGACATTCAGTGTTGGTTGTAGCTTTATGTTTTGGGGCATGTGTGGCAAAGACCGTTGAGGTACCTCAAAGGAAAGGTAGACAAAGACCTTGTTGTCCTACTAGACATCTAGTGTTGCTTAGATGTCATGATTAATTGATTTTTTTTTTCCAATATCACACATTCGCATATTGGAAATATTAAAACACCTCCCCAATTGGTATAAGGCACAAAGAAAGCAGTAAATACTAATACTAGGGTTAGGGTTAGGGTTGCAACTCTACCTCAATAAAACACTACTAGACACCTTTTTAGGATAAACGGCCTTGTTCCGTTGCTTAGTTCCACATCCAGCAGATGCAGATGAACATTGTCATTCACTTGGAGTGATCTTTAAGTCCACCATTCACTCTCCTACAGCTCTGCTTCTGCTCTCTCCTGAAGGAAATATTTAGCTCTTAAGCTGTTAAATGCTCCACTATGTTCACCTGCTAGTCGCTGACTGCGTCCGCCTGCTGTTTGGTGCGGAGCAGGTAGTGTACAATAAGTCTGGAGAGCTTTTTCTCGGAGAAAAGCTGAAAATGACGCTATCGGCGCGGTGGGTCTCAATGAAAACAGTAAAGTTGAGGTCCGGACAGCAGTGTAGAGCAGATGCACTCTATTAATTCTCTGTAGGTTCATCACTACGAGCGACACCTTTCACGTTGTTTTGTTATTTGGCACCACATCATAAAAGTATTTGATAGCCACTTAAATTATCCACATCTGTTTCTTGATACTGCTGAAACTCCCAAAACCTCTTTGAAAGCCTGTTTTGTTTTGTTTTGACAAAACAAAACAAGTTTGCCTCGGAGGTAAAGCGACTGTTAATTGCATTTTAATTGAAACATCTGCCAACGTGTAAAAATACAAAAACAATACGTCTCCATGAGCAGGGTCGGGACAAACTAAACAGATACTCCACATCAGAAAACCCCCCAAAATGATTCTTAAACCATTTAATGTATTTAAGAAATGAAATTCCAGGGCAGTTTACTGCTGTAAATAAAACTTCCTCATCAACTACATGGTTCTGCCTCAAACCAGCTGGAAACCTTGAGGATATCTGAAGTGTTTATTTCCATGCAGCCTCATTGAGTGAACACATTATAAATCTTGTTGGAAACACTTGGTTGGAAACTGAGCCGCTGAAGTTTCTGTTCTGAAGCAGCATTTGCATACAGGCTCCATTTTCCTGAATGTGTTGATGGATACTCTCATGAAAAGCAGGAATGTCAAAGCTGTGTTTTTGTGTTTTGCTGGACTCCCTCGGTGTTTGTTTTGAGTCAGGAAGGAAGGGCTGTGTTGAGGCAGATAGACGGACAGATGATAGCTGCTATCTCTGAAAACATTCGCATCTCTTTTTTTCTATCATCGCCGTCTCTTTGCACGTGTAGTTAAAAGCAATGCTGTTCAGAGATCAATTGGTATTTTACCTGAGAAAACAGACTGTCAGTGAGGATAATCACTGCGTCAGATTGTTCGTATGTCTTCCTTCCGTCTACGTTTGTGCTCTGAACTCGTTCATCCATCTCCCCCCCCTCCAGCCTCTTATAATAAAGCCTTGTACTGTTGGATAGAAATCTTCAAGGTTTACCGTAACAGTCGGATAAATCAAGGACGGAACTGCAAACATAGGTTTGTTTGTCTCTGTGAACACATGACTTGACTCTCTCCTCTCCTCCTCTCAGGGCTCTGGTGTTGATTGTCCACGGGGCCGGGGAGCACTGTGGGCCGTACGATGAGATCGCACAGAAGCTGAAGGAACTGTCGCTGCTGGTGTTTGCACACGACCACGGTGAGTCGCAAACACACATTACATTACATTAATACGTTCACACCTACACTCATGGGTGCCCTTGTGTTCATCAGTAGTTCAAACGCATCGGTTCAAAGAGAGCACATCATCCCCCTCTCTGCCTGATTCCGGCCCTTATGTATGGTTGAGTGAACGAAGCTTAATTAGGCTCGTTGGTACATCGAGGAAAACTTCACAAATGCCGTTGTGGTTTGAAGTGTGAATGAAACTTCTGGCTCTGTTCATGTTCAAGTGAGTCCTCGGCACTGGACAGACTGGCTGTGAGCTCAGACAACAGTCAAACAGTTGGTGGTTCAGCTTTTAGCTGATTCTCAAGGCTGGAAATGACAAAACCGAACATCAAGTTGTAACAGTTAATATTACAAAAACAACTAAAGGATTCTAGTCAGTACAGCTGTTGATGTTTTTTATGATGGACTTGGTTGAAATCTGTTCAGCCACAATAGCAGCATCTCTGTATGGAGGTCCACACATATTGGATGGATTGAAATCTCAATGACTTTAAAACATCACAAGGTTTATTCTTTTGGTTTTGAGTGTCTATACAACTTTGGATAGATGATATTTGGTGAAGACATTCATGTCCCCCATCAGGATGAATTGTAATAACTTTTCATCTAGTGTCGTCATCACGTTAATACCAAAATACTTTGCTTTATATCTAAAAACCATTCAGCCTCAGCTGTGCTTTTAATCCGATAATGTGTGCTAACATGTTGGCGGAACATTGTAGCCCAGCTGCTAAACATCAGCATGATAATTTGGTCTTTGTGAGCATGTTAGCACGATGATGATGATAGTGTTCATTTCAAAGGACTCCTGTGGCTATAAGCACAGTCCCACTGAGCCATTACCACGGCTGTTTACACTTCGGCACAACATGTCCTTGTTCGGTTTCTCAGGTTGCACAGGGCATGTTTGTCTATGGATATAACTCTTCCCCAACTAAATGTTAACTTGGAACAGAACATGTGAAATGGGTTCTAAAAGAAAGATTTAATAGAAACAGAAAAATGCCTAAAAGTGTTAGCTTGATAGGAAGTAGTAATTAGGTATTAGCAATCTCTTCTCTCATACATTCCTCCAACTAGGTGCTCTTAGGCGAGGCTGTGTGGTGTTGCTGGTCTTAGATACAGCAGGAATGTGTGGAACGTGTGTGTGTGACTGTGCAGCAAAGAGAGCAGCATGTGTGTTCAGCAAACTCCTCTACAGACGAGCAGGAGAGATGGACGGTGAGAAGGCACAGACATAACGTCCCAGCTGTAAATGTAGAAATATTTACAGAGGTAGACGTCTCCATGAAGAGCTGCAGAGATGATAAAAAAAGAACTGACTGAGGCTGCTCACACGGGAGCAGTTCGTTCAGTGGCTCGCAGTAAAATGTCACACTGTTAAATGGAAAATACTGAACTGGAACAAGTCCTTGTAGACACTAGATTTCTATCTATCTCACACACACACACACACACACACACACACACACACACACACACACACACACACACACACACCCACCACCTCGGGCAGCCCCTGATAGAGTTCAGCAGATGAGATCTTTCACATATTCTTCCTCTTTCACGATTTCCTCTGTCTCGCATGTAATTCTTTCTAATTATAGGACTTTTAGGTGTTTTTCCCTCGCAGCCGGCACAGACTGGAGGTTTGTTCCATCTGTCACACACTGCAGCTATTTACCAGATGACAACCTCCAAATATGGCACGGTGGCTGCATGGTTAATTCACTCAGAATGTAACGGCAAAACACCACACTGACAGCTGAGACGCATGATGAAACATTGAGGCTTTTGTAGAATGTGGACGCGATGATGGATGCGTATCACTTGACTCGTATTACACCAACATTGACATTTCACGTTGAAGCAGGGGTGAAATATTCACAATGGAGTGTTTGTTTGGTGACGCTCACGTCATGTTTGTCCTCCCGTTAAGTCATTGGACAATAATGGAATTGTGACAGTTAATTAGATCGGCGCTCGCAAAAGCTTCTGCATCCATCAGTCCGTGCAAAGATTTATTTTCCTACGACCGGATTGGAGAAGCTACCTCAAGAGGCCATTATCTGGAAAGAAATTATAATTGTTTTTTGTTTGATTGTTTATTTTAGACATTAAAAAAAAAGGTAAAAGAGATGACATTGCACACGCCATAAAAGCACTAAACGCATCCATAAATTCACATCCATAAAAAACAATGTTTGTCAGCATGCCATACAATCACATCACAGACTCTGAAGTGTGTCAGGTGCAGCTTTTGTTAAGATTCACCCAAGATATGTTCAATATCAGACATGTTTTATGTTGTTTTAGTGGCGTTTCAGTCTATTATGATTCATTATCTGTTTAGACTCCTCTTGTGGGTGGTCACAATACATTAATAATCACTGATATCTGCTTACAGCTACATTATAGTGTGTTAGAAAGCATTTATACAACGTTTACATACTGCTTAATAGAGTGCATATTTCTCTTAATATCTCTCTATATAGTTATTGAAGTCACCTTGGGCTAGAATTACAACTTTGTGATATTTTAAAGACAAAATAATCAGTTCATCAAAAAAAGTAATCCAGAGATTTACCAATATTTACAATAATAATTAGATGTTGCCCAAATTCTGTTAAACCATGTAACACCTGTGCGCACCCATGGTCACAGCTGTGTCTTAAAATCAATGGTGCACTTTTTTATAATGTTATTAGCTGTAAACGGCACGCACAATTGATATTAAGATGAGTCAACTGGACTGGCTTTGTATTATAATCAACTCTTAAATTAATTCACTTATTACCAAGAAAATCAGTGTGTGTGTCCGTTGTCTAAAGTGTGCCCATGTGTGAATATCGGTGTGTGTCTAGTGTATCAGAAGATACTCTGTAGAGTGTGAGGTCATTGATCTCATGTGGGAGGGGGATGCAGTGTGCATCGAACTGGAGTTTGCAGCGCGCCGTCACTCTCTGCTGCCGTGATTGGACATTGATTTCCGCGCTGTGATGATCGCTTCGCTATTGACGCGAAGACATCTTCGTATATACGGCGCACATACACCGTATTTAAAAAGTACACACACACACACACACACACACACACACACACGTATACACACACACACGTATACACACACTTGAGATTGCAGAGCGAGAGCAAGAAGGTGTGAGCTGCACATGTTGTGAATGTTTAGGTGCTCAGTGATGGTATTGGTTCAATGGTTGCCATGGCAACTCACCTCTCCTCTCAACCACTGCTGCAGAAAGCTCGAGGAGGCGACACACAATCTATGTATGCATAGACATACATATTCATGTATATATTTTTTTTTTCCCTCCTCGCCATCTGTCAGTCAAATTTTCTCTCCTTACTGTCTTTGTCTCCTCTGGTCCTCCTCACCTCCTCCACCTCCTGCCTTCCCTCTTTTCACTTTCCTCACTCTTCTTCTCCTTCTTCCTCTCGTCACCCTGTTCTCTTCCTACCCCCCTTTTCTTTGTCCTCCATCCTATTCTTTCTCCTCACCCTAACCCAGGGGTACATGCAGCGTCCTTTATGTTGATCGTTCCTTGCTCCATGCTTGACCCAGACGACGTTCCGGGCCGCCATCATGAAGGTCCTCTTTTACTTAGAAAGGTTCCTCCTCATGATTCTCCTCATGATCTGTTATTTCCCGTTTGAATCTATATCGTGAATCATATAGTCGGGGAGATGGGGAGAGTCTGTTTTAAATCGTCTTATTTATTTAAAAGTGAGGCTGAAAGTCCTTGTTCGTCGGGTAGAAATACAGATGTTTAGGGTAAGATATATTTACATGACTTGCGCTTCTAATCATAGCCTGGATCATCATTAATTTACAAACAGAATATCAATAAGTGCAGATGCAAATCATCAAAGGTGTTGCTGCCACTAGAAATGGTTCATGTTGCGTTCAGTGTCTCTCTTTCTTTGTCACCTGCTCCCTCCTTTCCTCCCCTTTCTCACTTCTGTTCACATCCCTTTCCTCTCTTCTACTTCGTCCCTCCTCATCCTCACTGCTGTCTCTCCCTCCATCCGCCCTTATATTCCTAGTTTATTGTTTCAGCCACTTTCCTCCCTCTTTTCCTCCACAGTTGGCCATGGTCAGAGTGAAGGAGAGAGGATGAACATCAAAGACTTCCAGGTTTACATCAGAGACTCCCTGCAGCACGTTGACCTGATGAAGTCCCGCCACCCAGACCTGCCCGTCTTCATCGTGGGTCACTCCATGGTAGGACACCCTCCATGTAGCATTATGCTGTTAATTACAGATTCAACTGTGGGTCATTCTGTGGACAGTGAAACTCTCACCGTCGTCAAGGTTTGTCTCTCTGTTTTGTTTGGTGTGAAATTACATAATATTGTTTCAGAGCACCTGGTACAGTGTGCTTGACACACACATGCACACACACACACACACGCACAGAGGGACAACTGCATGAAGTTGATGTGCAAGCCTTGTTCAAGCACAGGAAAGAAAAAATACTGAGATCAGTGTTGTTTACTGTGAAAACGTGACATTCAAATAAAAAGAAAAGGAACACGCTCTTCTATCAGTATGAAGGGGTTTTATTTGTATGATGAAGTAATTCCACCTGCAGTTCAGGGACGGTTTGCTACGTTGCCTCTTCTCAGTAAACTTACCTTTCACACAGTGACCCAGATTGTGCACAGCCCGCAGCAGCTGCAGCTGCTGGTGACTGTAAACCTCCAACAGGGCAGGTTACAGGTTCAGTGACCGGCTCAAGGGCAATGTGGGTCTATATGTTGACGTACAACAGACAGAAATCCAGAGGATGTCCATGTAATGTAATGGCAAACTGACCTTCTGTGTCAGTGGCAGCTTTGATCTTTATCATCAATTCCAGGCTTCAGTGAGTATTGAGATATGGTCAATACAGCAGTAGGTGTCCTAATAGTTTCTATGTATAAAAGATGTCTTCAGTAAGGATAACGTAGGATTATTTATTCATTTTTATTTTTCAATGAATCCATTGATTATTTAGTTTAGTCTTGCATGTTGGGAGCTGCACCTATTTGCTTTCTGAGTTACATAAGGAGTTCTCTCATATTAGCATAAAGGCTGGACACAGCTAGCCTAGCTCTGTCCAACAATAACACAATCCACCTACCAGCGCCTCTAAAGCACATGTTGATTAGAGATTTAGAAGTGCTGGTGGGCAGCAAAAACAAAGTATGTATGAAATCTACAGAGACAAACCAGAATTCTCATTGAGAAAAATGACATAATGCACCAAGGCCGGCCAGGGAACTATCTTTAACCATTCAGTTTATTCAGTTTCTCGCAGAGCGGCCTTCAACATCACACCCTCTCACTGTTTTGCTCAGTGACCCACTACTACTAACTCTTACTGCAGCTGACAGAACACAAACGGTATTGATGAGCGATATAATAAAATATGACTGTCAGTGTTTGTGGGTCCGGTCAATTTGTGCTCCTTTTTTAACTCGTTTGTCTCAGATGAGCAAGCCGCTCAGATTCAGTATTCATACAGAACGCACACATGTTTTCATGCATGCAGCTTCATCTGGAGTGTAATAGCTCGTATTGTATGAGGAAGATGCCAACTTCACCGACACAGGACATGAAACAAGAGCGTCTTTGAGCAGAGTGCAGTCAGCACCTCCTTTGTTAGTCAGAAACATTTCAGGCCCAACACACACACACACACACACACACACACACACACACACACACACACACACACACACACACACACACACAGTACAGTTTTTTAGTCTTTTTGCTCACAGCTGGCAGACTCTTTTCATGCAGGGAACACAGAGGATAAATGCAAATTCATTACAGAACTGGTCTGTAATGAGACGCATGGAGCCTTGTTATCTCACAGCTCAGCAGTGATTCAGTGGGCTTGTTGGATTCAGCAGAAATGTCTTTTATTTTTTACAGAAGATATGACGAGCTTCCAACGTCTATATTGTTGGAAAATATATTTAAATGTTCGCGACATTGAGCTGTTAACGTTAGTTAGTCAGTAATCCTGTCTATGAAGGCATCATTTATAAAGGTTTCTATGTTATGTCTTTATAAATACTTTATAAATGCTTTAGCTCAGTAGTAGTAAGTAATTCATAAGAACAACCTTTGGGTTTGAGGATCAATGCCTCTTCACGGTGTACTGTATGTACTCCCTTAGCACACCACCAGCTTTGTCTTTATACAGTAGCTAGCTCTCGTTATTTATCTGTAAGACCACCTTCATGGGCTGTTACATCACTTACCAGTTGGGAAAAGAGCTGCAGAGCGTTTCCAAGCCAGGGTTGAATATAAAAGGAAGCGTCTGTCTTCTGGGAAGGACTGTTGTTAAACTTCCATGTTGTAGTGGAAGAACCCTTTAATAATGACTTGCTAACACTTCTAGTTGCAGACCTGGTGGCTTATAAAGTGAGAAATCGATTACATTCCGTTAATGATTTATCGGAGAGGGAGAAAACCAAGTTTAATGACTTGTGAGCTTTTGAGGCTGTTTTGCTATCACAGGATTTTTCTTTCATGATAGAAAAGTCTTTGCTGGATTCAGACAATCCACTGGTCAACAGGTTTTTTTTACATCACACTGTCTTCTATTCAAGACAACAGCTTCTCTTTATAATGAGGTCATATTAAACGTTGGGCTTTCAAACAGTCTATTTTTGCAACCCTTTTATGACTTGTGCTTTGCCGCGCTGCTGTACTTGTATAAAGACTAGGGGTGTAACGATACGCGTATTCGTATTGAACCGTTCGGTACGAGGCTCACGGTTCGGTACGCATGACGAACCGAACGAACCGTTCATACGTTTTTTTTTTTTTTTTTTTTTTTTTTTTTTTTTTTTTTTTTAAGGGGGCGACCGTGGCTCCCTGGGTTAAGAGGGTTGTCTGGTAACCGCAAGGTCGAAGGTTCAATCCTTGACTGGGCCGTGTCATGTGTCGAAGTGTCTCTGAGCAAGACACTGTACCCCTAGCTCCCCGGGCGCCTGTCATTGGCAGCCCACTGCTCCCTATATACAGGGATGGGTCAAATGCAGAGAAAAATGTCCCCCATAAAGGGATAAATATAGTGTATATATACATTATATATATATAGACATTCTCATCTTTCTGAAAAAAAACTTAAACATTGAGTAGAAACACACACACACACACACACACATAGTTCCATATAAAACAGGATTGTTTCTTTTATTTGTTTATAACTACAGCAAACAATGCTACATTTTAGTTTTCATAAGAAACTGTTTTTATTTTACACGCTGCTAAGAAGACACCCCAGAAGATGGGTCACTCAGGTATAGTTCCATCATTGTTCAAAGAATAACTTTATGATGTTAGTTTTAATGAATAAATATATTTTAAAATCAAGTACGTTTCTCTGGCATTTATAGTTTTCTACTGTATTGAAAACGTACCGAAACGTACCGAAAACGTACCGAACCGTGGCTCCACTGTACCGTACCGAACCGAACCGTGGATTTTGTGAACCGTTACACCCCTAATAAAGACGGATGCTGCATTCAAAACAACCTGCGGTCGTAGGAGCACGGACGCAAATAGTGTTGTGTAAATGAAACTGTGGGATCCCAGATGGAGGCTTAGAGTGTGTTTAGACATCAGTCTGTAAATATTAATGCAGAGCTGACCCTCCTTTCTTCCTTCTCCCCTCTTCTTTTTCTCATCCCCTCCTCCCTCTTTTCTCTCTGTTCTTTCCTTCCTTCTGTCCATCCCTCCATCTGCGTCATTTTATCAGATGTTTGTTCTGTGCTGTCATGTAAGCCAGTCCCCCGCTTTCATTTCCTGTCTTCTCTTCCCTCCACAGTACTTCCTTTAATTTGTTTTGCTTTAATTTAATTTTCTCATTTCCTTTCTTCGTCTTTTTTTTTTTTTTTACTCCGGTTTCATTTTTATCCTTCCTGCCCTTCCTTTTTCATAGCGTTTCTTTATTGTTATCTCCTCTCATATTACTCTCCTTTACTTGGAAACAAATAAAATCCAGACCTTGACTTTGGGAAACCCAACCCAAATCCTATATTGTGTTGCTATGTTTTTACAGGCCTCATTTCCCAGTGTTGTGACGCTTTCATCCTGTTTCTGTTAGAGTGTTCCTCTGCTTTCATGAATCTTTGTTTAACAGGACCAGGATGACGCAAACGCATCAAGAAGACCATGGGAACACCCTGTAGATTCAACAGTATGTGCAGACACGCCGCTCCAAAGATAACATCCTGAGGAGACTGTGGAGCAGTTAGCAGAGCCCAACAGTGTAGATTTAGTGAAGAACGAGTCACAAATCACCTGCACTGCGGCACCGAGTTGCTTTTAATTAAAGAAAGTTTGTTGAATATTTCACACTGAGCAGTCATGAGCTAGATTCCTGATGAAAATTGAAAACAAATGGTCATGAGTGGTGTAAGATTCAAGTTCCTTTAGCATCTTGTTATCTTTAGCCAGGCTAACAGCCGGCTAATGTCGGCCTGTTTGTCTGCCCTCCGCTTTGGTCCAGAGTGAAATATCTCAACACCCACTTGATGGATTAGCATGAAATTCTGTGCAGACATCCGTAGTACCCGAGGGAGGAATCCTAATGACTGACTGTGGTGATCCTCTAAATCAGAGTTTTCACGAATGTGGTGACGTATCTCAACATCCACAAATTAGGATTGGCACAAATTCTGTACACGTATTCATTGTACTCAGTCAATGTATCCTAATAACTTTGATGCTCCTTTGGCTTTTCCTCTAGTGCCATAATCGGGTCAAATATACTGACTGATTCAATACTAATGCTACAAATGACCAAGCGACTGTGGTATTGTTGGCAGGACATAGTCTACAAGCCGTTGTCACACCATTGTGGACGTTTTGAAGGATGATTTTGGTAATTAAGATCATTTTGAGTAATTTAACAGGAAACGACCTCCCTAGCATGACTGTAAACTCTTGGTCTTATTAAAAAAACTTTAATAAGTTTAAAAAAAAAAAAAAAGCAATAATTTTCTCCCTGAAGTAAGTGATTAATTAGTGTATGAATTTGAAAGCTTGCAAGCTCATTGAAAATTTGTTAATTAGTTAATTTCTCAGAGAATCCTCACAAAACATCGTTTTTTGTTTAAGCAGTGAGTCGAGAACTGGAGCAGTTCGTTGGTGTTGTATCAGCTCATGGGAATTCTGACAAATGCTTTCAGCTCTGGCTCATTCTCACTCTTCCTCGTTTTTCTTCCTCTCCATTAGTATTTCTGGCTGAAGCTCCTTTCTCCTACTTCCTTAGTGCCAGAGTTTTATGTAATGCTTTGTTGCTGTTCAGGGCCTTTTACGGTCTTTTTTGTTCAGCTCGTCAACCCTCCATCTCTCATTCACTTTCTTCTTACGCTAAACCACATTTCATTCTTTTAGTTTGTCACTTTGTCCTGTTCATCATTGTTTACGTTTTACTGAATAGTTTGAGCTTGTTTAATTGGAGAGAGTTGAATCCAATTCACTGGACTTTTTATTGAGCAAAACTGCTGTTTTTCAAACGGGCTTCGTCACTTCTAAATATTATGGGGAAACTGACAACGTTAGCCTTTGCAATGTGAGTATGCTGGCTGTATATTCCATATATTGTCAGTATGTTAGCCTCCTCAGAGAATCTGTGACAGATCTAGTCCACCCGCTGTCAGCAGACCGACAAACAATACAAGTATTCATCCTCT
Source organism: Leptoclinus maculatus (assembly GCA_032191485.1). Classification (NCBI taxonomy): domain Eukaryota; kingdom Metazoa; phylum Chordata; class Actinopteri; order Perciformes; family Stichaeidae; genus Leptoclinus; species Leptoclinus maculatus. Next base: position 2,157,185 of record JAVDOI010000012.1, read on the forward strand.
CAACCAAAGTTCAGAGAGAGAACGTGTAAGAAGGCCTCCAATCAGCTTCTTAAAGGGCTTCTCTGTCCCAATCCTGTCTCTCTATCAGTCTCCCTCTCTTCTCTTCCCTATTCAAACGTATCTCTCTCTATCATTGGAGCCAACTGGACAAAATGTACAGTATGCGGTTGTGTGCAAGGACATGGCCTAGAATGGCCTCTTTTTTTTACCTTTCTGTATATTCAAACGGTATCAGATGAACGGATCAACCAGTTTGGGCTGCTTAAATCATCCAGGAGAAAGTGTGTGCAAGCCAGCCTCTTCTTTTGACTTGTGTGTTGTGTGTGTGTGTGTGTGTGTGTGGGTATATGCAGTGAGTGAGTGTGTGCTTTAGAAAGTGCGATTTTTCTGGTGGGAAATGTTTTGTCTTTTGGTGCCTCTTTGGTGAAGTGAACCTGTCATTGGCCCCCAGCCTGATGAATATTCATACAAGTGACAAAGAACGCTTGCATAAACAAAGTTGAAGCCAATTAGTCTCCAGAGAGTGAGAGAGACAGATTAACCCGTTCACAATCCCTGTGCCCATGTGTGTGTGTGTGTGTGTGTGTGTCTGTCTGCGTGCACCCTCACAGGCACTTGTTGCGTTCGAGAAGAGAAACCCCGACAAAGTGAACCATGACGAATTGATTTGAACCTCGGGCCGCCACGGAGCCGTTAATTATCATGGCCCTACATCACAGGATTTAAATCACAATCTCAATTGTCAGCATGGGTGCCAAGGTGTGGCCTCGAGCTGCTGTTCGCCGCAGCTTCACAGTGCTCGCTGTGCCCCCGAGAGCCGTGGGTTAACATTTGCGCTTCTCTCCCAGTCTGTGTAGAGCAACGGCAACAAAAGAGCAGGGTCGAAATTCACGCCCGTCTGAACAAAAGACGGATTGTTTTATGTTCGTCTTGACCTCTGAGGAGTTTTCCCACTGCTGAACCTCACGCCTACTTCGCTCAGACACTCCCCGTCTTATGTTACAGGCCGAAGACGGAGCGCATATCATCTTGCCCTCATTGAAACACGCTCCTTCTTCTATTTATAACTCCTCAAGTTGCTTTTATCTTTAAAGAAAACTGCACCTCTTGCACGTGGTTCTTTTTAATGATTTTTGTTTCTAGGTAATTCTCCTTCATCAGTTTGTCTGACTGGAATGCTTTATTCTTCATCAGTAGCAGCTTATCATTAAATATATATTAATATACATAAGATGTATCAAATACCATTATCAACATCAACTTTGTTTTAGTATTGAACTATTTAAATTAACATGCTGCCTGCAACACTGTTTTTACATAATAACCAATCAAAGTGCTGGGATCAGGTCACATGACTGTCAGTTGGCAGTACAGGACCAGCTGTTACCATGTTACCATGGTCACCTGACAGCACAAAAACCAACGTACAGCAAACGGCTTGTGACATGGAGCCACTGAAAGGAAATCTCCATGATGGAGTACTTTGTAGATTTGTGGATGACTTCTGTTTATTAAAACCAGCCAACATAACCAAGTTGTCAGCATACGGTTCTTCACACACACACACACTGTATGTTCTTTGGCTTTAAACTTTAAATACTACTTTGTTTATAACTCATGGCATAGATTGCATTGATTACTTGAAACACACAGGTTTTTGTGTTGATTTGTATAAACTGTGGTGTGTTTTGTAGTGCTGCCTCTTAGAGAGCTCACCCTTGTTGTCGATGTACGTGTTCACTGTTGGTGGAAAAACAACACCCGGTTCGCCTGCACCTCACCTCTGACTCATGCCTCCTGCATTGAAGATCATCACACCTTTTAAAAATAATGCATTCAAATTGACTGAAAAACAAGTTTCAAACAACTGAAAACTTTTATATGTTTCTCCCATTCAAAGATATCTCATCAATTTCATTCCCAGTTAATTTACAAGATATACATTCTGTGCTTTTTCCTACTCAGGGTGGTGCGATCTCCATCCTGACGGCCTGCGAGAGGCCCGGTGACTTTGCTGGAGTGGTTCTGATAGCGCCGATGGTTCAGATGAACCCAGACTCGGCCACGCCGTTCAAGGTACCACACAGTCGCTCGTCCACTCTTCTATCCTCTTCATCTTTGCGTTCACGTTTCCTCTGCTCTTTCCTTCATAATTGAGTCACTTTATCCAGTCAAGTACTCTGTTTACCCAGGAGTCTTTCGTCTTGCTCCACTCAGCGCTGCTGTGGGGGATTACTATAATATTTAATTTTTTGTGTGTGTGGTTCAAAGGCGAGATTCAGTGTAAGTGCCTCTTGAGCAGCAGTAGTCGTCTCTTTCTGAATCTCACAGATACAAGTGTGTCGAGGCCAAAGACAATCTGCATGGAAGGAGAAGAGAGCTTTTATTTTGCATAGATTATACAGTGCATACTCAAAATGTTCATCACTGTATGTCTTTGTAACACTAGTCAGATGGCGAGAAAAATAATAATAGAGGGGGATAGAAACATCCACCAGGGAGGTGTTGATGTGTGAGAATAAACTGGAACGCTCTGTGTGTTTTTGTTTTTCGCTGTTTGCAGGTTTTTATGGCGAAGGTCCTAAACCACATGCTGCCGAGCCTCACTCTCGGCTCCATCGATTCCAAATGGATCTCACGGGACAAGAAGCAGGTGAGAGACGCATGTTGGTGTGCGTCTGGGCGGCAGGGCGGTTATTGTTATCCGTCATCGAAATATTAAGGAAGGGCGTCACGGAAAATAATTTAACCAGGTCTCAAGGGGGAGATTTGCGTGCGTGTTTTATGTGTGTGATGTCATGCACCAACTCCGTTTGACAGTCTCAGGAGGAAAGACCAACCTGCAATACATAATGGGAATTCTTTCCAAATCACAAGCAATCAGTCTTATCCAGCCGTGTGTGTGTGTGTTTGTGTCCTTGAGAGGGTTGCATTGTTATTTGTAATTATAAAAACAGGTGCATGTACTGTGTCACCTACAGGACAATGAGACAACACTTGCGTGCACTGTATTTGCTTGCGTGTGTATTTCGAATGAAACCACAGAGACGACAAAAACACACATGCCGGCAGCTATGGCAAGCTGTACTTATTACTGATATTTGAAAAAGTAATTTTGTCTAGTCAAAACTCTAATCTGAGATATCGCTAAATACATTTTGACAAGTAAGCAGCAAGTGGGAGGCAGGAGGTAGCTTGCTATTCAAACGTACTCTGGCACTGCAATCGTTTGTTGTAGGTCCTCAAGTGTGCCTGGAGACAATAAATATGCCATAAATCTTATAATAGAACTCTCTCGTGAACGATACTCTTGTTCGTCACACATTCCTTGACGATAAGCTCTTTCTATTTTATGGCCTTTTTTCTAACCATCTTATCCAAAACAGCAACCGCCATTGTTTCGGCTGACACTGTTCAAATGCTTTGCTGGGCCAATAGCCAATGGGAAGCTTGCAAGAGCAGCGTCATGCACAACAATTCCGTCAAAAGGACGTTTGAGACATCTGCAACTATTATTTAGAGCAGTCAAAACAGAACTACAGATATCTGCGATGTCACTTAGGGTGTGTGACGAGTCCAGTGTCGTTTTTCAGTGAAATCACTGCGGTTTGCAGAGATGTTGACATATGTAATGTTAATTCCTTGTAGTTAAACTTAGGCCATATCCTGCTATGATTATATTTCCCACAGTATCTGTTTTTACATCCTTTCATGTGTATGCGGGTACAAGCTTCGTCGCTGACTTCTCTGAGCTTCTGAACAGGCCGTGTTGTGTCACGTCTCATCTTGCAGTCATTCATTATTCAAAGCAGCAGCGCATGTGGCCTGTGAGAAGCTGCTTCTGTCAGAGTGGGCCATCAGCTGTGTTTGCATATGAGATGAATAGAAATGTGTGTGTGTGTGTGTGTGTGTGTGTGTGTGTGTGTGTGTGTGTGTGTGTGTGTGTGTGTGTGTGTGTGTGTGTGTGTGTGTGTGTGTGTGTGTGTGTGTGTGTGTGTGTGTGTGTGTGTGTGTGTGTGTGTGTGTGTGTGTGTGTGTGTGTGTGTGTGTGTGTGTGTGTGTGTGTGTGTGTGTGTGTGTGTGTGTGTGTGTGTGTGTGTGTGTGTGTGTGTGTGTGTGTGTGTGTGTGTGTCTTATGTGAGCGCATGTATGGAAGTATTCATGTTTGATGTAAGAAAAACGGGGTGTGCCGTCTGCTCCTCAACTGTGATTTAAACTAATGTAGCGTGTCACATTTACCTTCTGTGAGTCTTATTTTTTATTTCCATAAAAGCCCCCCATCCATTTATTTATAATCCTTACTCCAATTTGCCAACATTCATGGTTGTTCCCAGGAGTCTTCTTACTTTCATGGCCCTGTTTTCTCCCATGGAGGCACTTTCTTCCATATTTGGATTAAACCACAAAGTTTATAGTGCTTGTTCGATATATAGGTGCTTAACACTAAGCGTAATCAACTTGAGTATTGTCCACTTTGCCCCATGACCCTTTGTCGTCTCTCTCTCTCTCCTGCCAGGTGGAGGCGTATGCCGCTGATGAGCTGAACTTCCACGGTGGCATGCGGGTGTCGTTCGCCATGCAGCTGATGGGGACGGCGGCGCGTATCGAGAGGGAGATCCCGTCCATCAGCTGGCCCTTCCTGCTCCTGCACGGCGACGACGACAAGCTCTGCGACATCAGAGGCTCCAAGATGATGTACGAGAACGCTCCGAGCTCAGACAAGAAAATCAAGGTGAGGATGGGGGGACTGCCTGTTAAAATACTGTCTAAGAAAATGAAATAATCACAATGACACAAACTTGTACCGAGTAGCTTCATTTTGTTATAATGATGTATCACCCATCTGCCCTTTGACAGTTTTTAAAATGACACTTGTATTGGCTTGTATGGGAGGTTTTGCTACAGTTAACAAAAAAGTTTATGCTTTTATGACTGATACAGAAAGATCAACTTCAAGTTGTGTAGAAATGTTAACTGCTGCCTTTAAATGCATGAAAACCCAGTTCAGTACATTCAGCTTTTGGGATAAACTAAGCTGTGCTGGCAGTTAAATATATGTTTGGATATGTAAGTTTAAAAAAGTGCATTATTGAATTAAACCTTTCAGCTAAATCTTTTACTCACACACACCTGGCTGACTCCATCAGGGTGCGTTCACTGACAGACACACTGGAGGCTTTTTGAACTCTATTTAGATTCTTCCTCATTTGCAGAAGTATGTGCATTTAAGTTCACACATTTTTTTCTTCCATAGTTATTAATTTAATGGACAAAAAATAAAACTGAGGTGAGAAAAGAGGGAAGAGAGGTCCTGCTCATTTCTTATCTTTGTGGATCTTCTTTTCTATTGAATCAGGTGGTGTTCATGAGGTGCTGGGACTGCTTTATCACGTTTCTCATCAAAGAAATAATTGACGTATTAAATGCCTGAACAATTAGTATCAGGAAATTGGTTTATCACAGAAAATAATCTGTTTATTTACCTTCATAGTATTTCTTTGAAGGTTTAGCTAAGCGTGATGAATTTGTCTCTGACTGAAATTGCGCTGCAGTTCATTTAAAATAGGCCGGAGACTCATTTTTTTTGGTGTTCTCCAAATGACTTGGATTTCAAACGAGTCATCTCTCTTGACTCTCTCGCTCCTCTTCAGGTCTTCGAGGGAGGCTACCACTGCCTTCACCACGACCTCCCAGAGGTGGCCGAGTCCGTGCTGAAGGAGGTGACCAGCTGGATCACAGAGCGCCTCCCCGCTACGACATCGCCGCAACCGCAAGGCTCCTAGAATCGGGACTTTGACAAACCGGTCAGCGCTCCAAGGGAACTGCCAACCTCATTCCAAGAGGCCTGCTCACTTTCCAGTCAGGCAAAACAACACTACTACTACTACTACTACACTCTCTGGCTTGGGTAATGCATTCGGGCATATAGACTTTATTTTCTCTGTATAAAAATCGTAATGACTTCATCCTCTGGGCACAAACTGTACAAAACTAAATATGTCAACCTCAAACCAAGTTACTCTGCTTTAAATTGGATGATGGGGTCAGAAACCACGTCTTATTGTAGGTCAGTTTCCCTGCAAAGCATTTGATCAGGGATGTGTCGTGTATTTCAGTCAGCGGGCTTATTTGGCAACCATGTGATCATCTCCATTGGACCTCACTGGGGTGCAGCTCAAGTTAATTAAAATTTAAGCTACAGTGTGCTCGGGTTCAAAGTGCAATAATGACGTTTCCTCCACATTTATACACACAAGTTTAAGAATTAATGACAAACCTGATGTTGTACATTATTAACCTGCACAGGCACATTTCCACCCTGAGGAGACAGGTCAGAGGTCAGGATCAGCAGGGGGACGGCCCCTCTGGAGCCGCTGTGGGTTCAGTGCAGGGTGAGCGCTCAATAGCTCGGGCCTCACGTAGCTCTACTGTCAGCAGTGCATGAGTAACACACAACATCAGTGGATACAAAACAGATTTGATCGAGACAGTTTTGATGGCGTCTTTTGACACTTATATAGTAACTTATTCTGTAAGCACATGGGACTGTGTGTGTGTGTGTGTATATAACAAATCCTCTCTTCTCCTGACTTCCGCATCTCCCGATTCCTTGGCACGGATGTATTGCATTACTTCCCCACCACCTCCATTTATTGACTGAGTTACCAATGGACACGACGACTCTCCATGGAAAGTGAGCCTCAGTAGTGTACATGGACATGACGAGGATGTAGATTAATAAGGTAAAGCTGCTCTCTCTCTGCAAGTGGGAATTAGAGGGAGAGTGCAAAATTCAAAAGCCCCCCCCCCCTCCCCCTCTGACCTTTGACCTTTAAGTTCACATTTGATTTCACTGTTGGGGTCATTCTCTGCGGCTATAACTTCATTAAGCTCACACTGCAGACAAGGACCCAGCTGGAAAACAAAGGAGACCCATTGCTCTGTTACTGTGGACAAAAGAGTAGATCTCCTCTGTTCAACAGCATCTGTCATTTGGTCCGGACACTTTTAGCCAAATCACCTTTAAGTAACATGGATGTATGCAGTGGGTGGACAGTGGGAATCCAACTCGGAACAATGCCGTAGTCATCATTTTTTGATGTTCTCTACAATAGATTCCAGACGTGGAGGGACAGAAAGTGATTTGACTCACCGGATGTAGACTGTAGGTATAAGCCTGCTGTTGGCTGCGTATGTCACGCTGCATCCTCCTCGCTGCATTCTGTGCTCAGCGCCGCCCCAAAACAAATGACATTCAAACATGGCAGTCAGAGCATTTTTTTGCCCTAAACCATAATGATAATGGAGCTAGACCTTTCTCTAATGCTGACAGTGTTAGTTCTGTCTATGGCGAGACTACTGACAATTATAGTTCAAAAACACTAACAGTATTTGTATATGAAAAGGCTTTGAAGCAGCTTTTATACCCTAATGGTGAACACAGAGAGGATATAATTGATTTTATCTTAAATTGAAAGAATAGAAATAATTAAGTCAGCCCTGGCTTCAAATAGGTTTTCAACGAAACCATAGCAATAATGTCACAGTAGCCTATATTATTGGTAGCCGTTAATTATACGATAGACAGACACACACACTGAGCTCACCATTTTATATTGTCAGGTAGACTGTAATTAGCAGGCATTGCATCACGCATGAGAGAGTTTCAGCCGCACGAGTCAAGAGTTTTAAAGTTCGTGACCCCCCCCCCCCCCGACGTCGAACATGGAAAGGGATCAAACCTTCTGTGGCCGTTCAAACAACCGATAACAAGTGTCTGTTTGTTGACTTCAGACATCATGTCCTAAAACACATCTAGTGTGCAGTTCTTGGAAAGAGACTAGACTGTTCCACCCTGGCTTTTTCTTTTTCTTTATCACAGAGTTCAAAGGGCCTCATGGAGAGAGTGTAGGGGGACATGGTGTAACCACGGTGATTACTGCAAGACTGATGGAATGAGATGAATTTTTGGCTTCATGCCTGCTCGGTCTCTTATTTTTTTTTTTTAATTTTCTATTACCTCCCTCTGTCTCTCCCTATCTCACCCTGTGTCACCCAGTTTTTTTTTTTTAAGTTGCTGTGGTGAGCAGCGCTCTTTGTCCTGTCCATCACAGAGCCCCTTGTTCTACTGCTTATTCGAACATCTTGTCCTGTCAGCCACCCACACTGTCCCTAGTGGTCAATCTCGTTTAACAGGGAACACATTGCTGAAGCTGCCACTGACCCTGCTCGGCTTAATGCTGTATCAAACTCGCTAAATGACTTCAGGGACGCAAAAACTTGACGTTTCTGAGTCTGTATGCGAGTGTGATATAAAATTGCGCGCCCGCTGTCATGCCATGCTGACACTTTCCAGCAAGAGGGGCCTGGGTTTGATCCCATGGCTGGACGGCCCTTCAGTATGAAGTTTGCATGTTGTCAGCGTGGGTTTTTTCCGGGTTCTCCGGTCCAAAGACAGAGTTCAAAGGGACTCATGCAGAGAGTGTAGGGAGTGTTTCTATGTGCCAGTTCTGCGATAGTTTGGTGACCTGTCCAGGGTGTACCCTGCCTTCACCCAATGTCCGCTGAATATTGCGACTATGAACACGAAAAGTGGTTCGGATGGATTTCTCTGATATTTGCAAACTGTTTTCTGTTGTTGGTATTATAACCACGGCGTTGCATTGGAAAACGAGAGATCAATCAATTGAGATCTGCATGAAAAATTAACACCTGGCAGATTTATAGTGTACGTTTTCTACACAAAGCAAAGTGTTTGACAGATTTGGTAAAATGCATCAGATAATAGCGGGGGGGGGTTGAGGATGTAAGTGCATCAGACCAAATATCAGGTTACATTTCCTCGGCTGCAGACATAGATTGAGATGTAATGTGTTCGTCGGTCCCAGTGGGAGTCCGACCGTTAACCTCGTATCGCATCACTTCAAACACAATCTACTCCTGATGGAGCTGCAGCAGGCACAGCACACACAAAGGCTGCACAGTCCCAGTGGTATTCAGGCTGCACAATGGACTCAGACGCGTATACAGTCAATTTAAAAAAGCTCTACCTGTCGTACTACACGAGTGCATATTACTGCTATCGTTCGCTATGGGGGTGGACAGAGACGGAGATGGAGTGAGAGGAGAAGAGAGAGAAGCTGTCAGTAACCATGGTAGCCCCCCCCCCCCCCCCCCCTTCTACCACAAAATGTGTATTTGTTAATGGTGCAGGATGTGAAGCAGACGTTGCTGGGCTTTCAGAGCTGGTTGTCCATTTTGCCGCTCCGAGGATTCCCTTTTGTGTGAGCGTGGAGATAAGAGAGCAAACAATTACCGTCATCAGCTTGCAGTGAATAACAAGAGCTGCTACACACTCGCTGAATTCAAATCAGGCTGGTCTGCTGTTTGTACTGAAAATACACTATTTACATTTTTGCAAAGAATGATTTCTTTGCAATATTAAGGCCAAAATGCTTGTGTATTTTTGCCCCCATCTATCCCCCGCCTTGATTCAAAAGTGGTAGACGGAGCACTGTAAGTGAAATTAAAGAGGAATCCACCACTTTTTTCTTTACGTTTCAATTCACTCCGATTCATTCCTTCAAGGTGTGTGATCCCTGACACAACCCTCACATTGTGCAAAGGCATTTACTGTAAGCCTCTACTGGTGTGTGGACTTGTACATGAGGCATGAGGTGTATGCAGGTTTGCCGTACTGAGAGATAGCCATGTACAGAAGCATTGCTCTGTTAATATGTAATAATCCAATCGACTGTTAATATCGTTTTTATTTAGGACAGAAGTTAATGTTGAGGGGGAAACTAATTTGGCTGCAGCTTTTCTGACAAAATGAAATTCAGCTGGCCTGCAGGTTTGTGAATGGCGTCTGTGCTTTTTTATTTTAATCTCGACTTTATGACTGTTTCTAAGAAAAGAGCTGTTATATATATGATGGAGGACTGAGGGGCACAAGCCAGTCTTTCTTTAATTTTATGAGATTAAAGTGCACTGGAAATATTCAGTGCAGAGTTTGCACGATTGAAGTCTAGCGTCAGTGCTCGAGTGGACAGCAAGACTTGAAAGAGGTCTTCTCCAAAATGCTGTAAATGCATGAACATATACAGATGATCCAAGTTGTTGTCATCATTTCCTCCCCTGGGAACTTAAGTTACACACTCGTCATTACAAATCTTTCATTTGAAAATGCAGATGCCATTTGAAAATGGTTGATATTGCATTTTGGAACAAAAAAACCTCATTCAAATCTTGCTGATTTGATCAACAACGCTGATTGATTTACTTCTAGAGGTCAGACTGCTTGATTACTGAACGTAACTGTAATACACTGTACAATAGAATAGTATCTCTAACAATACTAGATGGAAGTACAAAAAACAAGCCCCTGATGTATTTTACAAATTCTTTATTTATCTTCTCTAGAGTATTTATAGGATTTAATTTGATGTATAGCCTACTATATATTGATTACGCATCATGACAAGGCACTTTTTATACCATAAACCAGTCCTATCCTGTAATTTCTACTGTTGATGCTCCGTTACATGAAGCTCCATAATACTTTTTGAGATGGAAACTGGTTCAAGGTTGTATGTATGTATGTATGTATGTATGTATGTACAGCAGTCCCGAAAATGTATGACAATGTTTCTGATATGATTTTGCATAGAGAGTATTTTACTACTGTGTTGAAGTGTCTTTGTGCTGTGTGTCACACAACTATAAATGTTTAAACCATCTGATTTCTTAACAACAGGGTGTAATTGCTACAGGTTTGGGAAAATCTTGTACTTTTTTCCCCAAATTTGCTTTTCAGGAACTTTAACTTTCTCTTTAATCTCAAGGTATCTCCTCTTAAAACAAACTTTAAACTTCATGTACATGAGTGAGTAACTTAATGTAGCTCTCTGCATTCATGGCATCTTGTGTTACATCTTAGATTAAAGACAATTTGGTCAAAATATGTTTGAGGACTAAATTGCAGGTATCAGGTTTTCTTCCAACAGCAGCATGTTTCAGCATTCCACACAATTAAAAGATTTTCATGGGAATACGTATCGTACGTCTATTTTTGGATTGTGGTCTAGTGTTTGTGCCTTATTACTGTGACGATTGTGTGTTTTGATATGGATAAACTGCACAGGGCTGCGTTAAGCAGATGAGTGTCTCTGTTACTCTGCTTTCCTGGTTGTCACATCTGTTTCCGTTTCAGTAATTGTCTGTCTGCTTACAGTCTTCCTGTCTCTCTCTCGTTCTATTTACCGGTGTGTCTGTCTGAATTTCTGTCCAATCTGTTTCTGAATCTTTCAGCACAGGCTGAGATGCAGCTCATAAACACCTCCCGGGTCTTTTAAACTGTTTCTGTGAAGAAACACAACACTTTACATTAAAGAGGAGGCTTTTGCCCTGCCCGGGATGCTAAAATTATGAATGTGTAACATTTTCAACTTATCCATTTTTTTCCCCTATTGAAAACAGGAAGTTCTGTCCATGACATGTGCTGTACTAAAAGCACTAAAATAGTCACAGTTGGCTCCTGTATATGTGGCAGAACTGGAGACAAACTTTAACACGGTTTGTTATTACTTGTACTGTGCAGTTACTCTGCACTTTTGTCGGGTGTCGTAATATATTCGTGAACCAAAAATTCTGGCCTTAGTTACTGGTAAAGATCTATATTTGAATTGTCTGTGAGGAGGCTGTAACGGAAAACTAAGATACAAAAATGAGGACAATGAAGTGTGAATTGTTTTCAGGATGAGCAATGTTCATCATCCCATCAAAACATACAGAATAAATGTGATGAGAAAATAGTTCGACTTTTTTTTCATTCTGTTATGGGAAACTATGTCAATCAAACCTGAATATGATCATGCATTGACATAAAGTATGAAGTCAATTGGACATCGTTGACCACATAACGTTATGTTGAAGCACCAGTCTTGAGTCTTTCTTGTACATTAATTCATTGCTTGTTTTAACAGTGTACTAAATATTGGATGACACTATTTGAAAAGCCCTGAGCTAATACTCAAGTATCAACTGTATATTTTTGTATATCAAGGTTTTTATGGCGCTAATGCCGTACTCCACTATCTGCACGGGCAGGTAGGCGTGCACACACGCCTCTCTACAACGAGGACAACAATGGTAATAAGTCCCGTGACCTTTTTGAGTTATCCCTGATGTTCTTTTCATTCAGCATGTACATTGGTGTTGCAACCATGTAAGTGTCTTTTTAAAATAAATTGTCAAATAAACAAAACAAAAGTAAGAAACCCCACTTTTGTGTTCTACATTTCTAAGGCCGGTATAACATTTAATTTAACTCAGATTTATGTATTTAATATTGTCAGAATCCTACACTTTTCACTGATGTGTCGTAGTCCCGTCATAACAAGTTGAGTATCAGCATTAGACAATTTAAATCAAGTGTGACAACATATTGTATATAAAATGTAATAATCAAAGTACTTCTGAATCACTGAACTACTTGGATATTCTATGATGTCCACACACTCTTACAGAATAAACGTTGTGACTTTAACTGTGCAGTCTGACTGGAATACTTTTACAGCTTCTCTTCATAATGGGTTCAGTGAGAAGGCAAATGTTTTCATTTAACTTCATAGTTCAGTTTACTAATAAATCATACTTGGACGTTTTAATCACTTCATAAGAAGGAAAGAGCATCAGGTGGGAGAAACAATTTTTTTTTGTTATTACTGGCATACTTTTTGGGACCAATCATTGGATGCAGACCATCTAGTGAAGGATTTACCTCCCGCTGCAAGTAACATGAAGACTGAAAAGTTAATTTACATGATGTAATGCATGCAGCAGAGTGAAGTTGAATGTGACACGGGTCAGTATACCTGACAAACTGGTTTCTGTGGTGTTTCATGTGCAAACTCAAGAACGATGCAGGACAACGCTGCTCATATGGTTCAAATAGTGCCAGCTGTTGACTTGGTTGTTGGGGAGATTAAAAGCACACATCAGCCATTAGGTGGTGCTATTGCATCACATAACTCATTGACGACAGCCTCAGTTGTATGAATGTAGAGTTTGAGCTGTGTTTCCAGATCAGTGCACACACAAGCAAGGCATGAATGAGCGAAGGCTTTGGCTGAAGATTTTAAATGCAATGATTTATATTTTATGTTTTATTTGGTTTTTCAGACTTTTCAATCTCAGGGCATGAATTTGCACTGACCTTACTCTTGTACAAACACTGAGGTCCTAATGTAATAAAATCGTACTACATTAGCCCTAATTTTGATAACACACTTTAAATCAAACGCATGCTCCGCTGTATCTTTTGTGGTGTTTTCCTACATCGCTGATTCTCAGTTTAAACGGTCAAAACCTTCGGTTATTGTTGGTAGTCCTAACCCTAGGTTCCCAGGAAACCCACATCACAGCAAGCAATTGGTACAGTCGCCTACTCATCATCCCTCTTGGGAAATCTCTCTTCTCTCATCCTCCTCCCCCTCAAACATTCTCATGACACTTAACGACTTAAGTGAAAACTGGCTGTATGTCAGCAGTCTAAGGTGGTGATGTTTGGAGAGGAAACATACTAAAAACACACAGGATATACAAACATACACATGCTATCTTTTTTCACTTTATCTCAGTCTCCTTTGCTTTTTTTTCCTCTGCCCCATTTTCTCCTTGAGACATTTTTGGAGTTTGCTGGAACCGCATTAGCAGCGACTCCCATAGGATGGCACTTCTAGGAAGGTCCAGAGTCCCGACTGTACGTGTGAATATTCATCTGTCACTGTCAATATAGTTTGTACTGCCACTTGTTCATGTTCCTGTGGGTATTGTGGGACATTCTTCAACTGAAAAATGCCCCAATGGGGGATACATGAGTCTTATTCACATACAGCGGTAATTAGGGGAAACCAGTAAGGTTCACAAGCTAATTGATTTCAGCAGTGTAATACAACCTCCATCCTCTCCCTGTGGGACTGAGAAATGTCATATATAATGATGTGATATGTTTTGGAGGAGATCTGTTTTTGCAAAAAAAAAAAAAACACAGTTTGGAATTAGTTGCAAACTCTGTGAAAACATAAACAATAAATCTTTTACGAATGTGTTATTTCCAAAGTGTATTCTCCCAGCAGAGGGAGCCTGGAGATCTGGAAACAGAGACCTAAACCAATCAGAAACTGGTTCGAGGAATTAAATCCGGGCTTGCTGTGGCCATGGCAACGGCTTTACCTCTGACAGCTAAGGAATGGAAATGGAAGAGAGGAGATGCTACATGGTCTGTGGTGGTGCTTAGGAAACCTCTCAGAATAGGTATACCTGTAGATCCACCAGCAACCCTGCTCCACTTCGCCTGTCTCAGTTCTGCAGGGGAAAACTGACTATAGACCAAACAAATAAGTAAGGGCAGCAGATGGAAGGGGAAACAAGAATCCTCATTAGTAATGCACTGAAGCGGTGTGTACAAAAATAGACCAAAAAAAAACGGGATTGATTGATTTACTCAGATTAAATGCAATTTAGAGGGTTACATGAAGATTTGATACAGTATATGCATTCAGAGGATAAGAGCAAAGAGTGCTGTCTTTTCCAAACAGACCTACGAAGAGCCTTGGAAGTCTGTAAGGAGTAAAAGGATGAGAGATGAATGGCAGTTAGACAAGGGAATTAGTGAGGGATGAGGGCAAGGAAGGGAACTAGGACAGAAGAGAATCTGTGAGGACTTTTTTACACCTAATACACGAGAGGATTTAGACCTTTCAAGGGAGGCATTCTGTTGCAGACTTGCAACTGTATAAAGCTGTCTGATCTATGTGTTTTGAAAGACACTTCAGAAGCAACATTTGTGTTGAATTGATGGGTTCCTCAGATTAAAGTGCAACAAAGTTGAGCATTTTCTCTATATTGGACTGTTTTTTTGGAAAATAAATTAAAAAGTAAAACACATCTTCTCAGCCTTTACAGATCCAGACACGTTGGCTGCAATTTGTTATATTTTTTATGATCTAATATTAATAGAAGTCTCTACCAAATTGTCAAGCCATTTTTGTGGGTGTGGTCCAATGCTGAGTGTATAAATATGGTTCTGTCCTGAATCCCGCCTATAGTTAGATGATTATATCCAATTGGCTGGGGTATTCTAAACTTGTATTATCATTGGCCGGGCTTTCTGTCAATCAATGTCAAACGCTTTCGGCTCAACCAGTAACCACGCCTCCTCACGCTTGCTGGAGGCAGAGGTTCATTCGTGCGTGAAGAGCTGTGGAGTGCCTCACCGGGAGGGAGGAAACGTGTGTTTTGTTCATTTTTTGCAGGCTTCTCCTGTTGCAATAAGCCGCCACACTGCTGGAATAACGTTAGAAAATTGTTTTTCTTCGGTACTTTGGGTTGTACTTAACGGCGGTGTGGCGCTACGCAGCAAACGCTGAGCTTAGGATTGGTCACCTGTCTGCAGCAGCTGACTTGTTACTCCAAGTGAGTGGTGTCATTACGGCAGTTGCCGAAGGAAAACAGGCAGTTGCTAACAAGTAGTTAGCAACTCAGCCGGTTAGCCTGTCAGCTAGGCTGCTCTCCGTACCGCCACATCAAGTCCCACCCTCACCGAGTGCGTGGACGTCGTAAGAAGAGGCTGCAGCGGTGAAGTCGAGTGCTTTCTCCTCTCAACTTAGCCAGCATCGCTTTGCAGCTAGCTGGCAAAGCTAAAACATCTCAACGTTAAGCTAGGCGACGCCAACGTAACATTGCTGGCTTTACCGTTGGACAAGTGTCTTCTGTGGAGGGATCCGGTCGCTACGCTGGCAAAGAGACTGGCTAAAAAGAAGAGACGAAATAAGAGAAAACAAGGAAGACACCAAGAAGGAGGGGACTGGCTAGTTTAGCCGGGGAGACAGAATCTCACGTAAGTGACACGGTAACGTTACGTTAGCTCACTAAACGGATTACCGGTTCCGTACAACTTGCTGTGCTTGCATGGCCCCGGTTACCCAGCCAGCCTCTTATCTGTGGCTTAGCTCCTTCAGCCAGTGCGCCACGATACAGCGTCAGCTAACGGTTAAGGCTCGCTTGAAGGTGGCACACTAGCTAGCAAGAGAGCTAACGTTAACACTCGATGGGTTTAAAGTGAGACTGCGCTTGAACAGCAGCTACTCCACGTTGGCTGCGGTCATTACTTGTTAGCCAAGTTGGATAGGTAAGTCTAGTTAAGTATATCTGTGGATGGAACAGCGCAGGAAACCAGTTGTCATGAATATTAGCTAATTAGCTGCTTTGCTAGCCGGTTCCAGCTGGCCACCAACCCCACGTTTACGCTTCAGTTTAAGTAGTTAAGTTAATGTTACCGAAACCCAGTGAATGCCTCTGGTTATCTGTCCAAAATGCTAAGCTCATATCTGT
The DNA here is from genome assembly GCA_032191485.1 of Leptoclinus maculatus. NCBI lineage: Eukaryota > Metazoa > Chordata > Actinopteri > Perciformes > Stichaeidae > Leptoclinus > Leptoclinus maculatus. The sequence goes on from JAVDOI010000012.1 coordinate 2,173,580, forward strand.
ACGGTGCAGCTGTGTGAACCGTGTGTTCAACCCTAGATAAAGTGGCCGCTCAGTGACAATGTCACAGCCACCCTTCATGCACGTCATTACACTACCTGTAGTGGTGGTGTAGTATCTGTTAAGTTGTCAAACTTGGACGTTTTTTTTCTTTCTTCAGTTACTCAGGTTGTGCCAGTTGTCATGCAGAGCTGTCATGATCCACTTTACATTCACAAGGCCACACAGGGCTCTGGCATAAAAGTCGAAGTCTGCTGTTCATTCATGAAGCACTCCATAATGACGTCACAGCCCAGTACTCAAACACCGGTATGACGCTTAACCAAAAAAAATTCTTACTCGTTTTCCCCCCCTTCTATAGATAGATAGCAAACGCCGCCACCGCGCCACACACAGCCATGAGTATTGAGATACCGGTGGGGTTGACAGAACTGCTGCAGGGCTACACCGTGGAGGTGCTGCGACAAAGGCCGTCAGACCTGGTGGATTTTGCAGTACAGTACTTCACCCGTTTGCAGGACACCAGAAGCCAGGATGGGGCCAGTGCCGGCGTCAAGCTGGGGAAAGGAGTCGTGTTCGATGGGGAGCCGATGCAAACTGAGTCCAACGGAGATGACGATGACGACGATGATTCTGACTTTGAGCGTAAGTGGATGTTTTGCTGTCGTGATTGTCACTTGTTGCGTTGGGGAGTGGCAGAGAGAAAGTAAAGGTGAGGCTTGGGGCCTTGTCACTGATGTAGTCAGAATCTATCTCATCCCCTCCTGAGAGATGGATTTCTGAGTGTGTGTGTGTGAGACCTGCCATACTTACATATACTTGAACCCAGAAAATCTCACTGAGCAGAGAGTTCAGCAAGAGCCCTCATCTGCCACCCATGTAATTTAGGTCTCCTCCATTCTCATCATCTATCTGGCTGTTAGGATCTAAAATAGTACATTATGTCTGTTGATTATTTGAACCACAAAGCTTCAACACCTTAAAAGATCTAATTTATTAAATATAGCTTTCCCTTCAAATCATTGCAGAAACTGTGAAAGAATGAAACGTTTGCATTGCAAATTCTCAAGTTCAAATTATGCCTCGACTACACAGACCTTCCTGAAAGCTTTCCACACTTGTCTTTTCACTTAAGTTGAATTGAAAAGGTCTTATATTGCATTCCAGCAAGCATTGGAATACAACAAGAGGCAACCCACATATAATTCTAGTTATAAGGGAATTTGTTTGTATTAAATTCCTGAAGTTTTACAATGACTGTTGGTCAACAGCTTTTATTTACCACTTTGCAATTTGAATTTGATAAGTTGATACTTGTACCATTTAAATGATTGGATATGCTCTGAACGTTAAATACATATTGCCATAAAACTGAAATAGGCCCACATGTGGCCTACAACTTCACAATCAAAGTAGAGTTTCAATTACATTAAGTAGATGCACATATTTCCAAGAAAAAATATGCATGTCTTTTCTTAGCAGCAATGTACACCTTTAAATGTAAGAGTTCATGAACTGTATATCCTTTGCACCTCTAAATATCAAGGTCCCACACAGTGCGTTGCCTTCAGCAGAAGTGATGCCATGTCTCTTTCCCATCACTCCCCTGTGTGTGTGTTTGTGTGCGTGTGTGTGTGTGTGTGTGTGTGTGTCAGACTGGCAGAAGATGTAAGCTGCTCCATAGCTCAGCTCTCCTCTGTGCTGCCGAGAGCAGCGTGGCCTAGATCACATCCGTGTGCTGTGGAGCCAAGGGCTGTTACCTTGTGAATGGAGGTTCTGTTTTCTCAATGAGTTCATCGTTTGTAATGCTTTGTTGTGATCAGCTGCGAGGATCTGTGAACCTATCGTAGGTGTATCTAGTCCAATTCACTGATGTGCAAGTAGCTAAATGACGGTCAAAGCCTTGGACACACTTCCTGCATTCCGCGGACAGCTGCCGACTTGTACCGGTCGGGCAGACGCGCATGCGGTTCTGTTCATACTACAAATGAGGGTCAGCGTCGGTCTGGCCTTCCACGCATGCGTATTTCTCGATCCACACTCCATTCCAGTTCGTAGAGGTAATAGACCATACTAGTGTTTACCAGGAGTTCAACGCCATTTGGCTGCCTTTGTATTCCTTTATAGACGGATTATATAAATGTTGGTAACAGTGGATCTTTGCACAACAAGCATCCACTATGTTATCATCTTCTCTTTGGCAAAACCAGCTCGAGGTACATATGTATGCCACCACCTGGACTGGACTGTGGAACGAACCAGCAAGCTCGCTGTGCGTACAGTTTACACGGTCCTAAATGTTCGGCTGCACACGGGCGTCCACGTAGGGTTCGCGCAGACTCGACGTGGTCGGATGAGGACATTTACGTCACGCAGACCAAAGTGGAACCTAGCAGACACGCAGACGCGGAAAGTATGAATTGGCCTTAAAGGCTTATGTGTGTGGAAATCTAAATGCTTCCAAAGTATGATTATGGCTCGCATGGTTTCTCTCCTGCTAGTGTAGATACTAAAGCACTGGTGGAGTGTAACATCCAGGTGCTAAGTGAAGTAAAAAAAAAAGGAATCCTTCAGATTTATTTCCCACGACTTGGGCTGATCTCTAGTCCTAGTCTGTTGCATTTATAGGTTAACCATATTTATCATGCTCCATTGGCCAACCTTGGAGATTGGTACAAGCTGGCTCGGGGTAAAAAGGGGGATTACAGTTTCTGTTTCTGTGCGCACACAAATGGGGTTTGGCCGCTGTCTAACAGCTGTGACCTCAGCTGAGGGAGCCGTGTGTATGCACGCGTGTGTGTGTGTGCGCACATGCTGTGGCAGTGTGTGTCGCAGAGTGCATGTATGCATGTGTGAATGTGTAGGCAAACAGATGTTTATGACTTGATTTCACGGCCTGTTCAAATTCCAGCCTGGTGACGCCATGAAGCAATTCTTCCTCGTACGTTTTGATTAGCGATCAGTTGTTACGTTATTCCAAAGTGGATGAACAGGGAGCTGACATTGTCGTGCTTTTGCCTGGATGCTGTGGGTCACACACATGACATCCATGACAGTAGATTATCTAGCCGGGCTTGTGTACACGGCCCTCAGGGGACACTCGTTTCTGACGGGAACAACACAGGCCTGTATAATGAAAGACGGCATGTGCTCTTGCCTGACCACTGTCGTAGCCCATAGGTATAAACTATAGTGCTGCTACTGTAGTTCAACAGCACATGCTCCAAATCAATTTGGTCTCGTGAAAAAAAAACAACACCAAAATAACTCTCTGAACTCGGGATAGCAGAAGAGAGTTGGATATTCATTGTTTCCAAAGGTCACAAACATCCAATCTGATTGTATTAGATACAACCCTTGCTACACAGAACCAACTACAGACAATAAGTCAATACATCGACAGTATTGGGACCACTAATGCTAGAATACAAAGGGTGTACCTCAATGCAAGCATGTCGGAAGTACAGTTGTATGGGGTGTTCTGGTGACCTAGTGCTTTAGGACTCTGATTATGTAATCACGACTCCACTGGTTCGGGTCAACTTGGACATTGTATTTAGTTTAAAATATACTTTGTATAGTAAAGTATTATATTCACCACGTTGTGTCAGAGTTCTAGCGCCAGTATTGAGCACATTCTCCGAGCCCGGACTTAGATACACTCTCAGAGGTTTGAAAATGAATTTTCCCACTTTTAGAGCGCGGCTCATGAAAACATAACGCTGCTTTTATCAGGCGGTGGGTGACCCACTAAAAGTAGGCCAGTGACTCATTTTGAGTTTTGACCTCTTGATTAAGAAATATATATTCAGCTGAGAAGGCATAGAACAGCTCTCTGTATGGGAGAATACGTTTTATTGGACCTATGATGAGGAAGACGGTATTTTATTTAAAAAGGTCTAGAGAGCGTCACGGTGAAATGCCAGCAGTGTAACATGGAAATGATCTGTATCCGTTTAAACTACTTGACGCTCTTTTTGTTTTCTTTTATTCTGCTACTTACAGTTACAATGATTCACCAGTGTGCTCTTTACCGTTTTAATTTGCGCTGCAGGAAGATCGCTGTGTATGGGTGATAGTTAAACACCTGTAATGTAAGTGAGTGAGATAGCTGGTAACGTACTCCTAAAGCATGACTTCGTATTCTACATGCTTTGTAAACTGCTGCTGCCGTAATCCACAACGGGATCACTACACAGACCTAAGCTGCTTAACAGGGGAGGAGGGGGGTATTGTTTTGGATAGAAACTGTTGTACCTCCATCATACCTTGTGACGTTTGGCTGAAGTAACCCTTTATGTGTTGAGGCTGAGCTTCAGTACAGAAAGTGTATGTTGTCTGAATGAAATGTACCTTTAGTTCAGAGCTGTTCTTGTCTGTAAAGTTCAGCTAAAGTTACCTCGTGAATCCCGGGGAAATGTGTGATCTTTCCATTTTACTCAGCATTCACTGGAGTTACAAAAGGCGGTGGAAGATGAAAGAAAGTACACGCTTTATGCAACAACAAAAAAAAGGTGCAAGACAAAGGATGTCTTCCGTGCACGTTCTTTTTCTTTGGAGCTGGCCTGTCTAGTTTCAGTCTGTCAGTGCACGTTCTCCGAGAGAACCAGAAGGGGATGGATGGAGGCCTCCGTGACTGAAATAAGTGGGGCTTTTTATTAAAAGATGCATCGAGGAACTGATGTCCCAGGGATGATAATAGAAATGAATTACACGTGTTTGTATAAGAACGACAGCAGGGATAAAGCAGAGGATATGAATAAATGATTTAGACAGGAGAGTCTTTTAAAGAAGAAAAATCTGCTAATACTATCTCAACAGAACATAACACACAGCTTTGTCACCTAACACACTTCAGGCTGAGCTCCTCTTCATCCTGAACAGTGTCTTTACCACAGATTTTTACATTTACCTCTACAATGCTGCAATCTGTTTGGAGGAGTGTTATTTCTTCTTCCTGAAAAGCACATGTTGGTATTTTCTAAATATTCCCTAGGTGTGTGTGTGTGTGTGTGTGTGCTGTGTTAATTATGTGAGCGCTGGTATTTTGAAAGCAGAGGTCTTGGGAAGACTCATAACATCAACAGAAGACGGTGTTTCCTTTTCATCCCACCAGTAAGCGTCCATTTTCCCAGATGGTTTGGTTTTTGTTTTGAACTGACGGTCTGCAATTACGACAAACGGCCCCATTGCTTGGTGAATACAACCAAAGCCTTTACCTATAACCTTGAAAGTGGCCATGATACATGGACACCTTTCCAGGCGGGATGTCTGGAAGTCCTGGAGAAGTTTAAAAAAATGTCTGAACTCTGTTGAAGGCCTGAAATGCAGTATAAACTAGGGGTGTTCACCTTAAATTCAGTTGCTGTGGAGTTCATGTGTAGCATTCGTCTGGTGAGAGATTGTGTGTCATCAGTTGTTTTCACTCGTTCTTTCAAGTAAGTTTGAAGCTAAAATCGTTCCCCACACACCCTCAGTCTGAACGTCAGAGACGACCACAGTGTGTGTGTGTGTGTGTGTGTGTGTGTGTGTGTGTGTGTGTGTGTGTGTGTGTGTGTGTGTGTGTGTGTGTGTGGAGCAGACAAATATGTTTCTTGCCTGTTTGGTTATTGTTGAGCCCTGAGGGTTATTGTTTCTCGAGGGCCTGAACACGCACATCGTGGTGAGATTCTGCCTTTCTGACCTCTTTGTGTCTCCTCCCTCGCTCTGTCTCCTCCTCCTCGTTGTTGTGCACTCTTACTTTGTTTCTGTCAGCCTGACTTCCTCTCTTTGGCCGTCACTTTACCTCTTTGCTGTTTCCCCCTCGTCCGTTCTCTTGCTCATTTTAGCTCTCCAATACAGTAACGAGTCGGCTGTTTAGCAGAGCAAATGTAACTTTTAGAGATCCCCGATCTCTGCCGTTACTAATTGCCGAGCCTTGGTGATCCATATTGACGGACACAGATCCCTTTGTTGTTTGATTATAGCAGCTGGTCTACAAGGCTCCAGACTATTATTTATTTATTTATTTATTTGCCACAGTCTTAAAAATGATTTCAACCGCTCTGAAGTCATTAAACCATCAAAACTTCTAAATGTTATCCTTGTACTTTGTTATAGTAATTTAGAGTGTTTAGTCTTCATTAAAAACACACAATTTAACCGTTAACGAAATAAAAGTTTGTAATTTTTTTTGATTAAAAGAAATCTTGTCATGAGTAGTTTTAATGATGTATTATCTGCCTAGCGCTAGTGTTAGGAAGTTAAACAGGTCATAATTCATCTCTAATATCTATTTATGTTGTTGTGAAACTGTATTTATTCAAGTTTCTCACCAACACTACATTCTACAAGATTACATTTGAACACATCACCGTCCTGTCAATTTAAACACGTTGTTTACAATGTAACCTCGTCAGAGATCGCCGACTAGAAAAGCATGAATGCGGATATCATGATCGCATATTTGACATATTAGCGGATAGCGATCGTCACTAAAACTTTATGCGTGTGCTTTTCACAGCGGCCATTTTGACATGTAATTGCAGCGTAAACACAGGTGTGATTGAAAAAATAAATGATGGCCCTGTTCCATTTGGGTGGGCTGTGGCCCTGGTGTTGTGCGTGCAGGCTCACTGTAATGGCTTTGACACTAAATAGAATGGGACCATTATCAGTTTTATCAATCACACCTGTGTTTACCCTGCAATTACATGTCAAAATGGCTGCCGTGAAAAAGACCTATTAAAGTGAAGCGTGTGTATATTTGTGTGTGTGTGTGTGTGTAGCTGGTCTCAGTTCAGTGTTGTGCAACAGGTGACCCGATTAGCAGGCTGTAGTGTGTGTCCAGTATGCTTTTAGCCTACAGGCAAATCTAATGCAGCCTAGCGTCCCTACAGAGAGCTGCTGGACTGGCTGACTGACAGCATTAAGTGGAAAAGCCCCCAGATGGCTCATGCTACTCAGTCTGTTTTGAATACAGTACCTGTCTGTCCTCCTGCCTTGTCTTTTCAAGGTCTTGACTGCCTTTATCTCTGCCTCACCTGTATGTCTGTTAGCTGAACTGTCTCTCTGTGTTACTGTGCGTGTGTGTGTGTGTGTGTGTGTCCCTTACACTTATCCTCTGCTTCACATAGTACATGAATCACGATCCTTCCTCTGAAAGCCAGTCTGCCTTCCTGCCAACCCGCCTGCTGTTATCCTCCTCTGCCTTTCTTATCTTTTTGAGGCTCTTTCTTTGAATCTCTCTGTAGCCGTATCTCTCTACACGTCTATATACCTGTTTCTCCACTTCCCTAGTTGTCCTGTTCTATCTTTTTCTCCTGTATTTTTCTACATCTTATATTTCTGTGAACACAAATCGTTGCATCCCTTCCTTTAGTCTATATCAGTTTCTTGAAGTAAGGAGCGTGTTTAACATTAACAGTGATGGCGAGAGACTCATTTTGTATTGTGCCACTGAGATACTGGAGATAAAGCAAAACAACTTGAACCAGTGCAACGTAGCAGTTAAAGGAATTCATAGGCCACATAGTCACAAAGACGCATTCTTAAATCGTGTGCAAGTGAGGCATTGAAAGTCTAACCTGACCCGCCAGATGGTTTGTTACACAGAACCACCCCGAGAAGTCATCACTGGAAGCTGTTTGAAGTAGGGCAGGCACTTTCAAAAAAATACGTGGCAGGGGATTGGAACGAACCATCTGTCAATCGCACTCTTACCGAAGGGAGTCGAGAGAAGAGTGAAAACATCTTTTCTGTCGAGAAAAGTCTTCAATTCCATTCGCTGCAGTGAAGAGATTCTCTCCGCTTCTGATCCTATCGCAGCATTTACACTTACTGTACCTCTTTAGGAGCTGCTGTCGCTTCTGTGTGTGTCGGCTTACTGGACACACTCGCATTCCTTGAAGCCTGACCAGATGGAATTATTGTGTGACATCGAGATTGCCGCGTGGTTTCCTGACATTGCCGTGAACGGTAATTGACAGTCTGTGTCGTTCTCTAGCGCCTTTTATCTAATCTCCATGTAAGGAGACGTGTCTGTGCATCCACTAAAGGACATAAACAGAGCGACGTACTGTTTGTTTGTCATTAGGGAGCCTATTAGAATGCAATAAGGGGAATGATGGTCTTCCTTTGCAAGAGAACAGAACAGAGAGACAAAACCGGAAGAGAGGAAGAACATGAAAACACTAATTGAAATGGACAAAAACTAACAAACTGACAGACGAAGCCCATCATGAGCGAGGAGAAAAGACAGATGAGGCTGTGGTACAATCTGGCTCGCTCGCATTTACTGGTTGTTTGAACTTTGGTACTTCCTCATTCTCTGCCCTCAAGCTATCTTTAGTGGCACTGCAGAACAATGAGGAAATGGAGGGGGTGGGCAGGCCTTTAACCAGTGGCTATACATCCTCTTCTGCTGCTCCTCTTTGGAGTTCGCGGGCCCCTCTTGCTCCAACACACACCGGCCACTGCCTTCGAAACCGTTTCCGTAAATGACTATAACCCAAACATTTATGTAAAATGTCTTCACCTCCTACTCTACATACTCTGGATTAGAGATGATTTGTTACACTTCCTTTCATGTTGCTATTACAAATGTACCTCTCACCTCAGACTGCATTGCAAGATTAATCATGACTAAACTGCGAGGGATCAGAGTGCAAATGATTTGAGGAGAGCCATTCATTGTAAAGAAAATACGCTTCCAATGTGACATTCAGATGGAGATCTGCAGCTCTGAGATTTAAGGTTTTTCATCAAAGCCGTGTACATGTTGGTGATGTTTAAAGAGAAACACTCTATGGCCGTGGCCCCAAAGTGACCCCTGTTCCTCTCCGCGCTGAGAGAGGGAGTGACAGAACATGAGGGACATGGGAGGGTCTCCGTGGAAAATGTTCTTTTAAAGTGAGCGGCTGGGTTTCATCTTAAAATCCAGTTTTACAACATCGACTTTTTGCAATTTATAAAGGTATTTGTTTTTCAGTGCTTATTTGTTTACTGCATGCAGATGCATGAGATACTTATAGGAAGTAATAGTTAAAGATAATTCTACAATAATAATGTCTCAAAAAGTGACCTTGGGCTGGTATAATACTGGTACAGTGCTGGTACTGGCTGTGTGCCCATGTGTTGATGTTTCTCCCAGGAGAGAAGTGGGAGTTCAGAAGAGAGGACACGGGATAGGAACAACGTCAGGCAGAGCGATGTAGAGAGAACTGAAAAAGACGAGAAACACTACGCAGAGTACGACTGACGAGGAGGACGAGGAGGAGGAGGAGGAGGAGGCTGAGCTGGGCCGGGCCGAGAGTGGTCACATTACAGGATGAGGATCTGGGAATCGGTCCTCCAGCAATCAACGTTGTGAGACCGGCTCCACATTTGGCTCCGAGGACTGTAACCGGGAGTCTGAAGAGAGTTTAGACTCCTCGGTCCTTCCTGAGAAGCTTTTTCCTTTACACCCTGTTTGAGGAACGGCGTCATTTAATACAAGTCGTTATAAGCTACAGTGATGTTCTATGCCGTTAAGATAATATTCAGTAAGAATATATTCAGATTCATTGTCTGAACTATGATTGTGTGGTGGCGGTTTCACAGCATTTTGTCACACATCCGGCAATATAACTGTTTTACAATGCATGCCAAAGATGTCCCCCGGTTTTGTCCTTTTACAAGCACTCCTTCCTCTTCATATGTCTCTACAGAAATGCTTTCAGTGGAGCCATTTTCCAAATACTGTCTTTCCTCAACCATCTTAGACAACGATCTACCAGTTGAATATACTCATGCACACGTGTTGTTTATTTTAAGGGCTGTATGAGTAGTGTGTTGCATATTCACATTAAGAGTAAGCCAGAGTAGAAAAATGCATGTTGTAACGTGGATACGGTGGCCTCACTCATCGGGCTATGCTCACGATGAGAATGAATATGAATGGAAACAATATACATGTATACCGCTTACAAATAAGGTGATTTTAGATTTACATTGAAGGCAATGTAAATATAGTCCGTGATTGGATTCAAACATCAGTCGGCCCTATCCTGCTCTATCGGGCCACAAGATCTTTTTAAATGAAACAATGGTCGGTTACTCAACACTGTGGCGAGAGTAGATGGTTACCACCAACAGTTCTTGTTTGTCAGCATTTCCCAAGGCAGCAATGTGAGATAAGAGAATTGACCGAGGGTGCCGGGACTAGTCGGTTACCTAGCATTCCTTTTTATTATCCTTTTCTACCCGACACAAGAAGAGCTGGTGAAAACCGGTCACAGTAACACGTTCAGTTTGTCATCCGTTGTGAGGTCTGTTGCATCGGTCTTAACGTGGTCACAGTGACACAACGACAAAAACCAATGTCAGGATTTTGTCCTCGTCTTTTTTTACTCTTGCACATTTTTTTAAATTCAGCCTTCAGACCCGTTTAAATCTCTCCCCTTTGACGACCACATCTTTGTTTTTCACCTGTCAGTCTGTCGTTCTACGTTAGACATCACTCTCTCATCCTGTTTCCTCTGAACCTGCCCTGTTGATCTGTCTGACCTCCCGTCTCCCTCGCTCTGCATGTGTTGGTCTCAATGCACAGGCCCGATATCATGAGGCAAGATGACTTGTGGGGGGGGGGTAAGGCCGGTTTAGCAGAACCGTCTTTGGCACGGTAGAAGAAAGAGGCCTAACGAGGGGGAGAAGTGTAAAGAAAGAAGAAAAACATGAATGAGAAGACTGAATGAGAGAGTAACTAATGGGTGACAGCCAACATTAAATACCAGCCAAATGCAGTTAATCTTTGACTGTGGGGGGGGGGGGGTCTACCCTTTCAGACACCTTGGCAGGAGGCTCTTGCCTCGATGTTGTTCAGCAGTATTCTGAAAAATGCTTGTCTTGTTATCTGTGAACAAAAGTGTCTGTTGATTCCTGGAATAACGTGTAACCCACCTGTCTGCTTCAAAGAGTGAAGGACAGATCCACAGACAGAGAGGTGAGAGACGGGCCTCAGGTGTCCAACCTGCAGGCACTGAGTATTATACAGACAGCACACTGAGGTCATCCATGTCCCTCAAGTACCAGCTAAACCTCACCATGCATGGGACTTCTGTGTGAAGAGGAATGTACGAGTAACGGAAAAGGATGTTGTTGTTGTTTTTTAATTGGCTGTTGGAGCAGACAGCTGAACAGACAAAGACGAGCATGCTGGTTGGTTCACACCTTTTGCCTCAGACCTGAGTCGTCAACTGAACAGTCAAGCTCACATTATATATATATATATTAGTGCTGGGCAAGTTAACGCGTTATTAGCGCGTTAACACGTTCATTAATTAACGCTGACAATTATTTTATCGCGCGTTAACGCAGTTTTTTTTTTTAGATTATTAAGCGGACATTTTTAACACAAGAACCGGCAGGCAGCGAGCGGTGGACAGCTGTTTGTGTGGCGTCTCTTCCTGTTTCCTTCACCTACATTCCCCTGGGTCCTAAAGTCCCTCCACGTACAGCTTCTTATCACCCTCTATGTACCAACGTACATTTATAACAAATACCACACATATTATGGTAATCAGCGTTGCATATGTGTCTCACCAAAAAAAGAAATGATTCATTTACATTTTTTTTCAGTGTTTTTAAAGTGTTTTTGTTTGTAATATGTATAATAAGCATATCATTTAGTTATCGCTACTGATAATTTAACAAACATAAAAAGAAAAAACATGACGAGGTTTGCAGTTTTCAAGGTGTATATTTCAAATTGCATCTCTTACACACATGAAGATAAAGTTGTTGCTGAATACCTATTATCAGAATCATTATAACTGTATTTTAACTGCTACTGTGTAAAGGGAACACTGCTGTTAAAAAGCACCTTATTTGTTTAAAGTGTTTGCAAACCAAATGTTATTGCACTTTTGTTCATATAGCAGTACTTTTAAAATAAAAGTGCGCATTACACTACGTTTGAATTAATTATTGAATTTTGCGCATAACAATGCGATTAATTGCAAAAAAAATCATGCGATTAAAAATTGTAATCGTTGCCTAATTATATATATATATGCATCGTTTTAATTTATTTTGTTTTAATTTATTTTGTTGCATAACACTAAACCTAGTACAAAGGAAGAGGCTAAAGAAACCTACCTCTCAAAGGAGGATTCATTTGGGGCTCATTTCAATGCTGCATAGATTTTGGGTTTAACATCAACAGGGTCCTAAACTGCCACGACCATGGTCACCATAGAAACCACTGGCCTTGAAACGGCTATCAGCCGTTTGCTGACGGAAGCGACCGTGATAGTCAGCGGCCTCGCTTCATCGTTCAGATAAAGAAGGTTGGGAGGTTACTAGTAGTTCACAGCCCCCCCCCCCCCCCCTCTTTAACAAGTATCTTTATCAGTGTGTGTGCATAGCCTTGATATGACACATTTTCATATTACTGTCTCTGTATTGCAGTTCTGATAATGAGTGTTTGTGTAACCCTCTGTTATTTACCTTCTTAAAGGGCAGCTGCACTGTTTATAGAGAGAGAGAGAGAGAGTATATTTATAGTTGTATATTGTATAAACCGCCTTTCCTCTTGTACTAGCCGGCATTGCTGTTATGGTCAGATTTAAAGTAAGCATACATTCTTGGTTTCCATGGCACTGCAAGCAGTATCCACAAGGTCCGAGTGAGATGGTTTTGCATTTAATGGCCCGACTCTAAACACAGGCGGGAGAATGTGGAGGTTTGGAGTTCTTCTGTGACTGTAAATGGTCACGTCTATGGAGAGCAGATCGGCCTTGTTTACGTTACACCCCGGTGGTTTGATGAGAGCGTGTTGCACACTCCTACCGGCGGGACGGCCGCTAATGTTCTTCTGCAGTTTGATGTTTTACCGCCACACAGGACTTCTGGAGGCCAGATCTTTTTTCTTTTTTTTTTTCTGCGCTTGTTTTGTTAACGCCGTTCAGTTTACTAGCCCGCACATTTGTAAACATTTTCACCCTGGGAACCAGAATGAATGAATTGAGCATCCTCCTTTTGCTGTGCTCGTCATGTCGAGACTTGATACTTTAAGACCAGATGTTGCCTGAGTTGATGTTATTATTAATGTCTTTCAGCTTGCTGTTACCACACACACCATTTGCCACATTCCCAGGCTACTGGGAGAATACTGCTCCATGTAATGTCTCCAGGGCCTCATCTCTTAAACGGTGTCAGGACCCCAAAATAATTACAGGCCCATCTCTTGTGGGTTCTCCTAATGGCAATATGTTTTAATGAAAGAAGCTCCTGGGGTTGGAGACTCTTAAATGATTTGTTGTGTCTGAGACTGTAAATGTTGCAGAATACCTGCAGCAGCTAGGATCATGAACTCGGTTCCAGATAAGGTCAGAAAAAAAGGATTCCTTTCCGCCACATTCTGCGACGTCACATTCTACTCGTGAGCGGGAACATTCCTCAAGTGCTGCAGGTCGATAATCATACAGGCTGTCATTGAAAACAAAGTGAACAGAACCTGAGGGAGCACCATCAAGGGTGTGTGCTATACACAGTAATGCGTTGACAGATTTAAGATATTTTCAGTCCATAGCTTCGTTTTATTGCATATTCTTCCGCAGTGGTGCAAGTTCACATTACACCGTGCACAGCTTTGATGTGAGCGAGTTATGACCGGTGCCTGCTAGTTCTCCTCACAAATGTGTTGTTTCCAAGAATTTATTTTGGGCAGGGGGGGGGGGGAAGTCCTGGAAAATCAACCCATAAACAATCTACAGTCCTTTACGTTGGTCTCTCCCATCATTTCCCTATTTATACAAATTAAAACATTAAGCTCACATACAATTCTACATTGCTGCAGTGTTTTGTCATAAGCCCGTTTTATCAGAAGATGATGAAATTCTGTAGTCTTATGAAAAGACAGTCCGACCTGCAGTCGTTGGATGAACTGTGACCGCACTCTGTGTACTCTCAGAGCAGCGTGTCCTGTAGGAAAGTGGAAATGAACCGCTTAAGTAACCGCTCGTGAATTAGGCTGACATTGAAAGCTGTTTAGTCTTGCGTCCATGCGACGTAGCTTGTCTCTATGTCCTGTCTTTTTTTGACGTGTCCAGTATTTGAAGAATATCACCACTATTTGTAAAAGAGTCACTTCTGCTTCTTTCACTGCAACTACTGGTGGCCTGTGTAACGTAATGCATACAGTATTAAGACTATCCGGGTCATGGGGGGATTTCCACAGATACTAAAGAAGCACTTTATCATGATGCTCTCGGATACTTAAATAAAAAAAGCCTCTGCTAAATAGCATATGTGTGGACTGCCATTACCGCTGCTATCAAAGCATAAAATGGTAGCTGCTCCACTGCTATAGTGTGGGTTGAAGCCTACCTGCCTGCGTGCACTCTGTGCACGTAACCGGAGTCTAACTTAAACTGCTATTCTGACAGCTGTACTAACAGCAGCCATGTTTGTTGTTTATGTTCAGAATGATCAGTTTGTGTGAGTGGCTTTGCACAGAGGCTTGATAAGAGTTGGCAACACTGGACTGGGTTTTTTTGATTGGATAATTTTTTTTATTTAGAGTTCTCTTTCTAGTTTCTCAAGATTACCAACCCGAGCTTTAATAAATGCATGGCGCTATGGACACAAACCAACGCAAGTTGTTCTGTAAAGTCATCAGTTGATCAATGACACTAGAAATACTGATGGAGTTTTCTTCCCCTAGTGTAAAAGTCCTTTAAGCTGCTTCACTGCCCTCTTTATAATGAAGTTCCTGTGATATTTTTAACATAAAAATGACTCTGTTCTGTACAAAGGTTGCAAGCGCTTCAGATTCCACTGAGAATCAAAACCCCAATTAACATGTCAAGGCTGCTTTCAGCTGCTTTCAGCTCACTGGTATGGTTATCTTACCCGCCAAAACAAAACTGTCGTATCGAAGACCATCAGCAGCCACTTTCAAAGCCTGTGCTGGTGACATGTTGCTTCATATGCTGTGGTTGCACTCGATTTTTCAACGTCTTTCATCCGTTCATGCCAGGATGTATTTACTCCCCTATACACTCCAAGCGTGGATCTGATCCACCAGACCACATGCTGAGGGCTATAGACTGTATAGTCAAAATTCTTACCGGTGTATTTTCTATACCTTTATATCTTTACCCCCTTCCAGAAAGAAAGATGTTTAAAGTGTGTTCAGGTTTTTGTAGCTTCTTACTGAAACTCTGGGGTTTGAAGTTAAGTTTCTAATTTCTATTAAGTTGCTGCTGAAGAAAACCCAACATTTCCTGATTTTGCTGCTTCAGCATGTGTTTACCAGCTGTTTTACACCCGCTCCTTTGACCATGAAATTAGGGCTGCGGGAAATTTCAAACTAATTTCTCAACGTTATGATCGCCTGTAACAATTACCTTAACTGCACCTGAACGCAACAGACGTAATACACGTGCGTCTTGTTTACGTTCTAAACTAGGCTACATACTAGTGGAGCTTTGGTGAGAGCGGAATGGAACGCATGGAAGCATTTAGCTTCTTCTTCCGCCCAATACGGGAAGGGGAAGACGAATCACGAAGTAGATTCACACTTTTTTTGCCAAGGATTTGCGACCCCTACTTAGCCATTGAGAATCAGAGCTTTCGCGCTATGTTGCACACTTTGGACCCGAGATCCAAAATTCATCTCCACAACTTTACGGACTCTACAACCAAACCAAAGCTAAAGTCGTGGAATCACTGAGGAAAGCGAGTAGGATAGAAGTAACCTGTTCAGGCAGGTTGCATTGAAGTGTCAAACACATATGCCGACTCAGCTGAGGGCCGATCCGGCCCATCTGATCACAATGGGCCCATTGAAAAGCCGAGTGTAACCACGGCCATAGACGGTGGTATATATAGAGTAAAGAATATTGGGCCAAGTCGGGCTTAAAGGGGTTAAGTGGAATCAGCATACTTGTTGATCCTGGGAAAGGGTTAACACCAGTGCAGCTCTACAAGCAGGACGGGCCTACTTCCTTTTAAGGGCTTAAGTCTTCTGGAGAGTGCTACAGAAGGGGAGAGGGAGAGGAAACAGAGGGGGAGACACTGGGAAAGGGGGAGAGTCCGATATGAGGCGAGGGGAGAGAGAGATAGAACAACAGATAGTTTTTGTGGGAGGGAAAAGGACCGAGTTAGATAATGGGAAAGGTAAAGAGAGTGAGAAGGGAATGGCATGGTGGGAAACGGTGCCGAGCGTGAGAATAACTGTTGAAGCTTGATGACATGGGAAGAGGAGGGTATACGCTGCGAGAAATGACGAGAGTAACTGCTTTCCTGGCAGGGATGAAGAGAAAAGAATGAGACGGGCTCAACCAGAGGACAGAAAGATGCACAATGGCTACAGCAAACAAGAGCGCACACATGAGAAAGAGACAAATGAAGAGGGAAAGGAAGCCGCTGCAAGAGCAACGGAAAGAGAAAGATATATGTGTAGTAAAAGCATTGTTTGACGGGAAAGTGCAGCATGATGGAAAAGCCAAGAAAAGAGGTTCCATCAGAGAGAGAAGCTGTCATTTGAGTAATCTAATGGACCCCAGTTAGACTCGGGGTTCCCTCTGTGACAGATGTGTGTGTCGGTGTGAGTGTGTGTGTGTTTTTATAGAGGGTATATGTAGAGTACAGAGTGTTGTTGATATCTTGTAACCTCATATCTCTTGTTTGTTTGCAACTTCTGTGTAATAAATTCAACATTCAAACAAGTTCTCACAACCATAAATCACAGAGCCGAGAAAACTGTAGATTGGCCCCCGGGAGCTCGTATGTCCGTTCTCCTCGTGTTTACGCTCCATATATCATGCTTTGCTTCTGCTTACAGGCTCAGTCATGTGCGTGTGTGTGCGTGTGTGTGTGTGTGTGTGTGTGTGTGTGTGTGTGTGTGTGTGTGTGTGTGTGTGTGTGACACGGAGGGAGGGAGAGATCTCCACTCCTATTCATTGAAGTGATAGTACAGGAGAGGGAGTGTAAGGTATAAACTAATTACATTTAAATGTTTACTGGACGCTACCAGTTCATCCTGTTGGCTGTCTATAAAACAGAAATGGAGAGGTGCTGTTTCTTTTCTCTGGGGCACAAGTTTGCAGTTGTAAAATATCTATCTCCTGAAACATCTGTCAAATAATAGAGCCCGGGTTATTGATTTATGGAGGTCTTATTTGTTAATGTGGGAACAGCTGATGCCAAGCCGACCACTTCACAACATTTGATATGAAGTTGTCAACCAACCAGTCCTTCGAGGAGCTCATCTGTACTTAGTGCTTTGCTCAAAGGGAGCTGCCATGATGCTTGTTTTTTACGATTTGAATCGGTAGGAAAAAATGTCACAAGCTCTCTGTGACCAATACTCAACCGCCACCCACAGTACCATGTAGTGTTTCTTAACAACCTACTTCAATGAATGATGGTCTAGTTTCCCAGCTGACTCTCATATGAGGGAAAAACAGCCACGGGGCATGAAACCAGCCAGTACTGATGACTTTCATCAACTCCCTGTGATTATGATAAATGACAATTCCAACGCAGAACATGATCCTGATTGGTGTTGTCCATAATACAGTTTTAACATTCAGTATCTGGAGGGTGTGCTCAAGCCCTTTTGGTAAGGCTCCAATTTGCTGGAGGCAATAATTGACATGCTGTTTGACACCAATAATTTTACTCCAACATGACGCACAACAGCCGACAGACGTGATACGTCAGCAGACCCGATACCTGCACTGCACTGCACATTATACCAGGAATGACACGGAGGCTTTCACCAGGTTTATAATCCACCGTCTGTTGAGCCACAAGCAATGCAATCTCTAACGGCAACTTTTAGCGGTGCTCTTGAGATGGTTTCTGCTCAAATGATTCACCTGTGCTGTGCTGCCACACATACATTGTCATTATTCAGTCAAAATATGTCACTATCAGTTATGTAATACAATTTTTGTCGGTATTGCCCACGCCTAAAGTCAGTTAGAGAAATGCATGTGAAATCTGTCTCGGAGCAAACGTTTCCTTTTGCCTCCTGTGTTGTCTGTGTCTCTCTGCAAATACTGCATGTTAGAGACCTGCATGTGTAATTGTGCCATTGTGTGCAAATTGATATAGCTAATGTAGTGCGGACATTACGCGATTAGATTTCCACATGAGCCCGATATTGTGGTGGAGCCTGGGGTTGCTGCTGCTGAGGTCAGCACTTTTATGCATCGACATGTAGAGCCGGACTACATGCATCCTCTCTGCGGAGGAGGACGCGCAGGGTCGGATTTACGTTTGTTCCTTTCTGCTTAGGGGGGAGAGATGAAACGGGGCGGAAGGAAAAAGATAGAAAGAGATTTTATTGGAGAGATGAAGGATGTATTGATAACAGATCATGTTGACAAACAGCTGCTCCCAGTAGGGAGAAGGTACGGTATTGATATAGCATCAAACAACTATTTACAATGTAAAGATCGGGCGGAAAGCTCCGGGTCTGAAAAGTGAAGCCAATGCAGAAGCATCACGGTCCCATTTAGAATAACAGACGATAAAGCAGGGTATGCTTTAGGGCGGGGCTACCTTGTGATTGACAGGTTGCTGCCACGGTCTGGGATTGTCCACGTTTTCGTCAACTTTTTTTACAGTGTAATTTTAGTTTATGAAGGTTAAAGAGTAACTGCACACTTGGACAATACATTCTATGAAGGTAATGTGATGAAAGGCATCAATGCTGCTGTTAATATTGACATTTCCTTCCAAATTTATGAAACAATCAGCATTTCATGGTTGAAAAGGGCTCAAAGTGCCATCTACTGTTACAATCAGACCTAATCTTTCTGAGATAGAGTCGACCGTTTGGTACTAATCTACGTCATTAAAAACAATAATGTTTATGCCCTCTGATTGGATACCCCTACTCATTTTTAGTTTTCCTTGTTGCATTACAATCACAGCAGAGCGCAAGCCTGTTCTCTCCTTTACTGGAAATGAAGCCATCAGCACATCACAAAATCCGTGTTAATGACTATCTGATTATCTGGCGGTAGAGATTAATAGAGATTTGTGGTCTGATCAACAGTAAATTCATCAAATTCAGTGCCCCATTCCACATCCCTGTTATCCAAGCTCCTGTAGCCGTCGAGGCTTTCGCTAGAAGGAAGCGGACGTTGTTTAATCTCGGTCCCTGCCCACTTTTTTTTCCATCTCTCCCCTGATTCTGGAGGGACTTCCATGTGGGCTTTTATTGAGTCTGCTATCAAACTCTCCAATTGTCTTCCACCTCCTGTGTGTGTGCGCGTGTTTGAGTTACACTCTTTTACTGTATGTGTGTGGTTGGCTCTGCCTGCCTCACTGTGGGCCCAAGTGCATGATTAAGCCTGTGTGCGTGTGCGTGTGTGCGCGTGTGCGTGTGTGTGTGCGTGTGTGTGTGCGTGTGTGTGTGTGTGTGTGTGAGTGAGTGTGTGTGAGAGACGTCTGAAGCTGCTAGCTCTGTAGGAGAGGCACCACGTGAGGGAAGCGCCATACAGTATATGACCCTGCTGTTATCAATCAGGCCTTGAGAGGAGAAGTGATGGAGCGACCGATTGGAGGATACAAGAGGAGAAACAGATGGCGAGGGCTGCTGTTGAGGAAGAGAAATGTTGGGGAAATACAGAGAGAAGGGTTATAGAGGGAGGAAGGGAGGACCTTGCATGCATCTCAGCAGCAGGCCAAAAACTCCCAAAGTATACATTTAGTTTAATAATATTAAAGGAAGACATTCAAAGCTTTACATTTGTAGAACTGTAACCAGCTACTTATTATTTTAAACTGATTTTTTTTTTTTAAATGTATTGAGTGGATTGTTAGTCTTATTCAACACTTTGCTATGAATCATAGTTATGCTATATAACTGAAAAGGTATAAAATTAAGAATAGTTATCAACGTTTTGCACAAACCTTTTAAATGTCTCAGTGGATAGAAGTTGTCACGGTGCCCTGGACTGTCTGCAAATCAAAGATGAGGGAACAGTAACTGAGAACTTTGTCTGATGCTCAAAACGGACACAAATTGGCCATTTAGGTGACAGAAATGTCACCGTGCCTCCACTCCTCACAGGCTTGTGTTTTATTATATCTGCAGTCTAAAATGAATTGTTCTCTCAAGAGCATCCATGGGTATTGAAAGTTAAGAATTAAGAAGTCAAACGGCTTAATCTTTTGCATTTTAACGCAACAAATGAATAGTCGGGCACCGTCCAAGTAGACGCGACTATTTTCAGTGCTGAAAACCCAGCGACTGCACACCCATCCCCAAACCTGATCCAACCCGTCACTGTTTCACTCTCTGTCGAAAACAGACGAGAGGCTCCAAATGGTGGTTGACTCTCTTCCAAAGTGGCCTTTTTAAAAGCCAAACATTATTCTGCGTTTCACCGTTTCTATTCAAGGAAGCGGAGAGTGGTGAGAGGGAAACCAGGAGGTGTGAGCAGCAACAGGTGGACGGACGGATAACAGACCTGTCCACAGCGTAGTTTATATAGTTTGCCTTTAACTCGCCCACTTGAAAGCCAGCCGTCGCTTCCGCACTTTTAAGTTCGGGTTCATTTAATCCTCACTAAACGTGACGCCGGAGATCTCTGTCATGCGTTCCCCTGCGTCTCATCCATCTTACCAGTCTCACCACTCTGTGGCCATTTTGTTAAAGCAAAAGTGGAAAGATTTAAGAGATCAGCTAACTGGCTGATGTATTGACAGACACTCACACACTGAGACTGGCTGTAAGAGAAATCAATGGAAAACACCAGGGAAGGATGGAGGAATTGTTCCTTTTTTTCCCTAATTCACTTTGAGAGGGGGGGGGGGGGGCTTGATCTCTCCCTCTCTCTCAATGATTTTTTTTTTCTCTGTTTGTTTGCTTCTCTTCATTATATTTTTTCTGAATCACCAGTAATAGGAGCACATGCTATAGTCCTGTTATTACCTTGTTTATCTGCTTCTTTACACATAACACATCTCTTTATTTCCTTCTGTCCCCTCTCACCCCTTCTGGTCTGTCTCTCTGTTTGTCCCTCTGTCCTCCCCTCTCTCCTTCTCTCTGTCCTCCCCTCTCTCCCTCCTTCTGTTAATGCTGTTATGGCAGTGAGTGGGTGTACAGATAGGAGAACGTGGGGGGGGGGTGCTCAGCCACTTGTTAGCTGGGTAGAGGAGAAGGGGCTGGATGGCGGCCGGGAGGAGGGAGTGGGGGGAAGGGGGGGGGTAGCGTTGTTATGGCAATGAGATCTTCTTTGTGTTAGGTTTCCAAGGCAACTTCAGCCGTACACTTGATACAGCCACCATCACCATCACTACCACCCCCAACTCCCCCTCCCCCAGCCACATGACTGAAGGGAGAGCGCTTCACACGTTGCACACTCAGACTTACAGCCCCCACATCGACACAAACACACACACACTTTTATTACATCCACTTGCTCTTGACAGACAAAACTGCGTTTTATGTGACTGATAGAGACGATCCATGATTCATTTTCAAATCGGCTTCAACACCGGGACTGAACACATGCTGATCAAGACAGTTTATTTCTGTGTTTGGTTTAAAACGGCCTCCAAAAAAACAACTCAATGAAGTCAAATCAGTGCTCCCTGCTTTGTTTGGGTCTATGTGTAAATCCTGTGTGTGTGTGTGTGTGTGTGTGTGTGTGTGTGTGTGTGTGTGTGTGTGTGTGTGTGTGTGTGTGTGTGTGTGTGTGTGTGTGTGTGTGTGTGTGTGTGTGTGTGTGTGTGTGTGTGTGTGTGTGTGTGTGTGTGTGTGTGTGTGTGTGTGTGTGTGTGTGTGTGTGTGTGTGTGTGTGTGTGTGTGTGTGTGTGTGTGTGTGTGTGTGTGTGTGTGTGTGTGTGTGTGTGTGTGTGTGTGTGTGTGTGTGTGTGTGTGTGTGTGTGTGTGTGTGTGTGTGTGTGTGTGTGTGTGTGTGTGTGTGTGTGTGTTTATGCATTTCAGTTGGTCTCTGTGCCTCTTTGCTGCGGTACATGCAGAGATCTGACCCTGTTCATGAGTTTGACACGGATCATAGCAAATCATTTTAAGCAGTTTGGAATGTCTCCTCCTGGGAAGTGGTTATGCTGCAAATAATAGAGTTTTAGAGGGAATCGGGGACTGTGTTGAAGGAAACAAAAAAAGTGGAATTAGGAGAGTGGAAATTAATGAAATTAATCACTCGCAGAAATCATGATAACACCTGTGGAAACCTCTTTAAAGTACACCGGTGTTGTTGCATGTTTCATTCCACTCTTCTCACATTGTGTACACTCTTGCTGCCCATTTTCTAAAGCTGTATAAGGGATGAATGTATTTTTATATAATATCATGCATGTGTAACAAATCCATTTTTCTGCTTTAGAGATAATGAATGAATCGCACTAAACAGCATGCTGCTTTTCCTCAAGCTCACATTCTCTTTGAGTGATGACAGCCAATGAGGGGAGAGAGGGACAGGAAGCCCCGCCCAGCCACAAACCGGGACCTTGTAGTTCATGGCCGGTGCCACAGGCCCTTATGTTCTCCCCCAGTCCTCTCGTACTGTGATCCGTTTCATTGCGAAACTACACTGTTTGCATTGTAGTGCATCCACCAATACCTATGGCTTTACCACAAGCAGAAACTGGAAGATGTTAGAGTGGATACATTGGTGTCGTGGGAAGAGGTGGATGAAAGATTCACAGGAAAGGAATCACTGTTCATGTGAAAGAATGTATACTGTGAATGTTCATCAGTGAAAGATGGAGAGATGTTAAAGTTAGAACGGGAGTCATAAGCACCAGGGAATAGATAGCTGATGACTAATGAGTGGAAGGTTCAGTGATGTTAAAGGATATTAATGGATTTTTTTTTTTTTTAGTCATAGCCTTATTTGTCAGTTTTTTTTTTTTTAAGTCAAATCAAGTCAGACACAAGACATTTAGAGTGTGGTTGAAACCAGCCCGGCTCTTCTGTATTTTAGTATTCTTTCTGTCCATACAGGGAGGTGAAAGCTCAGGGTCATGTCCACAGCTGTGATTTGGTAGCTGAGGCTCTAGCTGCATCTCATTGGCCATGAAAACATGTAAATATATAGTCATTTACCAGACACAATAGTCTGGTGTTCAATGTTTTGGCACCACACAGCTTGGCTGGGCTGGCATGAGCGTAGAGTGAGATAATGGCCAAAATGATTGTCACCATTATTTCGATCATGATTACTTATCACAATTAATCCATTATACGGACAAAATATTTTAATTTCACATTCCGATTTTAATTTTACATTTCACATCTGTGCTGTGCTACATTCCTGCTGATGTACAAATCTTTGCATTAGAGTAAGACTGGTCCTTCCTTATTTACAGAGCACCTCCTAGGAGCAAAATAAACTTGTACCTAAACCATTTACCCAAAATTAAATCACCAGAGCACTGCTATCAATTTCACTGCTACAGTCCTGCAAATTAACAAAAGTGAAACCAGAACATCTCGATGGCCCCCTGGTGGCTGCCTATTAGTTTAGGAAGAGCTTGATTTGATGATGATGATGATGATGAGCGGTTTACATCTTTGCACAAGTAAACAATAGTACAAAGCAGTTACCCAGGACAGTCCAGTATGAGGCTTGCAGTGTAAACATGGTTGCCTGCTCAACCTCACTGCGCACCAGCAGAGATCACGAGGTTAGTATCTTTTATTTACTGTTGTTTGGAGGTTTGCCTTTCATCTTGGTCATAAACTGATTAAGACATTGAAATAAAAAATGTCACAGTCCCTCGTGTTGTGTTGGTCCTCTTTACCAATCCCTAAACAACCAACTTCAAAGGGCCAATCTGTGAGATAAAGAAAGAAACCAGACTCGGATGCAAAAGAGAAGATGTAGGCAGGGAGAGGAGTCATGAAACGTTGGGAGCAATACGGGGGAGGAAGGTCTGTTCCTTCGAGACAGCTGAGGGGGCGAGCTATACAATAAATGACAGAGGGGGGGAGAGAATAGAGCTCATTGGAGTCTGTTACTATTGCTTAAGGGGGGACAGACTGTGATCTTCTATATGCACATGAAGAATCACGCTGATGGAGAACGATATCTAAACGTGCGTTTGTGTTGTAGCGGCTTGTGATGTGAAGTTGCTGTCGGAAAAAGAACGGTTGCCTTGTGGTTGTAATGGGCAGAGGCATTTCTGGTCGCACTGCCACGGTGTGGGCTACGCTCTGTAGTGCTTGGATGAGGTTAAAGTAGAAGCAAGAGATAAAGGAAGAAGAAGACTCAAAGAATTGACTCGGTTGCCTCTCATTTCCCACTCCAGTTTGGCTGTGGCTAATAGATGCGTCTGCCAGTCTCGTTGGCAGGCAACCAAACACGGTTTAGAGATTGCTTTCGATCCCTAAAAAGCAATTGAGTTGTTAGAATTTGAGGTCTATAGGTTCTGCCCTGAGACTTGGCTTACAGATGCATATTTGCATGATGTTAGGAAGAGAGCAGAGCCTTTGTGATTAGAGACAGTCAAGCAAACTAAAGGAGACGCATGTAAACAGTGTACCTTTTTGGATTACTAGCCAACAACTGACGAGTATGTTGTATACCTGCCATCCAAATAATCTGCCACGTTGAGCTGCTGTTTGGTGCAGTTATCATGTTGTAGATGAGTGTGTCAACGAGGCTAATATGTGGTCCAGCAGAATGAGAGAACAGATAAACAGGTTTGAATGTGCGTTAAGTATGTGATCGTCAACGCATGCTTTAAAATAGAGTTGAAATGCAGTGTGTAATTCTGTACAACCAGGTTTTTTTTTTAAAGTAAGTCCTTTAAACAAACAGTAAATGAAAATTCCCTTGCAGACCGCGCAAATGTCATTGCAGCTGTAGTTGAAATCATCCTGTTTCTTGATCTGTGTTGAGTGATACAAAGCGTGATCTCCACGGAGAGCAGAGTGTTAAACTCCCCAGGTGACCAGAGGAAAGTGGTGTGTATGTGAGAGGCTCCCCCCCCGGCTCCCGTCTTCACAGTCTACATCTAATAGGCTCTGACAGGATGGTCATAAGATAGCAATGGACACCCACTGTGTGTGTGTGTGTGTGTGTGTGTGTGTGTGTGTGTGTGTGCGTTAGAGATTGGGGGGGCCATATGAGGTATGACCATGCTGGCTAGTAACAGCCCAGCGTTAGAAAGCAGGTGTTTAGGAGCCTGACCTCCAGTGTCTTTGCGCGTACATTAACACACATTCACAAGATCAGGATACTCTCATAGACGCACCCAAGCGCTGCCCAAGGCCGGAATACATACACACAGAATGCAGACACACGCACTGCGTTGACTGTGCAACCACACATACTGTACAAACACACTCCCATGTGTGCAGTTTCTCCCTCGTGCACACAGTTCTCTCTCTCTCTCTCTCTCTCTCGTCGTGCCACTTTATTATCCCTGATGCATATTCATATCCAGCAGTGTCCTTCCAGGCTGCCTCTACTCTGATGAATACCGTCTAGTGTCGAGTGCACGGCACTGAAATCGTGACCAGAAATTAAACTTCATTACAGCTCCTGTTTAGACATTTTCCAGGAAGCATCCTCTGCCCTTGCACTGTGTGTTTTTCCTGTGTTTTGGTTCGATGTTGTTACAAACATTGGTCAAAGAGAGGTTATGTATCATTGCCTGGAGAAATGATACATGGATGTTTTATTACAGAACGAGAGAGCTCCAACTTTGAAAGAAAAACAAATGCGTGAAAGGACTGCTGACATAGGCATTAAAGCTATTGTATTCTATTTATTTGAATTAAGATTAAACGTGTGTATAATGTGTGCTTTTACATACCTACCCACCTCAGCATTTTACGAGTAAACTACCCTCGTTAATCAGCCAAGATGGGCAAGAGGTATTCGCCTGGATAAGAAGCAGAAAATGGATGAAAGGAAGTAGACTTTGCAGAAAGAATAGAAATGCTTACACCAACAAACTTACACATACGTGTTATTGTTGGGAGATTTAGTTTAGGCTGTTCACCTTTAATATCCTGATTCCTGTATGGAATGGATTCTACATATTCCCGTAGACTCTCGTAACAGGATGATACATTCAGGCTGTATGTTATTCTTCCCCGGCTAATGTCATATTTGGATGTCACATCAGTGTATGACCTCCTCTGGCTTACTGTAAGAGCCACGTGGCGTTCTCGTGGGTCAACTTAAACCGATATTATTTGAGATAATAATCTTGAGTGCTAATGTTTGCGTTTTGAAGCATCTGCGCATTCCAAACATGTGCATTGCAGCAGCTTGAGGCCGGCTGCAAAACCCAACCAAACCGTGAATCTGTGGTTCAGACGGACTAACTGATTATATTTAATGGGAGCTGTTTAGGACATGGTGTAGTGGAGCCACAGTGTAACAGATTTGATATTAACATAACCGCCATTACCCTTTCAACCTTTCTGTCTCCCAACACATTATTTCTCATCCACACAGCTATGAGGACTCCTAAGTCCTCCTAAATCTGCTGAGTTTGATCATGTTTTTGTTTTATTAGTTTTTCACTTTGCAGTCATGAAAACGTGCCGCTGCCATGTGTTCTAACATGTGTCATGCTGGAGGCTGTAGCCGCTGCTCACAGCAGCATCCATGTGTGTGAAGAAAACATGCACTTTCTGAAAATACTCAATTTCTCTCTCGGCTCATGTTTTCTCACCGAGTGATTACGCTCCGTCTCTGTTTTGTCTGCCTACCTCTTTGAGTGTGTCCTACTTTTTATCTCTTCCCCTCTTGTTGCCTTTATCTGTTTGACTCTCTGTATCTCTCTCTCTCTCTGACTCACTGTCTGACTTTTTGTTCCTTTTTTCGCTAGTTATTGTTATGTACACCGTCTGTTCATAGATAATGGTGATCTTAAAATCGTATTAAATGTCATTATGTAAAAACAATGCTGTTAATTTCACCTCTCTCTCTCTCTCTCTCTCTCTCTCTCTCTCCATAGCTCCACCACCCAGCAGATTCAACAGGAGAGTGTCAGGTAAGGAACGCTCCCCAGCATGTCTGTTTATGCACATGTTTGACGTCATGTCCCCCTCAGTGTAATCCACACCAGGGACGACACTGCACACATCACTGCCACGGTGGCTCAGCGTCTGCGTTGTTGTGCGTGTCGCGCACGTTGAGGCTAGTGCTAGACGTACCGATCTGTCTGTATGTTTTGATAATGAGTGTATTCGCTTTATCTCTAGGATTTAAAACACAGGGTTTAGGAGTGTGTGTGTGTGTGTGTGTGTGTGTGTGTGTGTGTGTGTGTGTGTGTGTGTGTGTGTGTGTGTGTGTGTGTGTGTGTGTGTGTGTGTGTGTGTGTGTGTGTGTGTGTGTGTGTGTGTGTGTGTGTGTGTGTGTGTGTGTGTGTGTGTGTGTGTGTGTGTGTGTGTGTGTGTGTGTGTGTGTGTGTGTGTGTGTGTGTGTGTGTGTGTGTGTGTGTGTGTGTGTGTGTGTGTGTGTGTGTGTGTGTGTGTGTGTGTGTGTGTGTGTGTGTGTGTGTGTGTGTGTGTGTGTGTGTGTGTGTGTGTGTGTGTGTGTGTGTGTGTGTGTGTGTGTGTGGCGCGCGCTTTTTGTTTTCTCACGCTCCTTCGTACCTGTCTAGTCTTTACACATGAGTAATTGAATGTCGTCAGTCGTCACAGAGTGCTGCACTTTGATTAGGCTCTGGGTGTGTCTGCTGATGTTTATCTTTACTTCTGTCCTACCGTCACTGTTGACCCTGCTGCTGTCTGTACCACGGTGTCATAAAGGTGTGGACTCTGTGCTGTTAATATGTACAAGTTGTCAACCTGGTTGTACTGTTTTGTAGACGTGACATCCAGCTGTATGTATAGAGGTCTTTGTTTTATGAAGTGGTTAACAAAGTGTCTTTGTGTGGTACACGTAGACCTTCTCTGTAGCGGTAATGTTGTCCGACATAATGATCCTTTCTGATCCCTAAGAAGACATCGTGTTAATACAACAACAAAGACCGAGCGTAAACGTGGTGCTCATCATGTTTCCCAGAGACGTGACTACAAAGCTCCTTTTTCAGTTTGCAAGTCGTACAAAGTAGGTTTTGCAGGTGTGTGTTTTGTGTGTGTGGTGTTTTCTGAGGTCGGCGCATTTAAACTTCTCCCAAGGAAAGAAGGCTCATTAAAGCTTCAATGAAAAACAATGACGCAGTTAGCTGAAACAAAGAACTCCTCGTTCACTGTAATGTAATCCAAGACAACAGGTTTTGTAACTCGGATCATTGTAATGTGTGTGGGCCCTGTCAGAGAGGTGTCTGTAGTGGTGCTATACTGGACTGCATTATGTTTTTACGGCGTTTCTTTACTTTCTAACTGAACTTTTAACGAGCATCTTTACACTGCTGCTGTTGTTTACTTGCTTCATTATTTCAGACAATACATTTTCTATTGAGAAAACAATCAGTAAATCTGCTTATTTCCAGATGAGATAGAGCTTTCATCACAGAAGGTTTATCGCTAATATTGCATGAATTCAATATTAAAGTTCAGTTATTCATTCCCCGGTGATCACAGATACATTCAGTACTCTGCCTTTCCTTGGCCATTAAGGGTAGAGAAATGCGTATCCACAGAATAACTCTAAAAGCCTTTTCAGAGTTGTAGAAAAGCAGTAAGTGAATTTGTAGATGAGAGAGGTTATGGGAGAATCGTTGCTCCCCAAAAAAGCAGGTCTTAACAACTGAACAGCTCCAGGAAATCATTCCCATTCATAGAGTTGTGTCCCATGTGGAGCATTTAAGATCCTGACCCGTCGTTACACTGGACGGTGGTTAAAATATCTTTTTAAATAGTTATCCGAATGTTGTGTGAATGCTGTGATGTGGCTTCAGTGATCTGTTTTACAGTAAAAGTACACGGAGACGTGCACTCTACATTCAGGAAACATAAAGCCACAATCACAGCTCCGGTTTATTTTCCTTGGCCTGACAACAGGGTGGAAATGATGACTTGATTGAATATTCATATGAAGTGGACTTGTAAACAAAGCACACACAGACTCACAAGTGGTGCGTGTATTGGCAGGTGTTTTCGGTGTCCTGTCATCCTGCCAGGGATAGATGGAGGCTTTGGCAGCTCGGAGGAAACAAAACACATCCAAGTCCTGAAACTTAAGCTAAGCATGATGGACCTGCCCGAGCTCGCTGCCTTATCTTACATTTTTAATGAAGAACACACAAAGCTGATTATTTATGCTAACATCGGTGTCCTCGCACTCATAAAAGCCTTGTGTTTTGGTGTCGTATCTTGTCCTCGGTTCAGGTAATGTTCTCGCGCTTAATTAACCGCATCGCATTCTGGTTGGCCGAGCGCGGTGGCTCAAATTGTAACAGCTTTTTATTTGCTCCGTTGTGTCTACCGGCCTGATCGAGCGGAACTAAAGGAGTTAACGTGCTGCGACTCCAGAGGCCGAACTGCTCCAAACACGACTGGTGTGAATGCTGAGAGATGAGACTTTACACACACTCTCTCTCTCACACACACACACAAACACACACACAGACTTCCAGGCGTTTTGTGCTAAATGTCATGTGAGAGGTGTAGTGTGTCGCTACACAGTTTGGAGAAACACGGACGCATAGTGACACTTTGAAGTGACCTCGTCCGTGCTTGTCAGCCAGCGTGGTGAAACATGGCGTGCCATTTCCTCACTTCTGGGCTCCCTCTGTGTCCTGCAGTAATGATCTCCTCTCTCCTCCTTTTAGGCCGTGTGTGTGTGTGTGTGTGTGTGTGTCCAGATCCCATCAAAATATGATATAACTGACATTTCAAACTGCATCTCCATGCTTTAAAGTTGTGTCTAGACTATGATGGACATCTGTGTGGAATTTGTATACAAGTAGTTCAGTTGGAAGATGTTGAATGTTCTGTGATCATTTACTAAATAGTTTTAATGTGTAGTGACTGGTAGATGATCTTGATTCATTGAAGTCATTACTGGTTGTGCTCCCATAGCCATGTCTGCCTAACGTGTAGGGCTGGACACGGATACTCAACTATTCAGAGTTTTGTTCGTTGGGGAGCTATTCGGTGTTCAGTTTAGGTATTTGGATATTGTTGCTATATGTTTTCTGTTTTTTGTAACCTGCAGTGTTTTGCTCAGCCTAATTACAGTGTAATCAAACAGGACACGTTAGTGCAATGTGTGAAGTGGGTTTACATGTCCTCCCTCCAGTGTGTGCGGAGGCATTCAACCCAGACGACGAGGACGAGGACACGGAGCCCAGGGTGGTTCACCCGAAAACAGACGAGCAGCGCCTCAGACTGCAAGAGTCCTGCCGAGACATCCTACTGTTTAAGACACTAGATCAGGTAAAACACACACACACACACCAACACATTACTAGTTTACAGCTTCAGTGACTGATTGTGTCATGTGTGACAGCATCTGCATTTATTAAGTTTCTCCATTCATTTATTCAGGTTTTCATTACAGTAATAATAATATTAATAGCAGATGTGTTGCATTGGATCTACTTAAAGGGGGTTTTCCTCCTGGTCAGCACATTACTCTCCTCAGGAACTACACATAAAAGCATCTGCTCTTAGGGCAGGTCAGATGATACATTACATAACACAAAGACAATTTAGTAAAAGATATACATGCAGTTCACTAAATGAACAGTAGAGAAAAGGAACAAAGAAGTACTTGAAGTACACGACCCAGTACAGTCTGTACTCTGCTCGTCTTATTGCCTCTAAAGTCATAGAAGCCCATGTTACTACGTTACTACGTTACTACGTTACTACGTTACTACGTTACTACTATGTTACTACGTTCTTATTGTGTCCTTGTTGGTGTAACACAACCACTGGGCTTTAACCCTACTATATTTGGACATGGATTGTCTTGCCTGCTTTGCAAAAAGCAATTCCAAAAAACACATGTCTGATCTATCCCCGTTTGTTTTGGCTTAAATGAATTTGATATTTTTAAAAACCTATTTCTGTTTCCATTGTGAGCCATGTAGCACTTGGCATCTACTATGATAGATCTACGTCATTACGATGAACTTAAACCCCTGGTGACAACAGTATTTTACTGACATTGCATGAACATGTGCATAATATGAAGAAAATGTCCCCTCTTCTTTCTCTTGTGTACTTTCCCCTTCGGGGATAATTAACTTTCACCTCGCTCAGGAGCAGCACTCACATGAGCTAGATGCCATTTTGAGCTGCTAGTTGAACTCCAGACACACATTTCCACTGTCGCTCCTTCTTCCTTCGTGTGATTTGTGCGTGACGTCCTCCCTCTCTGTCCCCCATCCAGGAGCAGTTCTCGGAGGTGCTGGACGCCATGTTTGAGTTGCGGGTTCAGCCCCTCGACCACGTCATCGACCAGGGCGACGACGGAGACAACTTCTACGTCATAGAGAGGTAGGAGGTCGTTATGATCATGGCTGCTCATTGTTTATCCCACCTTGGCCTCTGCTCATTCTTGGCACGTATCGGTTCAGCACAGTGGTTTTAGTTCCACTTGTGTGCTTATCGTTCAATCTGCATACACGCTTTCTAACGGCTTGCTCCCCGTACGAGAGATGTCCGATGACCTTTTAAGAGCAGCGCGCCTGCCTGGTCGCACACTATCCTGGGATTTTCCCTGGCCTGTAGAAAGCGTAGGTGGAAGCTAATGTCAGCAGCAGGGTGGGGTGTGAGCATGGACACACACACACACACAGACCAGAAAGAAAAGCAGGACAGAGCAACGCATTGTTTAGATGTTTTTGAAACATACTTACGGATAACCCTTCACAGACCTTAACTATCCTGTTCTGAAGACCAGAAGTAACTGGAAATCATTCGCTCACATTCATTGTGCATAATGTATCAATGTTAACAGCTGTCACACCCACTTTGTCTCTTTTAATTACGAGCTAGCAGCGCAGGATTTCAAACGGTGTCTTAACTGTGCTCAGGTAGGCGGCATCACAAGTGGTCATCGTCCCCATAGTCATGGTAATCCAGTCAAACTAAGTTAATACTAATACACCAGCTGTCAGCGAGGGTTTCAGCCCCTCTACGCAGCTATCTGACGAAATGACTTGTTAATCCTGCCGAGCTACAACGCTGCAAATTACCTTCCCCGGGTTTAACGCTGAGAGAGAGAGAGAGAGAGAGAGAGAGAGAGAGAGAATCACTATCTATCAGAAACATACACAACCGTGATGACAAACACTTTTTGACGCTCTACATGCAGATGAACAGCAGCGTTCACAGATGGGCTGAATTGCTCTGCGCTATACATGTCGTCCCATTTTTCAAATGTATGAAAAGCATCTACTGTAATAGAAATACGCACACAACAAAAACACAAACGATTGGCTCGCTCCGTCTGCCAAACCAACACCGGGTCCTGCCCAGAGGCCACAGATGAGCTGTTTAAACCAGTCAGTAGGTCAATAAACAAAACACTGATCACCTCGTCATTCTAGTTCATTTTTTCCCGTGTTCCCTTTTGTATTTCTGTCTCTTTTTTTTATTCCCTGTTTCCTTCATTTGTCTCCTTCTCTGCCTCTCTTCTCTCTCTGTCTCCAGGGGGGTGTATGACATCATGGTAATGGGATCAACGGTGGGTCAGTATGACAATAAGGGCAGCTTCGGGGAGCTGGCACTCATGTACAACACGCCACGCGCCGCCACCATCGTCGCCACCGAGGAGGGGTCGCTATGGGGACTGGTAAGAACGGAGACAAACGTGCATAGACACAGAATTTAGAGATTTTAATGCGACACAAAATACTGTAAGAATGCCCCCAATGTAAAACACACTTTCTTTTTGTCAAAGTAAACGGCCTAATTACCCGAAGTTTCTTTAATTGTTTGTAAATCATAAATGATCCAATTAGCAGACTAGAAGTACTCGGTCGCATCTTTTTATTTCTCTCTTATCGGTATATTTAGAAAGCAGGCGTCACCTTTTGTGAATCTTAAAAGAAGCTCCGTCTTGAATCGTTTGTCCCTCGAGTTGTCTTCTCAGGATTGCATTGTGAGCCGGTTCGGTACAGTCAACAGCTACAGCTCATTGAGCCCTGGCGCTCAGACATGTTAAGAATGGAGTCCCGTTATCTGTGAATGGAGCCGGGCTCCGCTCTGACGGTTCGTGCTGCTGCAGCGCCTCCTTGTGGCCGAGCACAGGAAGGACCAGCAGCAGTCACAGCGGTCGGAGAGCCTCCGTCCGTCCGTCCGTCTCTGGGAGGTGTTTGCTTACTCGCGTTTGTTTTTTCCCCCTTAGGACCGTGCCACATTTCGTAGACTCGTCGTGAAGAACAATGCAAAGAAGAGGAGGATGTACGAGACCTTCATCGAGTCCGTGCCCTTACTCAAGTCACTGGAGGTGAGTCCCACTACACAGCGGATGCAACGGCATCACCTGTGAAGCTAGACGTCTAGCTAACGGCTAAATATCAGCCAGTTGATGAATGCAGAAGCTCTGTTCTACACTGAATAACATTCTGTATATTTAGTTCAGAGGACGGCTAAACGTGTACTTTCATAGACGTACATGTCACTTGTACAACACTGCTTGATGAACAGTCACAGACCCTTTGTTGAACCATCAAGCCCAAACTGTACATGACCCACAAGTGGAGTGAATGGTCCAGGCAAGCAGGAGCACAGTATGAGAGGAGGAAGTCTGATGAAGAGGAGTTTACATGGCTGTAATCTGCCTGCATAGTCAATGAAACGATTCTCTCTGCTCCCTACGTTCATCATTTTATTTTTCTCCCCTAACCCTTCCTGCCCCCCCCCCCCTTCTTTGGCGCAGGCTAACGAGAGGATGAAGATTGTGGATGTTTTAGGATCGAAGCAGTTCCCTGAGGGTGAGCGCATCATCACACAGGTACGACATGGGGAAAAGCTGATGTGGTTTCATACAGCAATGAAATATTAAGGATTTCAACATACGGTACATAACTACCTTTTAAATGTGTTTATGCTCTTTCTTTCTTTCTCCTCAGGGAGACAAGGCTGACTGCTTCTATATAGTAGAATCTGGGGAGGTCAAGATCATGATGAAGAGTAAAGTAAGATACTCCTCACCTTCGTTTCTCTGTTTCACCACTCTCTATGCAGTTTAATTAACTTTTTTTGCCACTAGGGTGAATTAATTTCCCCGTGTGTCCCTCAGAGACCTGATAGTGGAATACATGTCCCTCTACCATACTTAGTTCCAGCTTCAGCTGTAAAAACAACAAAGTAAAGATTCAGCCACTCTTGGGCTGATAGATATTCTAAAAATGTTTTATAGGTACAGGAATATGCACCGATATATAAAATCTGGTTATTTTTCTCCCACCAAGAAGTTTCCTTGCAGAGCATTCCGACACCCCGCTCTCCCCAGCAGAGACCACCCGAGTACAAACGTGTTTCCTGGTTTTGCCCGGCAACAGCGGGAATGAGAATGGCCTGCTCAGCCGCTGAGTGCTTCTCGCTTGGGGGGGGGGGGAGCGGGGGGGAGAGCGGTGCTCAGTGGTTCCTAACCTTTAATCCTCTCCTCTCTTCCCTGCAGACGAAGGCAGACCATGCAGACAATGCGGAGGTGGAGCTAACGCGCTGTAGCAGGGGTCACTACTTCGGGGAGCTGGCCTTGGTCACTAACAAGCCCCGGGCCGCCTCGGTCTACGCAGTGGGCAATGTCAAGTGTGTGGGTAAGACCAAATGCACCCGTCCGCAGCCTGGCTAGTGCTGCTCAGATGTGTGTTTAAAGTAGCTCTGTTTCCATCGATATGAGGGAATGTGACACCTGCATCTAAAGGAACATTTTATGTGATGATAATCAAATGACATTTTCATCTAATAAGCATTATTTAAACCACTCAACCTCACAACAAAGTCTGTGGTTTTCATTTCCTACTAATTGCTCCGTTACAAGCGGTTTGTCATGAGATATGAAGTGGCATTTTAGTTTTGATTAATTCACGGTTGTCGTCACCGTGTACTCTGCGTTGATTAAAGGCTGTTCAGTAATAGTTTAAAGTGGAGGCACTACTTCAGGCTCTGCAGCTCTTCACTTCTCAAAATGAACACAGCATCTCTGTCGGTTCTATTCCCTCTGTTGTGAAATGTGCTGAATGCTGATTGCATGGCTTTATTTGTTTATTTACACAGGTACATTTTTTCACAGTAGATGTAGTTCTCAGTCATCTCCCTTTTTGCTCCCCTATTTTCTCCCCACGCTCTTCCTGTCAGTACACTCCCCTACCCGTCTGTGTTGTTGTCCAGCGCACCTTCTGTTTACCGTACCAACAGCCTGCCTCGAACAATCCGGTCCTGTAAGGACATTTAAGACCCGGAATGTCTTTCTACCTGTATCTGACAGGTTTTTTTGTGTGTGCTGTCCAGCGGATGCTGTCTAAGGACTGTGCTGTGTTTTAGCAGCTGAGATGTCTCTCCACAGACACACCTAACATCTCTCTTGTCTCGTCCTCTATCTGTGCAGTAATAGACATTCAGGCCTTTGAGCGCCTCCTGGGTTCCTGTAAGGAGATCATGAAGAGGAACATCGCCCACTATGAGGAGCAGCTGGTGGCCCTGTTCGGCTCCAGCATGGACCTGAGAGACTGAGCCTCCCACACCACCCTCCGTGCCTTCTATTACACACACACACACACACACACACACACATACACATACCGACATATGTCCTTTCTCATGTCATGCAGTGGCTATACACACTCATAAGCTTTACATGGAGTGAACAAACAAATGAAGAATTGTTCTTGGCTCACCTGAAAGTACATACAATCCCACACAGTGTGAACACACTCACACACGCATATACATCGACACTTATGCAGGCACTGAGAGACGCCCACTTCACTCAGTCTGCTCATCCTCGTGCACATTTTAGTTCAACACGCTCATTAATAGGCACACACACAGACAGACAGAGTAACCTAAAGGCCATACACCTCATTGCTTGAGCCAGCTTCAACCTCTCAGTATGAATGTCTTCGCTGCGATCACCATAATACAGGTAGCGCAGTGTAAGGACATAAAACACACACATGCGTCATATGTGCAGGCTTTGTGTTCACATGAGATTACACACAACTTAAACAAAGCCTTAGCAAAGGACACATCAACACACACACACACACACACACACACACAGGTACAGATACATATGCTCAAAAACGTATAGGCAACCACACCTGCAAAAACGGACACATTGTGGTAAAATGGAGACAAAAAACTTTTAAAATCTCTGAAAAGGAAAATTAATCAAAATGCAAAAAAAGAGAGAAGTTTAAAGAGAACAGATAAGTTTTAGAAATGTTTTATGAAGATAAAAAAAAAAAAACAGAAGCTTTGATAAAATATTATTTAAATAAAAAAAAGTGTTTCCTCTTTGGGAGGCCGGGGTGCAGAACTTTGTGAGCGCGCTCCATTTCTTCCTCTACTGTTGTTGATTGAGTTGAGTTAGTGCTGGTGATTATTGCAGTACCACAGAAGAAGCAGTGAAAACAATAAAAACCCTACGTTTTCTGGGCCATTGTTATTCTATCATTGATGCCTCACTTCATTGTATTGAATTAATTATTAATGTATTGTTATTATATATTCATTTATTATTTTTTGTTTTACTTTGACCAATTATGTTCAAATTCACCATCCATCTCTGACAAAATGTAAAAACAGAAAAAAAAAATTCTAATAAAAAAACATTAGTGCTTATTTCTCCTTGATTATCCTTGAATGAGTTGTCCTGGATAAAAAAAACCTGAAAAAAATAAAGCAAATTTTGTTAAAAGTCTTGCCTCTTTGTTGAACTTCTTCTGAAACTTGACTAACAACCTGAGAATGTGGTAACTGTTCGTATTTACTGCATGATTGTTGTAATTTATTATGATATAGTACGAGTAATAGGTTTAGTTGTATCTGATGTAATATCACTCCCATCCGCAGGGTGGCGGACGTGTCCCTTTAGACCAGTAGCAGCACCTGCAACATGTCCTTGTTACAGAAAAAGCAGCGTTCACTTACCGTGAGAAACTTACCGTGGAGCAGACATCACTGACGGGTATCAGCTGTTGTCCGGCGTTGCAAAAAATTACAGCCGACCGCAGATCAGCTGTCAGTCAAACGAGCACTCTTGAGGGGGACGACCGCCGACGACGAGCCGCGAGATTAAAGATGTAGGTAACGTTACAGTGTGGTGAGAGACGGACCAGAATGAAGAGTTTTGTTCGCTTATGAACAAGTGAACGTGCGGTTCCTCCTAATATCTAACACAAGTCACTGCACTGCATGCGAAGCTAAAAGTACGCTAACGAGCTAGCTAGCATGCAGCACTGACTTCCAACTGTCAGTTTGTAGTCTTACCTTACATGGAAGTGGATGCAAAGAAGGGAGGCGGAGGACTGTGTCCAAAATAAAACGTTACTCGTTTTTTTTCTGACCAACGTTAGCCCGCCGGCCAAGTCACTACGTCTCAAATAATAGAATTAGCCTGTTATTGTCCACAAACATTGTATAAGGTTAAGGTATAAGTTCGTTTTTACTTTCGGGAACGAAAACACAGGTCCTCCTGTTTGAGGCTACCAGGTGTTATTTACCTTACGTTGGGTGTGTTACAGTTTAGATATGGGATTTGTGTGTTTTACACACTTTTGTGTAACGATATCACGTGCTTTTATTTTACTGCACACACGCCTACAGTGTGTTTTCTAAAAAAATGAAGTTATTTGGAAAACAAAGATGCTGACGGAAGGCTACGAGGATCATATGGATCAGGTGCAACACTGATCAATTATATCCCGTTTTTAAAGAAATGCTGACTACAAAACGTACTTTTTAACTGAGTAAAATATGATGCATTCAGAATATTGGGTCACACAATGTTCACGGCAAAGAAATTGATTATGTTTGAAACGTACAACTTTTAAATGTATTTTTGTTAAGTCGGAACGGAAGGCGATACATTTAATCTTTGGAGTGTTTAACGTCCCGGCGCACAGTTATAGCGCAAATTGAGAAAAGTAGCGCTACTCGTAAGGTGTAACTAAAAGCTTCACATCCCAAATTCGTTTAAACGTCTCCCAATTACAATTGTATTCATGATAAATATTTAATCTTAAACTAAAGAAAACATGTTCAGACGATAGGGGCGTGACTGTGGCCGCCATGTTCCCATAATGCACTGCGTGCTCGTAGCAGTTACTGTATAATCTAAACTATTTACACTTATATTTCACTCACAACGTTGCGATGTAGTTACCAGACAATACAAACTTTCTGTTCTGCGGTCCTGTTGGCTTTTAATATTATTTAAAAATACACTTTTATGAATGAAACCTAACAGAGGGAGGTATGACGGGGATAGGGATCCTGCACTCTACCGTTCATTCTTCAGTACACTCTCGTTTCTCTTCAGATCGCATAAATCTTTCGCCTTTTACTAAAGATTTCCGTGGAGAGGAACATTAAGAGTATAAACTAATTTTTTGATGCCCTGCTTCAGTGCGGGGCTTCCTCTCTTGTATAACAATAATATCAATACAGACTAAGTAGTCAAATGCACAACTTATAATAGTTGTTCATGTGGCACGTCATGCAGTTGTATGTCCATACCTGGATGTTGATGAATTGAACATATTGCTTAAATACAGCTATATATATACACACATGATTATGTCTGTCTTTAACTTTCTTTAATCAGAAAATCTTAAAATATGTTTAATTGGAATAAAACATAATCCTCTACGATCCTGCAAGAAGGTGAGCGAGGAGCTTCATGTTGGCATAATGAGGCTACCTGGAGAGGACACCACAAACACCACAAAATGAGAGCTAAATGTGCCGTGCACTAAATGTTGTTAGTAACATTACTGTGCCTTGCTCAAGAGCCCTTAAGTGGAGTGGAATCTTAAAAAGGCCTTTTGCGCTGTAGACATGTAGTCATGTCACAGTAGGAAAAGCTCATGTGTAACCAGTTTATCTGAAGTCTCATATTCATAGTGATGGTCATCATCTCAAAGGAAAATGAGAAGTCATTGAGTTCATCGTGTTCTTTGTGTTTATCTGTCAACTGTCAGTTTCCTGTTGCATCTTTTCAACATCCTTTTTTTGGAGAATGTGCATTGACTTGCAGTAGTAGGCAGTACCAGGTTCATAGCTCACAGTCGGGCGTTTGGCTTCAGCTGTTCTCTCTCTGGGTGAGTTAGTATTTCTTAATTGTTGGTGAGTTCTTTACTTTGTTTTTATTTCTGCAATACTAACATGAATCCCAGGCAACATTTTACATTTGTATTGTTTTGGTGTTTGAGGATTCACAGACTGAAAATAGAGAAACTCCTCAGTGTTCTTTCACTGATGAACTCAACTCTGTGCTTCTGCCTCTTTAAGTGTTTTTAAGGCTTCAGACTCGTGAAAAAGCACAAAGAACTGTACTCGTGAACAGAGTTAATGGCTCCTTTGTGATGTATGATAGCTGTGTTATCTGTCGCTACCACGCGACCATCTCCTACCATGAGTTGGCTCACTTTGTGCTTCAAAAAGCCAACGTTTGACACCATGCTCTAATAACATGACATGATATTAGATTATGGGGGCATAGCGTGAGTCCATGAATGCCTGAATAATTAGCACAAAAAAAAGTTACAGAAACCAGAATATTTATGGATGTCCTCACTGCGCTCCAGATCAGCTTGCTCAAGAAACTGTGTGGTAAGATGTGTTACGATAACATACTTCCCCGTTCAGACTGATGACTCAGCTCAATGACACATCTCAAATACGCATAAAAAGAGGTGTGATACGGTATTTTACGTTCGCCACTCGTGTATAAGGAAGGTTTCATTTTCCCCATTATTTTCATCCTTTTCTTTACTGCTAGACATCAGCCTTCCATCCGCAGTTATACCCGCTCAGTCAAAGCTACCACAATGCTACAGAATGCTACTGAATTGTAACATGTGCAGTATGTCATGTTCACATTCGCACTGTTGAAACATGCAGTGTGAGAAAAAAAGCATCTGTTTCAATGAGAGGTGTGACTTTATCTTGAAGTTGGTCCTAAAAACAGCTGTGGTTAATAGCAGAGGGAA
This sequence comes from Leptoclinus maculatus, assembly GCA_032191485.1. NCBI lineage: Eukaryota > Metazoa > Chordata > Actinopteri > Perciformes > Stichaeidae > Leptoclinus > Leptoclinus maculatus. The sequence goes on from JAVDOI010000012.1 coordinate 2,213,615, forward strand.
GCTGTAGGGGGGACATTCACGAATCAGCGCACACACACACATCTGCATGCAACAGCATGCTAGCGGCCCGGTCAGGCTGTCATTTTCATTACACACCAGAAAACATTGTTGGATGTAAAAAAAACATCAAAAGTCTTCGTCCTCTATTTGGTGGTCAGGGAGGGACATCCGAGGCTCTACTTCCCTTTCTCAGTGTTAGCTGCACTTATAGGCTCAGCCTTAGTGTTTGTTAGCTCAAAGGACACGTTCATGCTCACTGTGTATGATAAATGTTGCCAAAATGTTTATTGGTCATGCACCCGGTGTTTGTCTCAGTAAAGATTGAAAAGAAAATCACTCAGGAAGTCCTCTGTAAGTCCTGACCCAGAATCTATTAGTTCCTAGTCTTAAACAATGTTAGACTGATGAACACCTTTTGGGTTTTGAACTGTTGGTCGGACAAAACAAGCAAATAAAAAATGTGAATTTGTAAATTAATCGTCAGATTATTCGGTATAATGAATACTTGCAGCTCTACTTCAGAGCTCAATTGCATGGTGACTGAAGGTCCCTCTGTTCTCTAACCAGACCTGCATGGAAATGAATGAATGAGTCACTCCTGAACCCTGACCCCTTCATCTGTATCCACCGGTGTCTATGAGCAAGGCACACAACTCCCAACACCCGAGCTGTCTTTTACAGAAACAAGAGGACAGTAAAGGTTGCGGTGGAAACTGGGAGTATAGACGGAGATTAGAGGGAGATCAACACTCTAGTTTTATCCTCATGCATGCGTCTCTTCTTACAGCAGAACTGAGCTAAAGATGTCAGGCTGAGTGTCCATGTAGCGTTTTTCAGTGGCAGGAAAGCGCCACACCTCCTCCTGGCTCAGACTGTGATCAGACTGTGATCAGACTAACCACAGAGTTGAGGAACCGCACGTTCAAAACCAATTCTAACATCTATATTTTACACTGAGCCGCAGGAGTTGAATGAAGACTGACTTTAGTTGCACCCTGATCGCCACAGGTCACTAACATCGACGATTTCCAAACCGGAGACCGATGGCGAGCTGGGCGTCGACCTGCACGTCGACTTGCACCCCGTCTCAACGTCACGCCGTCCGACACAACATGTTGAGAAAGTCGGTGAGGTCCCAGCAATGGATGGAGAAGTTAAAGAGCACACTGACTCTGAAGGACCAGAGAGGATCTGTGCGGTTCCGATCCACCGGCGTCCGGACCTGCTGGCCTCCTGCGCCGACCTGGTCAACTCCGAGTGGCGGAGGAGCCAGGCCGCCCGGGTCCACTCCCTCCAGAAGTCCTGTCCAGAGTTCCCCGTCTGCCTGGTCCTCCTGCGCGGCCGCGGAGAGACGGAGCGGCTGCTCGGCCACGCCCGGCTGTCCCGGGTCGTGGGTCGCAGCAGCAGCCTGTTCGTGGAGTCGGTGGTGGTGTCCGACGCCGAGCGGGGGAAGGGCTACGGCCGGACTCTGATGGAGGAGGCCGAGCGCTACGCCGAAAGCCGAGGGTTCAAGCGCCTGTGCCTGACGACCCACGACAAGCAGCACTTCTACTCCCACCTCGGCTACGTGCTGTCGATGCCGGTGCAGAACGCAGGCGCCATGGCGGCGTTTGTTCCCATGGAGATGCTTCTGAGGCTCTCCAGAATGCAGAGTGAAGAAGAAGAAGAAGAAGAGGCGAACACACAAACACGGACAAAGATGAATGCTCAGGTACCACAAGGAGGTGCTTGTGTTGTGGGGTCTCCTCCACCTTCTAGTTTACATCCTCCACCCCCACCACCTCCTTCCATCCTCCCTCCTCTCCCCCCACCACCTCCTTCCATCCTCCCTCCTCTCCCTCCACCACCTCCTTCCATCCTCCCTCCTCTCCCTCCACCACCTCCTTCCATCCTCCCTCCTCTCCCTCCACCACCCCCACCACCTCCTTCCATCCCTCCTCCTCCTCTCCCTCCACCACCTCCTTCCATCCTCCCTCCTCTCCCTCCACCACCCCCACCACCTCCTTCCATCCCTCCTCCTCCTCTCCCTCCACCACCTCCTTCCATCCTCCCTCCTCTCCCTCCACTACCTCCTTCCATCCTCCCTCCACCACCTCCTTCCATCCCTCCTCCTCCTCAGTCTGCGGTGCAGCTTGTAGTTCAGACTCTGACTGAGACTCCCTACAGAGACGCCAAAGGAGTTCCCATCTATTGGATGCACAAAGACATTTGACAAAGACACACTTGGGAAGTCGTTCCCTCGCATTACATTGTGTGCGCACATCTAAAGACAGAAACACACGTACAAGGACAGTAAGCACACGTACCATCAATGGTCTCTGAGACAAAGAAAACAAGTAATGGAGGAAAGACACGGTGTGAAAGACAGAAATGTTTTAAAAAACCAAAGAAATGCAAAATAAACCTTTAATCTTGGTTGAAGTCTGGGTCCACTCAACTCTTGTTTTCACTTCCAAATAACTAGTTTACATTAAACTGAATGGATTGTTTGTGCTGTGGAGCTCCTGGGCCGCTGTATTCCCAATGAAGCAGTGAGTCAAATACAGAATGTTGGCCAGCACTAAGAAAATCAGACCCAGGTTGTAAAACAGGTGGAACATTGCTTACTTCAGCAAATTGCCAATGGTTAAAGTCCCCCATCATTTAATATTTTAGTTTCACTTACTGTCACTTTACTCGGATGTTTTGGCTTCACTGTGCAGAGCGATGTAGAGCTCAGTTTGACACTAGACGGCTGCTTTCATATCCATCTGCTGCGCTCACCTTTAAATCTTAGTTTGAGATGTTCACGAGGATTTTGTGACATCACAACTGGTTAGGAAACCAATTCTGGTCCAAAAGGCAACTTCTAGAAGTGAGATGAGATCCTCCAGGTCTCATGCACTGAGAATTGACTTTTCGGGGAAGAAGGAAACATCCTCTTTCCAGCAGTAAGACTTTTGAGATGAACAATATTTTCATTTTGGTAGATGATGGATTTTTCTAATAAGAGGAGGAGAAGATGTAGTTTAAAGAATTCATAACTACTTAATTGAACTGTTTTGTCTGGAGGGAGAGAGCTGGGATTAGGACAAGGACTGTGTTTGTTTGGATGTACAGGTTAACTGTGAAAGCTCATAAAGGTAATTTGGAAAAACATATTTTGGCTCATCCAAACAACCCAACCAAACGTTACTTTTGCCCTTTGAGCAGCTCTGCTATTGGGAAATATTCCCCAAATCCAGTCTCTATCTGCTGCTATTAAGTTATGACACTGTAATGTCTGTTGTGAATGTGCCTTATTTAAGTGAAGTCTTTTTAAAGTTCTAAAGACCTGTTTTACATTGAAGGCACTGATCTTATAAAGCTTTTCAATTATGAAACATTCTGTGAATAAAGAGATTTTATTTAACATATTCATTTGTCTTTGTTTTGTCGGGATTGTAATATTCAAATAAACGCTTTACAGGATGTTAGAATGATCTCAGAGCACAAAGAAGCTGTTGTGTGTTATGTGTGTGTTAGATTATGTATTGTGTATTTCCCAACGCCAAGATGTTCCTCATCCATAAATCTCACGGCCCATTTCTCTCCTGTCAGGAAGGACAGCACACGTCAGTGGGTGAGCAGCCATGGTTCTGTCTCACCTCCCTCTCCCCTTCCTCCTCCTCCTCTTCCTCTCTCCCCTCTCCTGCATGGGAGTTGTCCTCCCCCACGCCCCCCTGCCGGCCGTGGCCGCAGCAGCAGCAGGCCCCGTCCTGCAGGGCCGGCCCTTCGCTGTGGTGTGGAACATGCCCACGGCTCGGTGTCACAAACGCTACGACGTCCATCTGGACCTGGGACACTTTGACATCGTGGAGAACAGACAGCAGCGCTTCCAGGGACAGGTGACTGACCTGAGTGGGTGCAGTACAGTGTCACCAACGGGATGTGATACTTTACTGATCCCAGTAATATGCCATATATTTACAGTATATTTTGGGACAAATACACAGACAAATAAGTTATCACCCTTCTTTATTTATGGCTATTATACACAGGTGTCCCGTTCCACCAGTATTTCATTATTCACTCTCCTTTTATCTTTGGTTTGGTTTCAACTAACTCCTTAAAAAAATGATCAGGCTAAGCTACTAGATGTGTTGCTAAATTCAGTAACTAGTCTCTAATGTTTGATGCTGGTCAGGGAGTGTAAAGTAGCTTTATCAGATCTGTGTTTGCCTGCTGCTGTTAGAAACAGGCTTGGGGAGGGTGCTGAAACCAAAACAACAAGCTAAAAGAGGCTAAAAGCATTGTGGTGCTGCAGAGTTTTGTCATCATTTTCAAAAATGATTAAAGGGGACATATCATAAAAACACGTTATCAGTGCTTGTGTGCCTACATTTGGGTACCTGGAGTGTATACTGATGTATTCGATCAGAAACCATGTGATTTAACAAGCCATTCAGATTTGGCTCCCCTTCCTCTGGGACACAGACTCATTAGTAATAACAACACTGGCTCCATCACAGTACCTCCACCCAAGGTTTGAGAGCTACCTTTGCAAAGGTGTGCCATATTTTGGAGCCTTAAAGAGACAGGCGCTAAAATGGAGCGTTTTAGACAGAGGGTGATATTAGGTATATTCAGACAGACAGTTTGAAGATTAAAGCATATTAACATGTTCTAGTAGAAACTCAAACTATAAGTATAAACCTGAAAATGAGCATGTGTCTCCTTTAACTTTTCCAGGAAATGACCATCTTCTACCGGGACCGCCTGGGGAAATATCCGTACCTCTCACGAGACGGCGGGAAGGTAAACGGAGGGATACCGCAGCTCAGCGACCTCTCAGCCCACCTTTCTCTTGCAATGACGCAGATGTCCGGTTTGCTGCAGCCAAACTTCACCGGTATAGCCGTCATCGACTGGGAAGAGTGGCGGCCATTGTGGGAGAGAAACTTTGGAACCAAGATGGAGTACCGGAGGCAGTCCAAGCTGCTGGTGAGACAGGAGAGACCGGATTTGTCAGAGAGGGCAACGACTGCGTTGGCAAGGCAAAAGTTTGAGGAGAGCGCCCGAAGGTTCATGGGGGAGACGCTGCAGTCGGCGGTCAGAGTTCACCCCAAGGGATTCTGGGGGTTTTATGGTTTTCCTGCCTGCTTTAATAAGCAGAAGAGAAAGACAGGTACACTGACGGGTCCTGACCTCCAAATCCCGAACATAAAGTAAGTCTTTTACAACTGATGATAAAAACTGAACTTGTGTCTTGTCTTGTTTCACATGTGTGCTCAGATAAAAGCTACACCGGACGCTGCCATCGGGGGAACAAGGACCAAAATGACCGTCTGTCCTGGCTCTGGCGTCGGTCCACTGCTCTCTATCCCAGCGTCTACCTGCCGCAAAGGCTGGCAGGATCCACGGATGCAGCTCTGATGGTCAGGTACAGAAGACTGAGACGCATGAAGAAATTGTTCACCCGCATCAAACCCTCTTCGGCCACAGAAACAGCCTAAACCTCTGTGAAAACCACTGTCGACTAAATGCTCTGCACACAGGAGTTAAAGGAGTTACTGATGGACCTTCTTCATTCATTCGTCACTCAGAAACAGACTGCTGGAGGCTTTGAGGGTGGCGTCGGTTTGGCGCCATGGCAATGATACCAGACGTGCCACACCAGTCCTTCCCTATGCCAGGCTAGCGTTCACGCACTCTCTCACTTTTCTTAATAAGGTAGGATTTGTTGCAACTCATAAAATCATGCACACTCACGCACACACACATATACCAATTGCGAGTGTCTGTGTGTGTGTGTGTGTGTGTGTGTGTGTGTGTGCAGACAGACCTGGTGCACACATTGGGGGAGAGTGCGGCGCTTGGAGCTGCCGGCGTGGTGCTGTGGGGAGAGCTGAAATTTGCCAAATCCAAGGTCAGTATTGTGAGAAGAATATTATTGATGTGTGTGTGTGTGTGTGTGTGTGTGTGTGTGTGTGTGTGTGTGTGTGTGTGTGTGTGTGTGTGTGTTTGTGTGTAACCCTTTCAACTTCTCCCACCGCCCAGCATCAGTGCAGCCTTCTCAGGGACTACATACACACTGTCCTGGGTCCCTTCGTCCAATCACTGAGGTCCGACACGAAGCGCTGCAGCCTCCAACTTTGCCGCGGCAATGGCCGCTGCGCCAGGCGACGCCCCGGCTCTAGTCACATGGTCAGCTCCAGTTCGGCCATGACCTCTGACTCTGATGAAATCAACGGCAAACACTTCATGTGTCAGTGCTACCCGGGCTGGACCGGGCAGGAATGTCAAGAGGAAGAGGAGGACGAAGACAGACAGTAGAGGACATAACCTAAACTTTTCTGTCAAGGTGCGGTCGTTAATGTAAAGTCGTAATGTACAAATCAATTAAAACAAATAGATTTGTGAATTGTGTTTAATTTGCATGATTTAAAAAAGGGTGAATTTCACAAAAAAACGTTACTGTGTGTTGTTACACATGTTACTTTCTCAGTGATGTACAATGTCTGACTGACAGCACAAACTAGAAACAGCTTTGTGTGACGCAATGGCAACACTTGACACGTGATTATGAGCAATGATGCTGAATCATCAGTTTGCTAAATATTAAATGTGTATAATTGAATGTAATGTTATGACACCAGGGCAGGAGAGAGTGGACATGGGTTTCATCAGTTACCAGTTTGAAACACAGATAACATTTAGGACAAATCAATTGAAAGTCAAAGTGTTCTTATGTCCCTCCTCTCGTGGCTGTCAGGTTGTGTCTCAGTGCCTGCAGTTCCTGGATCAGCAGTGACAGCTGTGTAGCTGAGGCTTCTTTCTCCTTCACTGCCTCAGTCAGCGTCTGGACTGCGCCGCCCTGCTGGACTGGAGGCAAAAAGCCAAACTGTCAGCTTGTCTATCTAGAGTTAGATTCATTGTTTTTTTAAACCTAGTGATTACATGACATTATGGAAGCCCATTCTTGCCAGCAAAAAAAAAAATTTGATCACTAAAAAAAAAAAAATGAAAAAATAAGATCACAAAAAAAAAATAGTATCTTAAAAAAAAATAAAAATATGTAATTCACAAAAAAAAATAAAAAATCCACCCACAAAATAAATAATAATAACTTTTGGTGCATCCATCTGTAACCATAACACTGACCAGATTTTTCCAGTTGCTATAGAAAGTCGAAATTATGAGATACTTTAACACAACAGTCATAGAAGCAGCTATGACATATGAATGGATTGTGAGTACATTGAAGACTTCTTTAAAACGTGGCTTTACAACACATGAAATACAGATGATGTTTCACATGGATTGTAATGAGCAAACGCACCCTTGAAGCTCTGGAGTATAAAGAATGAAACCAATGTGATGTGGCTGAGGTGGCGACCAATAAACTATGGAAGCCCATTCACGCCAGCAAAAAAATAAAAAATAAGATCACCAAAAAAAAAAATTATAATTAATTCACAAAAAAGAAAAAAAAGAAAAAAAGGAATTCACAGAAAAAAATTATAATAATTAATTCACAAAAAATAAAAAAAATAAAAAAAGGAATTCACAAAAAAATATATATATATATATATTTTTTTTTTACTTTTTCTCTGTCAGCAAAAAAAAAAAAAAAAAAAAATTAATTCACAAAAAAGAAAAAAAAGAAAAAAAGGAATTCACAAAAAAAAAAATAATAATTAATTCACAAAAAAGAAAAAAAAGAAAAAAAGGAATTCACAAAAAAAGCTGCTTCTTGCTTAACATTCTATTCAAGGGTGCGTTTGCTCAGTACAATCCATGTGAAACATCATCTGTATTTCATGTGTTGTAAAGCCACGTTTTAAAGAAGTCTTCAATGTACTCACAATCCATTCATATGTCATAGCTGCTTCTATGACTGTTGTGTTAAAGTATCTCATAATTTCGACTTTCTATAGCAACTGGAAAAATCTGGTCAGTGTTATGGTTACAGATGGATGCACCATTTTTTTTTTTTGCTGGTGGAAAAAAAGTAAAATAAAAAAAAATAAAAAATTATTAGAATTATTATTATTTATTTTGTGGGTGGATTTTTTTTTTATTTTCTTTTTTGTGAATTACATTTTTATTTTTATTTTTTAAGTTACTATTTTTTTCTTTTCTTTTTTTTTAGTGATCTTATTTTTTTTTTTAGTGATCTTTTTTTTTTTTTTTGCTGGCGGGAATGGGCTTCCATATGACATAGCTTGAGGTAGAAATTTAAGTGGGAAATTGCGATAATTATTGCAAATATATTTGGAGAGACAAACTTCATAATACAAAATATCCAGGAAATATCAGGGGAAACAAATGAAAATGAATGAATATGATATCTCACCCAAAAAGTAGAAGATGAGTAACACTGTCAGCAGAAGCAGAGTGATGATAGCACAGCCCATAGCATAGGCATGCGATGAACTGGGCGTTAACATATCCTGTAGACGACTCTGCCATTTGCTGCTGATCGGACGGCCTCTTTGATTGACAGTTGTCGTGTCGCTTGTGTAGAGATTCCCATTCGAGGAGGGCGAGTAAGCAGGACGAGGAGGCCTCATCCCTGAAATCATAGACGGCGGATCAATGTCAGTGTGTTTGTACTTTTGTAGCTGGTTCGAAGTGTGCGTTGACCTTCTGGGCGGTCTTTTGGGAGGGCCGGTGTGGCTGTTTTGTGTGTGTGTATGTGCGTGTGCGTGTACCTTTGTGCCTGCGTTTGGGGTGTGTGTGTGTGTGTGTGTACATTTGTGGCTGTCTTCAGTTTGTGAGTGTACCTTTGCGGCTGCATTCAGGGGGCTGCGTTCGGGGTGTGTGTGCATACCTTTGTGGCCGCTTGAGGTGTGTGTGTACCTTTGTGGCTGTGTTCATAGTTTGCGTATACCTTTGTGGTTGAGTTTGGTGTGTGTGTATCTTTGTGGCTGCCTTCTGTGTTCAGATTTTGTGTGTATCTTTGTGGCTGAGTTCGGGGTGTGTGTGTGTATCTTTGTGTCTGTGTTCAGAGTGCGTGTGCATCTTTGTGGCTGCATTCAGGGTGTGTTTGTACCTTTGAGTTCGGGGTGTGTTCGGTGGAGATCGTTGATAGAATCCACAGAATGTAGCTCGATCTCGGTGAGATCTCTGTCGCTGACCCTGTAGGACTGAGGGGTAGTCTGGGAGGACGGAGGCCTCGACATCTCGCCTCCTCTTGAGGGATGGACAGATGGTTCCACTGCCAGAAGGTTCAAGATGGCACTCCACTGGTCAACACCTTCTTTCCAGGGAATATATCCGGACGAGGGAATTGGGCTCTGAATAACTTAACTGGCTTTTGACTTTGTTGGGATATAGTTTGTAATTGGAATGTCAGCTACACAAAATAACATTATTTTGATGTTAGTACTATTTTACATTTTTGGCCATTGTGTCTAAATACTTCTTGCTTACTTCATAGGAGCAGCAGCTACTGCAGATGCTTTTTGTCTGCATTTACTTGCCCTACATTAGAAAATGGAATTGTTTGTACTAAATCTCAAATACCATGTTGGTAATTACTAGAGGTGAGAATATGATGGGTTGGTTCTGAAAGTGGAAGAGAAAAGAGGGAAAGAATTAAAGGATATTCTGTTGTTAAAATAAAAACAGAGCAGTGGGTCGGCATGTAAGGACGTATCATGTGAGAGGGCAACAAAACAGATCAGCTTGGTTTCTATTTGAAGACAAAACAAACGGGTCAAATGAATAGCTGTCTTATCAGACCTATTAATAGCTGGAGATCAAACCCATAAAGGCACAATGTTGCTGGAATTTGAATCAAGGACCAAAGGACAGGACAGGACCTATCTAATGACTAACTGACTAAATGAGTGGATGATTAACTGCCTGACCTGATTTGCCTTACTGTGCTCAGGACACTGTGTAGCCAAACCAGATCCGTTTTTTGGGGATAAGATAGGTCTAGAGAATACTGTTCTTCTCTTCCCACTTACCGTCTGTCCCCACGAAATGAGAGCTGTGTTGGGTTTTATGTCTGCTTGTTTATTCTTGTCAGTCTGTCGTTCTTCTTGTTCACCCAGTCTCCTCACACTCAGACACCCGATTACCAAAACATGTGTGTGCACCCACGGGAGCAGCAATAAGATACATTGAATATCCACACAGGTTATCCAGGAGCCACGCAGTGACTAAAGTAATCCAAATGAACTCAAATTAAGAGTTTCCAATAAAGTCCTTGATGTATGAAAGCAAAAGGGAACCTCCAGGTTTTGCCTCAGGGTCTTGCTCCTCATGAATGTGTGTGTGTGTGTGTGTGTTGCACACACACACACACACACACACACACTGAGCAACTGTAGGACGCCACAGTGCCACCCCCTCCGACTGAGTATGTTTGGTTGTGTCCATGTTCTGATTTAGCTGCCCTGCTAAAGAGGTCGAGCGAGCTAGAGACATGTAGAGAGAGAGAGAGAGAGAGAGAGAGAGAGAGAGAGAGAGCAAGTCTTCTCAGCCATATTACCCCCCTCCAAACATGCTCACACACACGCCCAACCCTGTTGGCCCTCCAGGCCTAAAATAGCAGCAGGCATGGGGGTATTATTAGTTTCTCAGGCCAAAGGATGACTCAATGATCGGTATGGAGGGCATGATGGAGTACCAAGGGATAAACACACACACACACACTCATAAAAACTCACATGGACAAATATCATTGGGTGCACAGGTAGGACAGGTAGGCAACTTTATCTGGCCAAAAACAACTCTTATGTTTTCGGGAACTTAAAATAACGACAGATGAGATAAAATGTCTTGATTTCCATAGGCTGTAAATAAGAAAATAGCAATTGGCAAAATCCAACTCTTGGATGTATGATTTCCACTTTATTAGGATAAAATTAGTAAATGAAATATGTACAATGAGCATAATGGAGACTTATGATCTGATATACCTGCAAAGACACTATGGCGATCAAACGGCCTACTGGTCATATGAATCCTTTTTGTCTCCTGTGGGACATGTGGACCAATGAACTCCCTCCATTGGATTTGTGCAAAGTCCCTTGAGCTCACAGATGTTTTGTCTTATTCTTGTGCCGTTATTTGGTGCTGAATCTGCATATGTCATCCAGACTATATTTGGACCACATATGTACACCTGGTCAGTTTTTGGCTGAAGTTAATCAGGTTTGGCCCTCACAAGCCACATGAATAACTGTGTAACATTAGCTTTAACAAACTAACACACAAAGCAACACGTTTAAAAATAGTACTCTCAATTAACAACCCATAAACAGTGTCACCATTATGGGATCCACTTTAAAGGAATCAAGCTTTCTGAAAAAATACTACACTATACTACTATACTATAGCCTATTAATAAGGCTCTTATAGATAATCCATATAATCTTATTCGTGGTCAAAAAGCAAAAGAGGAATTATGCCTAAAACCAAAGCATTATTTCTTTATTATCTTAGTTGCTTGATAAGATGAGGCAAGAGCCATCAAACTTTGAACTCCTGCAGGCCAGACTCATCAACTACACATCCCACAAGTCTTTGCTCCTTCCTCCGATCGCTACCGCTTCGTGTGTTTTTGCCAGAACACGAGCAGGAATCCCAAAGTGTGGAGTCCAAAGAGTTTAGTAGAACAGCGGAAGTGTTGCCAGTCAGACGGGCGCGCGTGAGACCTCAGCGGGGGAAACAGGAGGCATGATGTGGGCTCGGTTGCTGGTTGGCGTCGGGGGTTCGAGGCTCGGTCTGCGGGCTTCCAGGGACTGTTTGCTGCGGGCGGCTGCTGCTGGACATGCGGGGAAGAGGCAGGCTTCGAGCGGAGACGTAAGTGCACCGTGAAGTGTCGCCGCACGGCAAAACAATTTATCCAAAGTGCGCGTGCGTCTCTTTGGATAAAGCAGCTTTGGCACAGTTTTCTGACTGGACGAGGATGGAATCAAATAGTATCATTTGGGCACAGTGGTGCAAGGTGTTACTTTACTATAAGTCTTATCATAAGATATAAAGGTTGTAGACATATGCTGTGTTAATTGTTCTCAGTAGTAGGTTTAATATGAATTAAGAGAATGGTTTATGCCATATTTTGTATCTCCTGGATGATATTTGAAATGTAGGTTGTAAAATCAAAGTTGTTATGATACAGTGGGTGTTTGTGGAGTCGATGTTAGAGCCATTACATTTGAACGTCACTCCAGGAATCCTCCTTTTAGTGTTGCTGCATTACAATAATGACATCAGCGTGTCACAGCAGCAGTGATTTCATGCAGACATAATGTACATCTGTCCCAGCAGACTGCCATCCTCCCTCCCTCTGTCTGCTTCACTTCACTGTGCTGCACAACAGGATTTTTTTTATTAAAACCACGAGTGACTGACTCCACAGTGCTGTGAGCGCTGTCTCTGCTTACTAAATGTGGGGCTTTGAAGTGTGAACTTAGCCACAATCGTTCATTCAAACGTTCAGCAATGCATTCATTCATTTCCCTCCTGCTCACTGAGGAGGTTGTGAATGAAATGATCAGTAAAATGACGCAAAATATAAGTTCTTAATTGTATATCCTTTTTTATAAATCCTCAGTCAGCATATCTTTGAGTGTTGCACAAAGCAAAAAGGGGTTAAACAGACTAAAGTCCCTCTCCTAACCATGTGGCCATCCGTTATCTATAGTTCTTTAATTGTAGGTGTGTGTTCATGTGCGTGTGCACATATTACAACCAGAACAACCACCTCTCCTTTGTTCATTCAAATTAACAGCTGACTTTGGACTTGAACAGTTTTGTGAAAAAAACAATTGAGTGTTATGTAAAGTGCCGACACACTCTTCCCCCATAATGCACTTCTGCTGCTGCGCTGATAAGCCCCCCTCACCGGCGGGTTCGTAGGTCAGAAGTCGGTGCACAAAAGAACAGAACACGGGTGTGTAGAAACAACTGACCTGTCACGCCACCATTTGACACATTTAGTATTATAATTAATACATCAAAATGTACGTTCTGTATTCCATGTGTTTTCTATTTTCCGGTTCACTCAGCATAGCGTTTCATTTTCCCACCAGGCTGCCTTGAAGAAGACTGCGCTGTTTGACTTCCACAGGGAGCATGGGGGGAAGATGGTGGAGTTTGCAGGCTGGAGTATGCCTGTCCAATACAAAGACAGTCACATCGCCTCACACATGCACACCAGAGAGCACTGCTCCATCTTTGATGTCAGCCACATGCTGCAGGTGAGATCAGCGTAAACGAACACACACACAAATACATACAGTACACAGATATATACCTGTATACAAACTCACATATCATAGATAACACATCATCATAGTAAAATACAGCACTTTGTCAATTAGACTCGTTTTGATCCACGAAGCAACCCACCAGAAAAAGAAAAGATCTCATTGCTGTGTTTAAATATATCCTTTTTCTTTTTTTTTCTCTCAGACCAAAGTCCACGGCAAAGACAGGGTGAAGTTCATGGAGTCTCTCGTAGTTGCAGATATCGCAGAACTCAAGGACAACCAAGTGAGATGAAGGATTGTTTCATGTTGAACCTACAAAAACTGATTGTTTCGATCACTTATATAGACACATTATCACCTTTTTAAGTTGGTATGTGGGGAACTTGTTTGTTAACAGTTGAATATTTATACATTCAGCGTATACATTAGCATTTATTTTGAGTGTTTCTGGCCGCCTGATGAATATAAGTCTCGTGTAACTCTCCTTGTGGCTCTACTTTGGGGAGCAAAAGAGAGTACATGTGATCAGAAATAATTCTATAACATTCACTTAAACTGGTTGTGGATGAAATCCAGGAGAAAATGCATTTTTGTCTGAATTATCAGACAGTTTTGTATAATTTTCCACGTTTTGGATATTTTGAATAAATGGTGCCAACTTCAGAGAAATAACAAGCTTCATGATCGGATCATCGAAGACACATTTGTTGTGAACAGGGCCTTGCATAGGTAACACACATACACCCGCTCATCTTTTTCCTCTCACCCCTCAGGGTACGTTGTCCCTCTTCACCACTGAGAACGGAGGGATTATTGACGACCTCATTGTGACAAAGACGGACCAGGGCTACCTCTTCGTCGTCTCCAACGCTGGCTGCTCCGACAAGGACTCGGCTCATATGAAGGTAAGAGCAGACAGACAGAGAGTGTGTGTGTAGACAGACGGGTCTGGAGTGTGGTAGACTGATAGAAGGTGTGTGTGTGTGTGTTTTGCCTATAGGCCAGACTAGCAGAGTTCAAAGCTGAAGGTTTAGATGTGGATCTGGAGTTCCTTGATGAGGCGCTGATTGCTCTGCAAGGTAAACTATTCTTCCTTACTTCATTCCTTTCCTACACCCCCTATTTTGGTGTTGTTTCTGTCCTTCCTCTCTTTCTGTCTTTTTCCTCCCGCATGTCAGCCCATCATTCCTCATTTCTGCCCTGCTTCTTGTTTTTATTCAAGGAACCTATAAAAGAAGGAAGGGTCAAGAACTCACATTAGTGCCAAGCCGGTAGTATTCTTCATGTGTCTTTGTTATCAATAACTAACCAACCATCAAACTGTTGGTGTTATTTTATATTATTCAGGAGAGCTCACTTTCTCTATATAGTAATATTATCTCACTTTCTTTCTTTGCCCCACACTGAATCTTTTGTTAATTGCTACTTTATTTGTCTGGCTATTTGACCTCCTCTGTGTCGGACTCTCCATGCCGTAGTATGTGTAGATAGTTCATCGGTTGTGTTGTGTGTTGTCAGGTCCATCCATGGCTCAGGTGCTCCAGGAGGGGCTAAAGGAGGACCTCTCTAAGCTGACCTTCATGACCTCCGCCTTGGCCACTGTGTTTGGTATTCCTGGCTGCAGGGTCACTCGCTGCGGCTATACCGGAGAAGACGGGGTGGAGGTCAGCATCTCTTTCTCTTTGCTTCCTTCCTACACTTAAAAAATATATAAATATCTATAAAAGTGCACTCAGTGATTGCAGGTCTCCACCAGGTGTGTCTGGGCCAAACGACCACTGCTGTAATGTTTGATTGAATGAATACAAACCACAGTTGTCTACCTGTGCGTGCGAGTTGTTGATAACTTAAAGTGCTGTTTCCAGTTAAAACTCCTTGGATGGAGACCCATCTCTACAACCTGTCTGTGTCTCTGTGCTCCAGATCTCCGTCCCTCAGTCCAGAGTGGTGGAGCTGACGGAGAAGCTGCTGGCTAACGGTCAGGTGAAGCTGTCTGGTTTGGGCGCCAGGGACAGTCTACGGCTGGAGGCGGGGCTTTGTCTCTATGGAAATGACATAGATGAGACCACCACACCTGTGGAGGGCACCCTAGTGTGGACCATAGGTAAGATTTCTGTTTTCGTTACAAAATATTTGCATTAAGATTTAACGTTCACATTCAGTGAAAAAACCCACGGTACACTACCTGCTCAACACCAAACGGCAGAGAGACACAGTTAGCGACTACATTTAGCACTTTACTTGAGCTTTGAATGTGCAGTCTGTTCTGTGTGTTCACTCTGTTGCTTTGTCTTCTTACGCGCAGGAAAGCGCCGGCGTCAGACCAAGGATTTCCCCGGCGCTGACATCATTGTGCCTCAGATCAAAGCCAAGACGGCCAGGAAGAGAGTCGGCCTGGTGTCCACCGGCCCCCCCGTCAGGCAACACACACCCATACTCAGCCCTGATGGAAAGGTCATAGGTCAGAAAGCAAACACGGCGGAAGTGGTTGACGTGAGGGAGCTGGGGTTCCCCCTGTATTTCAATTCAGAGTGGCGTAAATCACATGCTGCAGTAGACGTGAAATAAAATGAACAGAATTTAAGCTAAGAATTGTTTTAAAATAACACGCGGCACCATCACTGACACAAAATAGAGTCAATATTAAAGGCACATTGTGTAGAGTTTTTACAGGCATTGTTGTATCTTTCATGGTACTACCACTGGGGGGCGCAATTTCAAATTTCAAACATTGTCTCTTTAATATTTGTAATTTAATTTGAAATATTCAGTTTAGTTTGACATCATACAAAACGTACCATATCAATGCAATGAATATCAATTCTAGTAATTAGTTTTTGTAACATATTTTCACATGTTGTGATGTATATTAATATTGAAAAAAGAATAGTGGTGGAACGAGTGAAATAATGTAATGTGTAAGCAGCCAAAGATTGAGTAGATTAACAAGTAATTGTGCTGATCAGGAAGTAAATCTGAACCAGAGAGGACGACCAACGCTGTGGCCAGAAAGGGATTCAGACAGGAATTCCCAAAGTATGACCTTTTCTCTGCTCTTTTTATTTAGGTGAAGTGACCAGCGGCTGCCCGTCTCCCTGCCTAAAAAAGAACATTGCCATGGGTTACGTGGATGCGGCATTCGCTAAAAACGGAACAGCCATCCAGGTCGAGGTCAGGAAAAAAGCAGTGCCCGCCTCCGTCAGCAAGATGCCCTTCGTCCCCACCAACTACTATTCTGGATAGGAGGGACACACACACACACACACACATACACACACTGGACCATTCCTGCACTCTGTCCCATATGTACCAACGCTGTCCCCTTCCGTTGACCTCCAGCAATGCAACAACAGTGTAAGACTTGAACGTCTTCATTGATGAGTCCTCTGAGAGGAAATAATCAAAGAAATGCAAAACTATTATACGACACAGTATGTGTGCTGCTCTGATGTGATCAGACACTTTCATTGTGTAGCACATTAAATGCATTATAGTTTGTCTTTGAGACACTAAAGCAGAGATGCAATGTTCAGTTCCACAGTGTAAACATTTCAAACAGCAGGCTGTCACTCTACAAACAGCCAGTATGCTACCTGCTCCTTTTTCTAAAAAAAAGAAAAATACATCATCCAGTAACACGGTTTCACATATGGGTACGTAACAGTATTGTTGAGTCAGAGAATGTATGTATGATGTCATGGGCTTAGATAATCTGTTAATATTAGTCGTAGACCAATTTCTGTTTGTTCTTTTAATGCTTTCTAAGAGGACAGCAGGTTAAACTGGTTCAAGTAAGAACAGAACTATTGAGACTGGATCCATTAAACACAATGATTTAATTCACTTTTTTGTTGTAGTATATAGATTTAGCTAA